>VZSF01000513.1:79334-112555 GCA_013398295.1 Chionis minor
AAAAAAACCTCTGTCCCCCTTTTTTTTTTTTTTTTTTTTTTTTTTTTTTTTTTTTGTCCATAACAAGAAACACATTGTGCAGCTTTTTCTCTCTCTTTTTTTTTTTTTTCCTTTTTTCCTTTTTTAGGGGGTGGGGAATGTTGCTGAAACCAGGCGAGAGCCGGCTCCTGCTAAAACTTTGCCATCGAACTGTTTTTTGGTTCATCGGGCTGCAGTTTCCATAGAAGCAACTTATCCACGCGATCATCTTGCTGGGTGCGCTTTGCAAGCTCATTTCCCGTCTGAGTTTGCTCTGCTGCTCTCAGATGCTGCAGCTGACACATTTCCTCCCCCTGCACTTTGCACCCACCTCATCCTTGCCCAGATGCTCGGGCCTGATTGTGCCTAAAAGGGGGTTTCATCGCACCCTGCAGCTGCCTTGGGGGAAGGCGTTTTTATTTCTTTTTATTATTTTTTAAATTTTATTCCTACTTTCCCCTGCTTCAGTGCTCTGCGCAGTGCCATGCTGTGCCAGCAGCAGGCCTTCCTTGTCCCCGCCCTGTCCCCAGCGCTGCAGGGACGTGGCTGTGGCCACCAGCCCTCTGCCACGCGCCCCTCATGTGCTGCCGCGTGTGAACTTTGCGCCGGTGGCTCGGAGTGGAGGTGCCGGTGGGACACCGGTGCTGTGCACCGCCGGCTGGGAAGCGGGTCCTGGTACGCCCCATCTGCGTGGGCAGCCCCGGAGCAGCAGCGGGGTGCCATCTCCCTGCTCCTGGGGCGCTCTGTGAGCCGCCAGGAGCGCGACTCCTGCTTCCCAGCATCCCGGTGCTGCCTGCGGCAGGGCTCTTCGCGTCCCACCTCGGGACAGCAGGGCTGGCATCGCTGCTGCTCCGCGCTTCCCGCTACCTCACCTGGGCATGAGGATGCGTGGCGTGTTGCTTCCACCCACCCCGCTCTCAGCCTTTCTCTGTGTTCTTCAAGGAACGCGCGGGTGCACCCTCTCTCAGGTCCCATTTCCGAACTCCGTGCTTTTCCGGGCCGTATTTGCAAATGCCACAGATCTGCCAACTGTAAGATCTGCCCCCCCCACCCCACCCCATGCTTTTTAATAACATTGCTTTTGTACACTATCGTTCCCTTCATCCCCACTTTTAAACATCCCTCATCTCCTGCTGTTATATTCCCAAGCTGCGTGTTGTTTGAGCCTTGGGAAGCATTGTGATAAAACATACATATTTTCTCATTTTTCCTACACATGTGCTTTTTGGCCAAAAGTGCTGGACTCTAGGATGGACAAGCCTTTGCTCCGGTTCAGTTTTGACACGCTTATCGTTTTATGATCGCACTCTCAGACTCTGCTTTTCTGCAGGAATGCCTTTTACTCGGACTGTATTTTCTAGCACCACCCTGTAAAGAGGAGTGTTTCGACATGAATTGTGTGGTTTTGCCTTGAACATTTATCTCGAGTCCAAATTCAGACACTGAAGTTCTAATGTTTTCTTCTGTTTTGTAGGGTTTCTTGTTTCTGTAAGTAGGACCAGTGTCCAGAAGGCATTTATTTCTACGTAAACTGCCACCTGCAAAGGGCTGTTGCTTACCTGATGCTACTTGAAGGACACTGCCATGAAATCTGTCTGAAAGCAGCATCCCTCTGGCATAGTAAGTGTTACCAGTGTGAGATATATTAAATCCATGTAGTCACTCTTACCTCTTTACTCAAACACAAATACAGTTATTTTCTTTTTTAAAAAATCCTTAACTGTGGGATAATTCCTACTAATACAATGTCTATTTTTAATTGGGTTGTGTAGCACGTCTGCTATAGAAGTTCTTGCAGTGAACCAGTTAGGTGGCTCTCTAACTTAGGTGGTTGTGCTAAAATCTGGCATCAAACAAGTTCCCTTCTTAGTGCGTGGCTTACGTAGCAGATGGTTTTCATCTACCGTAGCTTTTCTAGCGATACCTTTAAATTAGTATAAGTCTAAAATGTTGCAAATTTTGCGCTCCCCAACAATTCTCTGGAAAATCCATTGAGAACAGAAAAGGGAGACGGGCCAGGCCGGAGATTACTGACAGTACCTCGCATATGGTAAGGAATAAACCAAGGAATAAAAAATGGGCTTGTTCTTTCTTTTGTTAGTTATCTGGCTAGCTGGTCAGCTTCCTTCCTCCTCCCACTTTGGCCTAACTTTGATTTTTAGGTACAAGCCTGTGGGAATATGATCGCTTAATTTCACTGGACAAAGGAGGGATTGGGAATTGGATTGGCAGGAGAAGATTTTGAAACTCCGTTCCAGCTATGGTTTTCAACACCCCTCCCCCCCTTCAAATTTAAAATTAGGATAATTTCAAGTATAGATGTGTTTGTATAGTGTGCTCTGTGTGTTTGTTCTTGCTCAGTAGTTATGTTTTGTGAACACAGAGGAGAAGCGGGGTCTGTACTGCAACTGTCATCTAATTGTTGGTCAATCTATAATCTCACCTCTTCACTTCAGGCGTAATACCTCAGCTACGTGACAGAAAGCCTCTAGTATCAAGTGGGCAGTACTAATCTAGTGCTTTACCAAAACTATTGTTACTGGCTATGTTGGGACAGGACCTGCAGCGCTTTCAGTCCTTTTTAACTAACTTACACAGCAAAATTATCTGTGGTGTGGAGAGCCTAACTCCACTCAGGGTTCAGATGCTGGAAATGCAATTTAGCAGAGTGCACCCTCACAAGTCCTGCTGAGCCACGTGAGTTCCAGTGAAGTTTCATAGGCTTTTAAAACTTTGCTTCTTTATAGGCCCAGACTGAGCGTTATCTAGGTTAAGCTGACTTTCTTAGTGACTGTCACCTGCATAAACCCACCTGGGAATCACAAAATAGGTACGTGTCTGAATCTCCTGAGAGTCCTGGTCCAGGAGGTGTGCTCAGATCATGCTTAAATGCACATTCACAGTGTGGAGCGTAGCACAAAGCGCAGCAGCTGTAGCTGCTGGAAGGTTGAGGGGGAGAGAAAGAAAAGAACTGCTGCTTTTTTATAAGGAATTTTTCTCGTGAGAGCACTTCTCCCTGGAAGTGGGAGACTTGGATTTAATGTTGCCCTCATCAGAGGTGATCTAAACTCCCTCCTGCTCGCAAAGCACCCCTAACGACCAGAGTGAAGATAAGGCTAAGGTGGAGGACACCCACCCATCCTGTTCAAGCTTGCCATCGTAAAGAAACAGATGCAAATTTCAAAGGGCCAGAGGGATGATAAACAAGAGGGAGCCTGACGCTGTAGCTCAGGGGTAAAGGCATCTCCTGGATGGCAAGAAGCCGGAATGCCGGGCCTGGCCTGGCAGACTCACCCATTCTGGAGGGTGAGGCTCATCTCACCTTATCTTAGCTGTTTAGAGGTTTGGTGTCTCATCTCTCCATAGTCAGTGGGAAGAGAGAACAAGAGACACCTGCAGAGAGTGATTCATTCTGTGCCTGTTCGACACCTCCCTCTGGATGGAACAATCTGCTCGCTGGGGGCCGTTGCTCCCCATCAATTCTCGGCAGAAGCTAGACAACCGATTTTGACCAGAAGCCTGACTTAGAGATGCCAACTGAGGTGAATTCCACTGTAGATGACTAATTTTTCTCATTCACCATTCATTTTAGCCTTTAAAAATTGGGTATGTAATCAAAGTTAGTCATCTGAGTTCTGTCTCTGTACCATGGTCATTCCTTCCATTGGGAGGCTGGCGATGGATAGTGGGGTGAACTGTTGGATGATGTGAGTCTTTCTCTGAGCCTGTAGAGCCTAAAGGTCGTGTGTGCCCCTAGTTTGCACTCGTGAATCCCGGCACCGGTGTCTCAGAGTTAAGTGTGGAACTATTAAATGTCATTGTGCAAACTTCTTTTGTGGATGGTCTAGGGGACCAGAGGCACTACATACTGTTTTTAAGAGAGGAGCCAGTTGCATAAAAATATGTGTAAAAAATGTCCGAAGGGGCTACAACTGGGGTTCTTAGAAAACTGAAAGGCTCCTTAATTAAATCAAAGAAAGTTAAGTACTATGGAAAATATCACTAAATGTATATTGCATTTTATACACTTGTGTACCCAGAAAAACCTGTCTCTAACTTCTAGAACTGGAGGTTGGATGCCCTTATAAATGTTACCTTTAATCCTAGCCCTGAAGAGATGAGCATGTAATTTTCAGTTTTGAAAAGCTACAGCTTTTCATTTTTGATAATGTGGAGTAATGCTGAGGTGTACTAGAGGATAAATCCCCAATATGTACTTCATTGTTTCATCAGAGATCAGCAAAAGGTCACCCAACCTTGTTGGCAGATTTCAGGAGTGCAAGTGGGAGTTTTTGTGCTAGTCTAAGTTGGTGCAAATGTATTCTTTGCGAATGGATGATTGCAGGAAAAGACAAGCTTTGTGTTTTTATAATTTAGTATTTGTCAAAGGTCATCAATGGGATATGTCCAGTCATTTTGCAAAATTTAGATTGCAGAGGCAGCGGTGGACAAAAAGTGTCCAGTTTGGCAAAATTAAAGCTATATATTCTCCTGATGGGGTTTTAGCTGCAAATATAGTTGGAGATGATTCCACCTCATTGTTCATGTCAATCACTCCATAAAGCTGAATGCCTTCAACTATTGCAAAACACATGTTTGAGAAACCCTTTTACTTCTTTTATCAAAATAGAGAAACTATATGAGCACCCAAGATGCTTAAATTTGGCACTATAAGACTAATAGGGAATAGACTCAAAATTAAATTACTTAAGACCTTAAGCTATTGTTTCCAGCAGAGACAAGAGGTCTGAAAACATTAAAAGGATGCGCAAACTTCTTAGAATATTTTGGGACAGAATGAAACAGCTGGTTTTATACCTGGCTGAAGATCTCAGTTATTCTGTGTTGAACAGTGAGAATTTGAACTTCTTGAAGTTTCTTAATTGCCTGCCGTCTCACTCTGCTTTATTTTCACTTCACAGCGCTAGGGGTCTCGTGGCTCTGGAGACGGGATTCACCTCAGTTGACTTAAGGCATGTGTCTAGTTGGTGTCTACATCTAAGCCCGTCTTTCAAGACGCTGATTACAGACAGTTGAGAAAATCGTTGCTTCTGTGGTGACTTATTTCTTCCTAATACAGAAGTCTAAAGAACTAACTCTGCCCTGATAGCCCTTGACTTCTGAGTCCAGCTGTCCTTAGCCCAGCCCGCATGTGGTTTAATTAGACATTCTAGCCTTGATGTGGATGGTCTATGTCCGGGTTGGTTCTCAGACTTTCTCGACAGTTCTCCAAAGTTTTTTGTGTGTGACTTGATGCATTTTAATTAAAACACTTGACAGCAGCGAGAAAAGGAGCGGTGACTAATACACTTTCACTAAGAAGTTGTTCTGGCTGTGGTCTTGTGGAGCACTGGGGATTCACAGGCCACAGTGTGTAACCTCTAGGCTAGATGCCTGTAGTTGTAAGTTTTGTGCGTTTCTGCACCATAGTTCAGGCTGTTGTTAGCTGTGGTAATCTTCAGATTGCAGGACTGTTTATTCATTTGCGGCATAGATGCGACTTACATAGTGAGGGAGGTTGCTTTCTGTGGGAGCCTTGCCTCGGTTGTTGTAGAAGGTATGCGAAGGGTTGTGAAAGAGGCAAGACGCTCCCGTAAAACAGCTGAATTCTGCTGTGGAGGGCTTAATTCAATCCATGCCTCTGCCACAAAGTTTTCTGATGGACAAGTCATTTAAAGCAGACTTTTGTCAGGAGACTGTTTACCACACGGGAAGTCAATGGGAGTTGTTCTTAAATATCTAAAGTGTAATGAAAATACCAAGCACTCTGAAATAACAGGTCTCATCTATCACAAGCTTGGCAGCCAGAACTAGAGTTATTAACCAGTACATTTTCTGGTCAGCTGCTTCACAAATGACCATTGGTTTAAAGTTAACAGCTTATAATTTTTTTTTAATTTTTTTTTTTTCCTTGAAAAGGGAATATCCCTTTTGAGGGTAGGACAGAGCATATTCTAGTAAGTGTGGGAAATGATTCTGAGTGGCAGAAGTTCATTGTCATAAGGGACATTCCAGTCTCCTTTCCAGGAAGCTTTTTAGGGCCCATAGAGTGCTTTTAGCTCCTTCTCTTCGGCTGGGAACTCACAAGGTGGTGCAGAGCCAGTACGGTGACTGCCAGGGATAAGGTGATGCTGAAGGAGAGAGGGAGAAGAAAGACAATGCTGGGTTGGTTGGCTTGGATTTGATGGGCCTGGAGGACCAAGGAAAGTACCAGTCACAGCTGGATGAGGACTTGGAGCCGGAACAAGGAAGTCCAAGGATTAAAGGGGAACAGGGGAGAGTCAGAATTCAAGTTTCAGATCTCTATTCATTGCTCTACTTTTCTTTTACTTGAAGTGACAAGCCAAAATAAGCAGCACTATCCAGAAAGTGAGTGCTTCTGAAGAAATTTCCTGTATTTCTGTCTGCTGTTATAGACAGGACAACTTGTGAAGTAAACTGTGGTGATTTTAGCCCTAGCTAGATGCATTTCCTAGCTTATGGGAGATACAGGTTCAAGACTGATTTGATGAGGTCCTTATAACCCTCAACATAAGAGACACTCCAGAAGTGGTAATTTGGGACATTCAGCTGGTGCAATGGAAATTCTGAGTTGCAGTCTGAACTGGGAAGAATGGGATATGGAGCCTTGGTTTTCAACAGGCCTGTTAAACATCAGACCACTTCTCCGAGAATTTCCTGAGAAAACATTCAGGAGAATACTCTCGATTTCCTTCTGAAGCATGATAGTAAGACTGCTGAAATTCTGCAAAGTTTCGCAAGATGGGATAAATCATTCTCCCTGTATCCATTCAGTATCATTTGAGGTACAGGATCTTTCTGTAGGATCCAATATGACTTTAAAGACTTATCTGATGTTAAAATTCTGATGAATATTTGGAGGTATTTGACTATATATTTGCAGAAATTGTTTAGTACAGAGTGGTGATATTCTTCTTCAATGGTTTTGTCTTTTTTTTTTTTTTATGTGAGCTTCTGCTTTGTTTTCTATAGTGTTTGTGTAGATTCTATCAAGGAAAACAAATATCATGGGGAAGTTTTAGGTAATTTTTTTTGTTGTCTGGGTGTTTTTTGCTCTAATGCAGATGTTCCTTTTTTAAACCTGGTTGAGGCATTGCCATTTGGGGAGATGATACTCTCTGTTTTGTACTGACAGCAGCAACACACCTTGCAGAATTGTTTCAGGGAGCAATCTGTGGTGTGCCAATTGTTCTCTTTTCTGCTATTTTGGTAGTGTTTTGTGGAGTTAAGCGCATGTGTATAAGCTGCAAATGTGCATTCTTGTATAGAATACGCAGGCTGTTTGCATGGATCAGCTGTTATGGGGATGGCTGTGGGTAAGACACGAAACGGGCTGTGGAAACTCCATTGATGGAGACTCAGTAGTCTTGGTGCTTTATGTGCATATGGGGCCTGATGCAAATCCAGTGAAACCCAGGAAGACTCTCCCTGTCAGCTTCACGGCTGTGGGTCCAGCTTCGGATGTGTTTGTGAATGTATATGAGGGATGTACCTGGTATTTGGCTAGTATAGCCGTTGCCCGTGAGAGCAGAGATGGAATTTTTTTCAGTCCTCTGGGTTGGCAAGTGAATTTTATCTAAAGCTTTCCACTTGCACGTAGCCAGCTTGCTCAGGTTCTAAATAGATTCTGCCCTCAGACTGTAAAGAACAAGATAATCACTTTATGTTATGTACTTGAGAGCTAAATTATTTTAAAAGTCTGAAATTAGCAGATGAGGAGGAATTTATTTGCCAAATACATTCGGAAGCATCTTGGGAAACCTGTCAGAGCCCAGCTTTAACTGCTTAACTAGTGGTTGTTCAATTTGAACAGCTCTCAAACATACTTACAGTATGAGGGAGACCAAAACAAGATCCCAGGATGCTTGAGATTTTCTTCCAGACAACAAAAAATGCCATCAATTCACAAACCAGATAGTTAAAGGCAAAAACCTGCACCTAGAGCTACTAACCTCACATTACATCCTCTGTGCTCCAGGCGAAAAACAACCTTGCTCTTTTTTAGGACTCTTTTTATCCATTCTTCCCAGCTCTATTAACTTAGTGGATTACTGAACATGACCTTTGCTCTGCTAGCGATGCTGGCCTTTACCATGCGTTAGTCCTTTTCCCACCCAGATATCTTCATGCTTTCCTGCATCCTATCCTCCATGGGTGGAACAAAGGTCTGGAAAATTCTCTCCAGCTGTTCTCCTTCAAATCACTCCTTAAGATGCACTTTGACCCTGATGCCTATGGGGTATTGCTGATAATAGCTAGGCAGAGTGGAAGTTAAATTGTTTTCTAGGTGGCCTATGTGAAAACACGCTCACATGATTTCTACTGTGGTTTTACTATCAACCCCTTTCCTGCTGGGGAGGACAAGGCCATAATGCCCTTTTAGTAATCACCAGCTGTCATTGGAAGCTGACGTAGATAAGAGCAGCTCTCAGCTCCGCTGGTTGTTGTCTTCTCTCTCTTTCAGCCGCAACTGTACCAGTCTGCGTCCAGCCACCATGCTTCTTTCATTCTTCGCCACTCTTGCACATCTGTGAATTTATTTCTCTCGCCTTGTGAGGGGCTGATAAAGAGTCCACCCTTTCACAAGATGTTGACACGTCTTGGCTCCAAGCGTCAGAGGTCTGGTTTGGAGGGGTGGCTTTCTTGCATATGGAACCACAGAGACACCCTTCGGAGTGGGCAGGAAGGCTTCCTTCCTAGCTGGTGTTTCTTGCCTAGCTGCGTATGGAAGGGGCAGGCATCCTGGTTAATCAGAACTTCAGACAGGCAATTCTTCAAATTGTTTTAGGGTTTTTAATTAAAACTGTAGGCTCCAGCGTCGTGTGGCGGAGAGCCAGTATCAGTCATCTGACAATAGCCTTCACCATCCACCAACAATAAGGGAATTCCTCAGCGTATGCTCTGGAGGCTTCTGAAATGCTGCGAACGGGTGAGATTGCTGTTTGCAAAGCACCCTGCAACATTCAGCCTTGCAGGTCTGCTGATTTTTAAATTATATAAACAAAACCCTATAAGCCCCACATAGCACAAAGATACTAACTTCTGTTTATACTGTCCAGATCACAGATGCTGAGCATGAATGCATGAACAGTCCTTTTGTATGGTGTTTGACACTTTCTGCGGCTGTCTGCACTGTTTTTTAATACACAGAATCCCTGATTCTCCACTGCCTTGCACCCTGTCTATTCATTCTCACCCCTGAAAAGTGAGGGTAAAACACTATCAAAACAAAATGGTACCATTTTGCATGTTTTCCACTCAGTTTGTACAGGTGTAAATGACTACAGAAAGAACGGGGCAGAGCAGAACCTGACCCGCAGTCTGTCTCTCAATGCGTCAGGGGTCTTGAAGTGGGGGGATGACAGAACAAACACAAGCTGTTACCTTGCCATTTTTGCTAATGTTTTAAAATCATGCAGCTTGTGAGGATGACAGATGCAAAAGTCAGGCAGTACTTAGTTCCTCTCGTCCTCACGTGATGTCTTCTCCTAGAGCAATAGAAGTGCTACCCGTGGCATGGATAGGTGCTTATGATAGCTGGTATGGGAGCAGAGTTATCGATGAGAGTCATCTTTCCAAGTTGTTTAGCTGTTGTATTTAGAACTGGAGAAGGAAAAATCCTTTGTTCTTTCTGCGGTTTGTTACATTACCGTAGCTTTTATAAGCGCGTTTAATGGCCAGTGAGCTCTTCAAGCTGTGTTAAGCCTGCTGCTTTGTCTCCTGGGTCCTGGACATGAACAGCACTCAAGCTTTTTGCGTTTTTTTGGGGGGGGGGGGGGGTTTTTTGGTTTTTTTGGGTTTGGGGTTTTTTTTTTTTTTTGGTCATTATAGCAGCAGAAGACTGTACTCATCCTAACTCACTTTCAGCCACCCTGTAATACTGCCTGACACAGGTCTGCAATTAAGCACCCGAGCCTTCTTCCAAAAAACAGTAACTTTTTCCCCTTGCTGTCTTTCTCTTTGCTCAAAGACCCAGCTCTCTGACACCTTCCTTACTTTCTTGAACAGCATATCAGACCATCCTAGCCCAAGTGCCTGTTTTTACCAGGACACAGAATTTGAGTTTATTTATGACTCGTTGATAAGCTATCGCTATTAACCCCTTTGCCGGACGTCCTTCATAAATATATATCCTGTCTACTGCCGGCCCCAGGCTGCCCCAGCTTTCTCTTTGCTCATCTGATTTTTTTACTTCCAGAAATCTTGTCCAGCTCTACTCCTTCAGCTGACACGTTGCCCACTCTGAATGCTCGTTTCAGGCTGCCTGCGTGCTTGTAATGGAGAGGTTTATCACCTTAGTCATTCCTGCAGGTAGGAGGTCTTTCAAGAGAATGGTCTTGTTTCTGCAATGTCTTCTGTAGTTAGCGGGTAAGCACTGCTCTGTGTCCTACATTTGATAACCTTCAAGATGTTGAATAGTGCTGTTTTAATGTGTTTTCTTTAGAAGGGAAGATAAGAAAGTCAGCAGATACTGTGGCCACAAAATAGAAAGTGATAGAAAGAGGTATAATGCACCACCATTAATGCAAGAAAAAGAATGTTGGACTGCATGAAAAAAAATGCTTAACTGTCCCTAAAAAGAAATAAAAAATTCAAAGCTCTATATGGATAAATACTGGCAAGAACGGAATTGAACGCGTGTTGTATAGGCTGTTGTAGTAAGTAGGAATAATGGGCAGAAGTTAAAGTCTCTTTTGAAATCAGAACAGTAAATATTTTTGCTTATCTTCAATTGAAATCTCCACCTTACCATTGCATTAACATATCCAGTCATTTTTAGAAACTATGTGAATTTTCATGACTCATTTGAGTGCTCCGTAACTATTTGTATGCAAATGTGACTCATTAAACATTCCCACAGTCACACACTTCACCCTCCCATTGGAGTTCATGCGCAAACAGGAGTGGTGGTGTTCCTTCTTCTTACAAACCTTACCTTTCCTAAACAAAATCTTGATCCTTTTTCACGTTTATGATAACATTTGAAGAAATAGTTATGCCTATAATTTCAGCGTTGCTTTAAAATGGAAGGACTGAAAAACAGAAATAAAAAAGCACTTTGTATCAAAAGGCGTTTTTGTTAAAATGCCCCATTCTGAATTTGAGAGGTTCGAAAAGGACTACACGTTTTCTTCTAATTTTTTTTTGGGGGGGAAGTAAGTTCTGGCCTGAGAACAAGCATGAGAAAGTTCATCTGAAAGGTAATGTATCCATCAATGCATGCAGAGACTTTGAATGAAATTGCCATCTCAACCATAGCTAGAACAAACACAGCTGATGAATAAATGTATATTGGCTAGAATAAATACAAAGTGTAATGCCAGATGCGGACAGTGCAGAATGCAGAAAGGCAGTAAACTGAGTAAACATCAAATGAAGAATTAGCCTTAATTGTGAGGAATCAATTCCAATGAGAAACAGAACTGGGGATCTCTTTTGCCCACAAGCAGTTGAGGTACCTTTCTAGCTAGAAGAGAAGCTGCCTGATCCGTCACTTCCCACTCCATGCTTTCCCATTTGAGGCTCATCAGCAACAACCTGCTGCATATGACATGCACTTCAAAGGCTGTCTTTACTTCTGAATATCTCTGGCAGGGCTTGAGGCTTTACAGCCCAGCAAATTTGGTTTGCAGCTTTTATCTGATTTTCCAGAATGCACCTTTCTATTCCCCATGAACTTCCGTAAGACCTTCCGCAGCAATATCCCCTGCAATGCAATCACTCAGAGCGTCCCTTTGTCAGTGGTAGGAAGTACGTTTCTGTATCTCAGTCTCTCACAAAGTCCAAATGACTATAGTGGAGTCTTCCAGAGTTACTTGTTCAGAAACAATGCTTTTGGAGTTCAGATGAGACACTCCACATAAATGTGATGACTCCCTGTGTTTGTGTGCTTCTCAAAGTGTTTAAGCTGTCTAGATTTCTCTTAAAAATACATTTTTAGTCCTTTACTTCTAAGGCACCTCTTGAAAATATAAAACAGTTCTGAAGGTTAATTGTGCATTGGATGTTCTCCGCCCTCAAACTCACCAAAACTATGGTGACTCTTCTGCTGTCTCTCAGAGATCAACTGTGTCCCGTGAAACTTAATTAGAAAGATGCCCCCTAAAATCTTCTTACATATTTGTGTGCAACTTTATTGTAAGATAGTGTGGAATTCATCTCACAGATTAAGACACCAGCGCTCAGAGGCTTGATTTAGGTGCCCGCGTGTAGGAGTCCAGCACTAATTGAAGTATTTGAGTCTCCCACTTGGACTCCAGCTGCTGCCCTGTATGGGTAAAGAAGTCCCACGGGTGGTGTGCCACCCTTGCCAGCCCTGCATGGATTTCTTGGACACCCAATTGCACCTCAAATCACACCGACTGTAGTCAGTGGACTTCTAATCAAGACACTCAGAGGAGTCTCCAGCGAGTGTCCAGCCACCTGCCCAAACGTACGTGTCTACTTCTGAGTCAGTTGAATGGTTCTGTAGCCTTTGACCACTAATTGACACCTACAGATAGACACTACAATTATTTCTCTTACGCCAGGAGCTAATTTCCACCCTACATGTCATTAGTTTGCTGTACCATGCCTTTCTGGAATGGCCTGTGCACCCAGCACCGGGAGGAAGTGCTGATCTGTTGCGTTTGTCTGCAGACGGAGCAGCGCACACCCAACTGTGCACCCGCTCCTGTGCTGTGTGACACCCTGCTGGTTCTCAGATGTTTTGCTTATTTGGACCATTTTGTCTGTTTATCCTCTTTTGGCTTTGCTGTCATTTGTAAGCAGCCCTGGCACAGGTAGCCGGGCTCTGCTGTGGTTGCAGTTAATGTGGCTAAATCAGCTAAATGGGGGTGAACTCAACTGTCTTCTCATTTACAGACTTGACTACGAGCTGAGACCAACTGAAGTGTCTAAGGTGACATGAAATTAAGCAAGTTGCAAGAGGTGTAAACAAACTGTAAAGAAGAGAAGGTAGAGGCTTGGTACCTAATCCAGCTGCGAGTTCCAGGCTGATGCCAACATGAAGATCACTGCAGGATCAGGTCTTTTAAAGGAAGCACTCCCTCTTCTCTTGATGACAGCATCATTAGTAGTGCAGCTATATAGATCTCTTAAATTAATAGTGCAACAGATTGTTCCTGCTGCACTTAACAAGCAGTTCAATGTAACAGCCACAAGCTAAAATATTTGCAAGTTTGTGAACTTCAAAGCAAACTTTGCTTCTTTCTAAAGAGTCTTACAAACAGCTAAGCGTATTTTCTCCCACCTCATCTTTAAAGGAATTACAAAAGGATATATACAGCGGGCCTGAAATTCCTGCCAGTCCTTCATCTCGATTTTCTTGGCATCTTGGTAAGGAATCTGGATGCTGAAATTTACAGTTAATGAGTCCCTTATTTTATGGATGTGTTCTTGTTCTGTGCACTAATGCTTTTCTGAACTGTTTGTGCTCTTATGGAGGGCCAAAAAAAGACACCTAAAAGATAAATGTTGAAGTAACCAGTGAAATATTTCACTACTCTGTTTTGGGTTTTTTTTAAGTTTGGAAAGTATGGGTGGTCATTAATCGAGCTAAATTTCTTTATTGATTTGCGTATCAGTTGATTATAATTCTACAAATTATCTGCAATCTTCATTTCAAGGGCTAGACGACTGAGGGAAAAAGAGGTCTCCTGTGGCTTGTGATGGATTAAATGTAGAGGCAGCAAATAAAAGGGAGCTCTTGGTCAATGCAAACAAAAGCTGCAGGTAGTAGTTTGATTGGAAGCAATGATGTGGATGAAGTGTATCTAAACACGAATGTCTAGTGGAAAGCGAGAATGTAAAGAAGTGGCAAGGACAACAATTCCAGAATGGGACAGATGGGGGGAAGCCAAAAACACTTGCCTTCCAGCAGTAGGCAGGAAGGATTAAAAGAAGTGAGATAAAAAATAGAAATGCTGTACGCTTACTGCTGATTTCCAAGAATCACTGAGTGACTGTTGTTGAAAGCTGGACTAAAAGCAAGGGAGGTGAGAAACTGGGGGACTCTTTGAGGGGACAGTAAAAGAATGTGTCTGCCCTTTGAAAGACAAAGGCAACAATTTCTGCTGGTTTCATCAGAGCAGAATTGAAACCTTTGTGAGCTACGGAGCAAGAAAAAAATCAACGTCTTTATCTTTGGTCCTAAATTTACAGATGCGATTCATATGATACTTTACATTCTGTAAATTGAGTGTTTATACTTGGGAAAATCTTCAGGACTGAAGACCCTACAATGTCTTTCCTTGGTCCTTCACTGGTAATAGCAGCATAGTCTCCTCCATACTTCGTGCTTTTGTGCTTCAAACCTCAGGCTGGGAAAATGTTCTAGCCTCTATGTCTGCTACTGCGTGCCCTCTTCTGAGAGGCTGGCAAAGCTGTTCTTCAGGTTGGAGATTTTTTCCCAGCTTATTAGTAAAACTGAAATTAACTGAGGAACTTGCTGCACCAAATCCCATGCACTGTTTCACCCAGGGTGGGGTGTCCTCAGTAAGGCTGTAACAGATTCTGCCTTCCTTAACAAACTCCTGGGAGTTTGATTCCAACCAAAATAGTGTTTTTATTTGTTGTGATTCATTACAACTCTGATAAGTGTAATAGAGGAGAAAAATGTCTCTAACTCCTGGGAGAAAGGGAAGGGAATTTTTTTCGTGTCTCATGTAGTGTCACTGTATCAAATAGCCCATATCCCAAATATATTGCTACTTACTGGAATGCAGGAAGGAGCTGGAATACAGGTTTCCACCTGCAAGTATAGGTCTGGTTGGCTGAGACAGATTTACCTCTGTAGTTCCTCCTCACCCTCTCGTGGTTAGAGCAGTGCTATGTGCGGGCAGGGCTGAGCTGCTCTGACCAAGGAATTAACACCGTGCTAACGAGGTGCCAGCATCCCATTTCAAACCAGCAGTCTTTTCCCTCCATCACCATTACCTTTGGCATACATCTCCGAGGGTTTATAGCTAGATGGCAGACAGGGAGATGCTGCGTTGCAATCTCTGAATGTTGGGTGTAGTGGTTTTGTAAATACTTTGTATGAGCTGTTCACGGAGGTGAATGTTTGTATATGGGGTTAAAAGACTTCCAAATACAACTGCATTGTTCTTCATAGTAGCCTATAGGAAGAAGCAAGCAGGGGAGGTGCATAATACCTAGATAACAGATAAGCAATCTCTTTACAAATATTGGGGTTGCAACACAATGCCATACATCCATGCCTCAGGCTGCGTTTCAACTGCTATTGTGCCTGAGTTGGGAATAAAGAGGTCTAAAGCACTTTGAATCATTAAAAAGCTCTTTCCAAGAAATGGTGAGATCAGTTGTCAGTAGGTGTCCCAGGCACAGAGAATGCCCAACTTCTTTAGCATCTGTCCTCAGAGACTCTGGAGCCAGCGTGTCTTCCTCACCAGCACGGAGGATTTGTCTCCCCACCCCTCTGCTCTCTGCTGCTTTCTGAGGGGCGAGTCAACATCTCAGCTCTGTGCTACGCAGGGGAGCTTGGCTTCATAACCAACTTGGAAAGCGCTGCCTGGAGAGGAGGAGACAGCGTGCCGCAGAGGTGGCATGTGTGATTTCTTGAGGACGCTGATCACGTTTCCTCTTCATAAGTTCCTGGTGCCAAAGGGCATGCAGAAAACCTTGGTAGAAACCATCCATTTGGGGTGTGAGGCTGCCACAGCGGCCTGCTGCAGCAGAACTTACTAACCAGGACTTGAAACTGGCCTGGGCTTTGCTCTCAGTTCCACATTTTTGCTGCAGTGGTTGTTGCATCAAAGCCCAGTATCACTTCACAGGATGGAGTCCTCTGAATTTGGAGGGACCAGAGCGGCCCGTCAGTAGCATGGTATTTGTCTTTGCTTGCTATGTCCTGCTCAAACACTTAACATTGTGCTGGGTGGTAGAAACGTTAGTTAACTTGAAAGCTAAAGCGTGGACAAATGGAGTGGGCTGATTCTGACTGACTCAGCAGCTGGTTTTGATGTATAGGTAAAACAGTCATTGCGGGAAGGGTATTCTTTTGCATAATCTACTATAAAAGTTACAGATGTTTTTTCTTTGCAATGTTTCTTTGCAGATGTTATTTCTTCTTGCATTTCTTTTTATTTCTGTACAATCAGAAACATTTTTTTTGCCCTAAATTGCTGTATTTTAAGGATGTTGTATATGCTTATCAAGTGCTCCGTTATTCTTCATGGGACTGTTGTCATGCATCTCGGGACAGGTTTGGATGCACCCGGGGTCGTGTTTCTGAATAACTGTGCTGGTGGAGCTGTCACTGTGCCTTACAGCTGTCCATCCCTCCAGAATTAAAAGTATAGAAGGAATATCCTCAGACCTTTATATCCTTAAATATGACAGAGTTAAAGATGTCAGGATTAAAGAGAAGTTTGTTTGGCTAGTCCCACTAATAATGGATACTTCTGAGTTAATTCACCCATGAGAAGCACATGTGTCCAAGTATTTTTTGTTGCTCCTTTTCCAAATGAGTAACAAATACATCTCAAGAATCATGACGATGCACTAAGCACAGACAAGAACACTTTTTCCCAGGAACTAATCCAGCACGGATGCTGTCATCTAGTTATACTGCAGCATCTAGTTGAGGTATCAGTGACTATATATGGTCTCACATCCCCCAGGGGGTTGTCTCATACCCAGTTGGAGCACCCCTGTAAGACAACCATAAACTGTTGCTCGCTAGTACAGTGTGTCTTCTGTTACTGGGGGACACTATGAAATATTTGTGTCGGATGAGAATAAGAAATCTAACAGCTTCTGTTCTAAAGTTGTTCCTGATTCTTTATGAGATGGTCTTACGCTCCATCTACTTTTAGACAGCTTTACTTTGAATAGCGGGCCCATGTTTGATGCGAGTTTTGGCAGAGCAATCCTGCAGTCATTGTTGAGGTAGAATGAGCACTGAGCTCTAGGATCTGAGCAATGGCTGAGTGACACTCACAGGATGTAAAAAAGAACTTGGGAGTGGCGCTCTCTGTGTCAGACCAATGTCCAGCTGCCCAGGTGTTCTGTCTCCAAAAGCAGAACAAGGAGATGTTATTTAGGAAGGCCATACTAGCCTGGCCACTTTTTGCGTTCCGTCTCCCTGGACTTCCCTAGCACCCAGAACAGTTTTATTAGGGATGTTAGACTGTAGCTCTGCTTAGCCCTTTCAGTATCTGCTTATGGACTCTTGGTCCATCAAGTTATCTCATTTTTTTTCCATGATTCTACAGATGCAGTCTCCTCCGCAGCCTTCTGCATCAGCAAGTTCCAGAAGTTTACTAGCTGCTGTGTAAAGAAGTACTTTAACCTCCTTTAAATCAATCTCCTACTGGTTTCATCAAGTGACCACTAGTTCTAGTATTGCAAAAATTGTCAAAGAGTTCTGCTTTTAGCTTTTCTGTCACCTGGGTGATTCTACAAGCCTTACTTATGTTTCCTCTCTCAGTTACCTCCTCTTCAAGTTGGAGCCCTAATAATTTTTAGTTGCTTGTCCCTTCTTAGTGCAACTGCTCTATCCCTTGGATTGTTTTAGTTGCTGTTCTCTGGACATGCAATGACTCCTACATCTGTCTTGAGGTGCCAGGACCAGCACTGGGAAGAGTACTCAGATTTGGGAGGGATACCATGGCCAGTTTCTCTAAGAAGACTCTTTAGTCACTCGCCCCATAAATCCACTGTAACTCTGATCCTGAGGTGTTGTCCGTTTGTAAATCACACTGCTTCCCTCTGAGTTACGGAGCTGGATGGATGCTATGCTAGGATGCAGGAGGGGGGTTGTGTGTGACGTATCTTTCTGCTTTCCAGTCCAAAATGCCAGTCTACCAGGATGCAGTGTTGACTCACACAGAAAAAAGTATTGGGATGCATGCATACCAGAAGGAGAATACATATTGGCAAACTATCTCAAAAACGTACGCTAACTGTAAATACCTAACTGTTCTTTTCCCTTTACTCAGTATATGGCTAACCTTGGACATATGCATCTGTAATGATACCTGTTTTTATAGATTATACTTGTTCAAGTATATTATTATTATGAGAAAGACATAATTTTCCAATAAAGCTACCTCATGTTGTCACATCAAGGCAGTATCTACATATTCATTGCAGATGGTGTATTACAGAAATAAACTTTCTCATATTTATTCTTTAACAAATATTTAACCATTGCCATTGAAGCAAAGTACAGATCCATACATCTGATGAACTGAAGGAAACTGTTATAACATAGTTGCCATTAACACAGTCTCTCTTTAGCAATTTTTGTATTGATGGATTTACCATTTTGTGATTAACCAATTTTTCGTCCTGGAATATTTCTAAAACCACTTTCTGATAGAAATCAGAAAAATTGAAGTTCATCTTGTACGTCACTACTTTGGACAGCTCTGTTGGGTGAAAAACAAATATAGCTGATACAAATTAAAAGAAAAGGGGACAAAATAGTCTAAGCTAGAAAGAGAAGAGTGCAAGTTTATTTTATTTCCTTGGTTGTGCAGGAGTCTTGTTAACCAGTATGTAATGCATAGTCATGTAATAAAACATGCTAGACATTAAAAGGCAAAAACCCAGTTCACAGATGTTGTAACGTTATGAGATAATTTTAGGGAGTGAATGGGGTGAAAAGGCTGGATTTGTTAGAGAGGAAAATACCTATGGAGGCCTTTTCTGTGAGCAATACCATGACTTCATTACCATGTCAATTCTGGGAAAAGGCTCTGATTTAACACAGCAGTTGGCTGGATCCATATGGAGCTGATGAACCTCTGAATGAATAGTGAATGGAAAAACTGCTGGAATCTGCCTTCAGCTTTGTTCCCAGGATGACCAATGTAAAAGGCCTAAGAGCAATACTGCACAGATGGTGTAAAGAGGTAAGAAATCTGCAGGGTTTAGTTTACTTTTTCTTATCCTACACTGTTTGGTGTTCTATTTTTTTAACCGTATTTCAGTTTCTTCAATTCTATTTGCCTAAATGTCTTTGCTCACAAAAAAAAAAAAAAAGGTAAAAAAAAGAAAAGCTTTAGGGAGATGAAATCAAAAAACATATGTAGCAGTAAACATTTACATAAAAATACAATTTAAAATGTTGAATTTTGTATGGTATAGAAGTAATTGAAAGCATAATTATGAAATCCTAAAAAAAAAAAAGCTAGTTAAAAGTTTAACAAAGAACTTTGGAATTACTTCTTCAATTCACCCTATGTTGTGGGAATATGCAGATGTTCACATTTACACAGTCATGTATGTCCACTAGGGTTACATGCTTTTATAGTCTGAAGCATCATCACAAGTGCCAATACAGTAAATCAAAAGACTCTCTGGCATTATCTAGTTTCCTTTCTGGCTTTAAAAGTTAGAACAGATGTCACAAGAGAGGACAAAATGGATTTTACCCACCGAGAGGAGCTTTTCTTGCCATCATTAATAGGAGGCTCCTTGAAATGCTAATGTACACAGTTTGTGTTGCCGGGTTTGCATAGAGATGGTGGGAAACAGCTCTGATCCCAACAAAACCTTTTGTTATTAATCAAGAAAATCTGCTCTTCTGAAACAGCAAAGCACTGAAATGGTGTGGCTACTTGCAATGCAGAGATCTCTATAGCAATCTCCAGTGAACAAAAATGTAATAAAAACTGTTCAGCAGTTCTACGAGATACGGCACATCTAGCAATTTATTTGCAGTGATTTTGCATACACCTTCTACTTTCCTTTGTCATTTCAGCATGGGTATTTACAGTGGAAAGATTACACTGGTTCTGTATTTTTTATGAATCTCCACTCTTTAAAGTCTTGTTTCATTTCATACCAAATCTAAAAAGCAAGCTTGAGGCAGAAAGAACTTTGAAAAGCAAGCTTTTCTTCTTGAAAAAAATCTATCACGGAGCATGAGTTTCTGTTTGATTTGATGTTAATACCACGCAAGATATTTTTGCTTCGTTAGAATATAGGATTATGAGATCTTGTGAGCCCTTTGTGAGCACAAACATACTCTGCAATATTAGGACTAGCATGCTCCTCCTGTTGTAAATGAGACTTAATAATTTTTAGTAGTCTTTAAGAGAAGTTCAGACCCTGACGTTGCTTTGTGACATATGACCTCTTATTTTTCAGAAATACCAATGCAATTAAATCA
Organism: Chionis minor; assembly: GCA_013398295.1. Classification (NCBI taxonomy): domain Eukaryota; kingdom Metazoa; phylum Chordata; class Aves; order Charadriiformes; family Chionidae; genus Chionis; species Chionis minor. The sequence goes on from VZSF01000513.1 coordinate 99,517, forward strand.
CAAAGTACTAACTGCTGTCAGACATTCATTGCCTTGTATAGGATGCCTCAGCAGAAGCCTTCTTTCCCAAAAGTATTTGGAGTATGAATTAAAGCCAAAAATTCAAGGAAAGCCTGAATTAAAATGTAAATTCTTTGCCTGGTATTACTCATCACTGAAATCTCTGGCCCAGTCTCTGATCAGAGTTACATTAATTCCCTATCAATTTATTGTACACCAGTTCCGCAACACATTAATGTGTCCTTTCACAGATTCATTGTGCTGAGACTTCAATATATGGGCACAAGAGAATGAATTAAGGATGAAGCATTAGCTCAGAGTTTAAGCCTCTTTTAATTTCCTTGCCTCTCTGGATCTAAAGCAGATACTTAACATTTTGCATTGCCATAGATTATTGCACTTTAATTTCTATTGTGGGTTGTTTTTTTTTTTAAATGATGGTAATAAGCAGATAGTAAAAATATATAAAAATAACTTGTTATAATTCCTACAAGGTGTTTGAGATGACCATCGTATAGTTACGGCATAATACAGTATACGTAGTAAATTTTACAAGGGGAATGTTTATTTGTTCGTAGCTCTGTCTGATACAAATTTGGTAAAGCCAGTAGGAACGAAAGGAGTGGGATGAGAGGGGATGGGAAGCTTATGTGAAAAAAACGAGTGAAACATCACTGATGCCATCACTGAGGAGCTGTATCAGTAGTAGGAAATGCTGCAACAGGCAAGCAGGGAAAAACAAAGCTGTAAAAACAACTTTGAAGTCAGAATTGCCTTTGGCGTTGTAAGAGGTCTATAGATGAAATGACCAAGGCTATCTCTGGATACTTCCTGTAAAAAGATTATCTGTCCTCTAAATTTTGATGTGTAGAATTTTTCCAAATCCCCGTTTTCCTCCTAGCTTTACAGTTAAACTTCTGATTTCACGAAAGCTGCATTTCAAGTGGGTCCAAAGCGCCCGTACCCCTGTACCAAAGGGTGTCCACCACCTCTGCTGTGGAACACAAGACCTTGCTGCTCCTTTGAGTGTGGCCAGATTAACTTGTATGAGGTTGCACTGAAAATCTCAGTTTGCAAGGAGGGGGTACTGTTCATCCAAAGCAACAAGGAACAACAACAAAAAATCCTACCGAGCATGCTTAGTGGGACCTGCTAAGGCTTTTGTCAGGGACTAATGACTTTGACCTCACTGTCCAATCCCTCAGCGTAGAGGTAAGGATGAAGACTGTTCTTGGGAAAAATCTTGATTAGGAGCGCTGAACTGTCCCGTGTCAACAAAATGCCCTACAACCCCTTTGTCTCAATAGCACCGAACCATTGAGCACGCACATATTTAAGGTGTATTGCCCTGTGTAAGATTTTTGTCTACCTGTAAAGTTTCAGTGATTTAACAAAAGGCATTTTCTTCAGAAGTGCTGTACTTAAAGTTCCTTCAAAACTTTGCAGAAGCTCAAATGTATAGATATCAACCAGGCTGGAAATCTACAGTTTATCTCGTGTGGCTAAATTATGACCTAAACTGATATATTGGTAGTTTGAAATACATCCATGAAGCGATTTTTAAATAAACTGGTTTTTAAACCAGTGTAAATTCTTTGTACAGACACTAGACCTGAGGATTTTTACCGAGGATTAAATGTTAACTGACTGCTTCCCCTCTATGGTCCTTGCTAAATTTTGTTCTCACTTCCTCTGGTCCTGAGTAACTTCACTGCATTTGAAGTAGTTATTCTAAATTTGTCCCAGTGTAACAGACCAAAATTTAGCTTTATGAGTCTCTTGGAGGAGCATTGTCTTTTCCCAGTGTGCTTACAGATTTTTGACTGAGAATCTGGAATAGGTGAGCAGTCAAATTCAGGTGTAAACCCTTTCCCTACCCTGCCTTGTAGTGAAATCTCCTTGTCTCAGTTTTTATATACCTGAAAAATGGGTGTGAATTGATATAAAATCAGATCTCTTCACTTGTTCCTTTGGTAACCTTTTTGCAGCCAGCTTAAACAGGCAAAGTGCAAGAAATCCAGTCCTATTTCCCCCGTTGCAATCGCTGTTCCCGGCAGCAAGTGTTTATAAGATCAAATTCCTTTTTCTGGAGTAAAAATAATACTTTCAGAAGTCAGACTGTATATGTAAATTATTTAGGGATAGCGGGGTTTCTTCAGTGGGATTTCTAAAATGAAGCAAGTATGTATGATCTGAGGGCCTTCAAGCTTTAGAGAACTGTATATGGGCAAGTAGCAAAAAAAGGTCAATCTTTTTATATATTTAAATCGGTCTCCAAATTACTTTGAGTCTTGTATCATTTCTGCTTTCTCTGTGTCTTTTTCATTAAACTTCCATAGTCAGGTAGCACCCTACAAGCTGCGTTGAATCCGACACCTAAGATAGCCTTATAAACCCTGCGGACATTAAACTACTGGAAAACAGATTGGGTTGGTAAAAATAAGTGTGCATGTTCTCACAGAACCTGAGAAAATCACACCTTCACTTTGTTAAAAAAAATCTGTTTGTGCCACTCCAGTAATCACTTCATAACTGGTGGGAGAGCAGAACATATGTCTCAGAAGTGGTGGAATATAAAAGCCTCTACCTCTAATCCTATTTTCTTTAAGAGAAAAAAAAAGCAACAAAAACCCCCAACCTTTTCAGTATGTCATCTGTAAAATCGGTGCCAAGGGTTTTCTGCTTAAAAATCACAAATGAAATGTAAATTGCTCATGAAAGCAAAATGAAACAGAGTTGTTTTTTTTAATGAGGTGTGTAATGTAGTAGGATCATGCACTAAAACGCTTGCTTGAAGCAGGAACAGAGGATATGAAGACGAGCCCAATCCTGGCCTCCTCACTCAGGCAAACTCCTCATGTGTGGACGACTTTTACAAAATGCCTTAGCATTACTGCAGCGATGTGCTGAATAACCCCTAGGCTGGAAAGGGGGAACCCTCTGAAAGCTGAGGACTAAGCCTCATCCCTGGCACTTCCAATTTACAGGGCACAGCCACCTATTGCAAAGGTTCTTCTCTGTTCGGTTCTAGCAAAGTGCCCTGGTTAGAGCAATTACCCCGCATCTGCCTTCTTTTGGAAGAAATGAAGCTGGACAACGTTACCACGGGAGGCTAAATGCAAACTGTATTTTAGTAGAGCTGGGTTTATTCTGCTACTTGAATGTAGAAGGCTGCAGCAGCTGTCGCCATATCAAAACAGCTATTCCAGAAGCATTTTGATATCTTACCTACCAACTGGTAGCTGTGCCATCCTGCGCCCTCCTTGGAAGGGCCAGGTAGCATTAGGAATTCGTGACCTGGGAAGGATGATTTCTTTTACTTTTGCGGATATTAATTTCCAGTATTCCTTTGTAATTTTTCTGTGGAAGTTTTGAATTCAATTCCCTGTTATCAATTTGTCGCTGTGAATTTGTTCTGCCCTCTGCCCCTTTCTTCTTTCACAGAAGAAACTTCTTGTGCTTCAAATAGGTGGTGATTTGAAAAGGAATTTGACTGCGTCAGGGCAGCAAGAGTAGGGTTATAAATGCTAAGGCATTTTGTGGCAATTTCTGTGAAGCTCTTTGGTTAATCCTTTTGCAGTTTTATTAGCAAGTGGAGTCCTGAAGAAGTAAAGCAGTGTCAACAAGGGTGTTGTGAATGGCTTTTGTAGCCCTGCTACAGCTAACGAACCCTACGTGCCTGCTGTTCCCCAAGCATTTCTTGGTTAGTTGTTTATGAGGGCTGAAATCGCCTCTTTTCAAATTTACTTTTCGGACTCTGCACCAGTGTGGTAAATATTAGGTAACGGGATATTTACAGAGGGGTCATTTCCATAGGGAATGGATGGGACCTGAACATTGATCTGCTGGGGAGGGGAGAGGAAAAAGAAAAAGGCTTCTTTTCTTTCAGGGGTCTGGGTGGTTAAATGGTCAGTAGCCTGAATGCTCTAATGTCTGGCAAGGCTGCTGCTTGAAATAAATGCTGGGAAGAAATCTAAGTCTAATGCTACAAGCATAAAGAGGAGATGATGGCAATTTAAAATGTAATCAACAGGACAAATGTATCCCATTTTAACACTGTTGAAATCAGCGTGGTGACAGGTTGTGCCTGGGAGACTGTGGTCTGGCCGTGTCCAAATTAAATGTGAAAATACAAACTAACTGCTGACATTAGACACAGGGGTCTCGGGAAGGTTTTTTTTTGTCAGGATTCCCTTGCTCTTTCATCTTTCTTACAAACCCCTTCCATCTCCTCCCTTCTCCCATCTTGCTAATCAGGGAGGTCAGACGTTTGGAGATCCCACCAAGCCCGTGCTAAGCCCCGGGGCTGTTCAGTGATCGCTGGCTTCCCCAAATTGCTGCCTTTCCTTCCCAGCCCTGACCTCATCCTTCTGCTGGTTTCATGTAGGTTGACACTGGGCTGTGCATCTCCTCCCAAAGGCAGCACCTTCAGCAATATCTTGTCCTTGGCACTGCGTGGCTTCAGGTATGACCCCAATGGATAAAGGCCACTGAAGGAGTGACCTGCGCCATAGACTACACCACCCACTTTTTATCTTCTTTCCAGCTCCAGACCTTGCTCCTCTGGTGCAGGCCAACAAACAGACCAAGGATTTAAAAAGTACTTACCTTTAAAATCATGCTCTGCTAAATAAATCTCTTTCAATTGATACCGGGCACATAGCTCTTTGATAACTTATATTGCACAGTGGGTGTTAACGGATGTATATTATGTGGAAATGAAAGCATGCACATACTTTGTGTATTCATCATTGCTAGGGAGTTATTTATTCAGGTAAATAAGATTTTGCTTAACCTTTATTAATAAAAGTAATACTTGGGGTGGTACGATTTCTTAAAGTCAAGCCAAAATAGCAGCAAAAAGAGTATGTAGAATAGATGTTGTCATGAGGATTTATAGCATTTACATTCTGGTGATGATTATATATTCTAGATGCCAAATCAGATTGTATTATGAAATCCTAAATTCAGAAAATATTGTACCTAGGTCTATGTGCCATTATTTTAAAGCAGATCTGGATGAAAAATACTGGGGTTTTTTGCTTTAGAACAGCTATTATACAGCCTTGCATTCTCATCTTTTCTGCCTCTCTCACTCTGCTTTTGTTCTTACTCAGAACGCAAGAAATAAGCCACCAATTTCTGCACACCTTGCATACAAAGAGGACCAATTCCATATTTATCAGAGTGCCGTACAGCCCTTCTTCCACCTCTCCCTCCTTTTCAGGTAAATTCTACTGAGCAGTTCATTTCTGTGTAACCTTGATGGAAATCCTCGTTAAAAGCTAGTGAATAACTTAAAAAAAAAAGAAAAAAAGTAAAGCAGAGCTGTTTGTCTTGCTGTGTCTTTAAATCTGACCTTTATTGTTTAAGTCGCATTTGAAAAAAAAAGTGTCAAGTTGTTGAAAGATGAGTGCACTCCGTTATGCTGTGCTCAAGGCACTGAGAAAATCCCACCGAAGCAGTCACACCAGCCAGTGCTTACAATGCTACCTTTTCAATGCATATTGGAAAAACAATGATAACAAAATGAGTTTCCTGCATTTAATATCAATATAGCTACGAAAGCATAATTACAGCAAACGCCAGGCTTTCTTTTCAACAGCAGCCTCGCTTGCCGGTGGTTGCGATGAATCATGTTGTGGTTTGAAAATGGAAATTCGCTCGGGCTGCGCGCGGGTGCTCCCGGGTCCCTCCAGGCACGCAGGTCCCAGCACGGACGTGGGTGGAAGAGGGGCTTTGGAGGAATGCGGCTACCTACTTTTGTCTCACCTCTTCTGCCTTTCCTCTGACTCATGCTGTTGTTTCGAGGTGGATTTCCTCTCTGCTCCCCACCTAGTATATATTCGGAAGTTCATTTTTCTTTGCTTCAGGCTTCTTGGCGAAGGAAGAGATCGTTTAAAGCCCAGTACCGCGGTTGCATACTGGGCTTGCAGTCAAAGCAAGTCAGGCCTGCAGCGGTGGCGGTGGTACTGGAAAAAGAGGTTCTTTTGCTTGAGTAAAGGGAAAAATAGAAACAAGAGGATCTCAAATAATGAAAGAAAGCTTAGTGTGCATGAAAACCTGGTGCTTTTCTAAAAGACGTACTGAGTCAACTGGAAATCAAGCCACAATAGTCTACAGCTATTTGAATGACATCGGTGAATAGTTTTTTTCCATTAATTGTTGATTAAATGACTCAGGAACACCTCTTTGGCCCCTTTTTGGCCAGCTTTATGTATGGCTGAATACTGTTCTCCAAATAAATTATTCATAAATTTTGAGCAATTGGTGAATAATTTATTCAAAATATTTTTTTCATTATTCAGCCCTCCATCCCATGGTGAAACTCTGACTATGGTAAAGTTAGTGAAAAAATTCTGAATGACTTGACCGATGCCAGGACTTGACCCAATTAAGTCAGTCTTTTGAGAACTAAGCGTTGCTTTTAGTTATGGAATTTCTTTTTAAATATTAGTGGTAAACTTGCCTGTGAATTTGTTGCTGTGTAGAAAAAAAAGCTTTTATTAATATCATTAATTTAAGTTATAATTTGAATCTGGAGATGTGAATGAACAGTTAAATTGCTTTTTTTAGATTTCCACAACGTGATACTTCCTGTCATCTCAAGTCCCAGTTTATGAGTAAAATCCTATGACAATTGTTGAAGAGGGCTCATGTCCTGGCTAGTTTCCAGTTTTGAGTATTATTAAAGCTGTTCAGGAGTACGCCAGTTTTTGCATTTTTTTTTTTAAATTGCAGCAATCTTTCAAAGCGTTCGGAGTTGAGGGTGTCTTTAACTGTTCTTTTCATTGACCAGATAAAAATGTTTCGGATGCTTCCAGAATTCTGACAAAAGGTGCCATTTTTTTTATTGATAATTTATTTGCATTTTACAATCAGTTTTGGTGATTATTACTATAATTCTTATTTCTCCCTTTCTCCCTCTCAGCCTTAATTCTCCCTGGAAATATGACGTGGGTCTTCACTTCCTGTCTTAAATTTGTATTGTGTAATTCCATGCAATTAAGGCATAGCTGGCGTTATGCCATTGTTCATGGGTGAAATGATTCCTATGCAAATACTTCATTTGGTACTGTTAATTGGCAAATGGTATAGAGTGCTTTGGGATCCATCTGGAGAAAAGTTACTGCATATGCGTATGGTCATTATTACTGCATTACCTTACCTTGTTCATAGAATCATAGAATTATAGAATCATAGAATCACTTGGGTTGGAAGAGACCTTCAAGATCATTGAGTCCAACCATAAACCCACACTGCCAAAACCACCGCTAAACCATGTCCCTCAGCAGAGACAGAGTTGTGTATCTTTTTCCTTTAAGATATACAACTGCTTTATTATTTGCTGAGCTGAGTACTTGGTACTATACAGAAATATTACTGCTCCGTGGAGCCTACAATAGACTTGGCTGAGTGAGACAGCAGGTATTGAGCTGTGTGAAATACATGGGTTAAATATTCACATTTCTTATTAATGGAGATCTAAAAATCTCTCCATAGCATTACGATTGAGATGCTTTGTGGGAGAAATGCACTGCAAGTGAATCACAAATAAGGAGAAAAGTAACTTGGCAAATAACAAAAGAGAGAGCAAAGCCTAAAAGTCGGGGGCAGAAAGATGAGAATGGGAGGAAGATTCACGTGGGGCATTTTAGAGATAGCTTGGAAGGGGAGGAGAGGTTGGGAAATTTGCGCCATTTGACAGATATGGTAGAGGGAGGGAAGGGAATTATAAAGGAAGATAAGTGGGCACAGAACAAAGCAGAGGAGTGATTTTAGCGTTGTGATATTTATTGGGAAATATACAGAGATTAGTGTGTTGCAAAACTGGGGGAAATGACTACTGGCATCTGGGATGGAGAAAAGATGGAGAGGTGAAGAGGAGCTGGTGAAGAATAAAACTGCATAAGGTGTAGTTTCAAGAGTCTGTGTCATACGGAAGACTGGATAACCTTTTTGAGAAAAGAGAACTGTTTGAGATAAAGGAAATTCAGATGTTGATGTTGTGATGTTGTAGGAACAGGTGATGTGAAATTGCACTGAAAGGGGAAGAACAACTGAGATAAAAGGCTGGGTTTGGATGCGGCTAACTGAAAATGTGGCAACCATTTCAGGAGCTGCCAATTCATTAATTAACTAATTTATTAGTTGGCTTTAAACTCAGTCAGACATTTCTCTGAAGCTGCAAGATACAGCCAGGCCTTTTCCTCAGAAGTAAAGTAAGAAAAATCTCCTATTGAATTTTTTTTATTTAAAATTCTTGATGGAAAATATTTTTTCCTCTGTTGCTCAATGATGTTCCTAAAAATGAAGGCCCAAATCAATAAGACATTGAGGATCCTGCATCTTTGCAAGCACACGTGGTAAGAAGGCATCTTAAAAGAAAGATACCAGGGCTTGATAGAACTGAGAACAATTCTGCTCTTCATTAGGCGTCTGTTGGGGTTTTGGACAAGTCACCATTTCCATGTCTCGTTTCTTCATATTCAATGGACATACTAGTTTATTTGTAATTTCATTCATCTTTCAATGTGTTGAGGATATGAGCCCTGGGAGACTTGTTTCTTGGATTTGGCTTACCTCATCAAGAGATTAGCAGCTCCAGACTTGATTTATATCTGAAGCAATTGGAGTGATGCTCTTGGGGTGTCTTTCCATCCTTATTGGCAAGACAGGGATCAAAGGGTGAGTGTATTCCAACTGGATACCTCACAGAGATCCCTACATTGTACAGGGTCACTTCAGATCTTAAGGTGTCTATGCAATGCTTAATGCATAAATGGGAATACAGTCTTGGAGTGTTTTAGTTCCACAATCCTAATTTAACTTCTCTTCATTGCCTGCATATGGAGTCAGGTCTGAAAGGTCTGAATTATGGATGATATGAAGGGGATGCTGTAAATACAGAAAACAAGATTAATCTTAGCAGTAAACTGTATCTCGTGTAAGTAGGCTGTGTAGATTGAAGTGGAAGCCTTAAACAAATGAGAACTGTTCAAAGCATGCAGTTAAATCCACTTAATATTACCTTGATTAATGGTAGGTTTTTTCACGTCTCAGACAATTTTGCGCTAATTCAGTACAACTATGTCTGCCTAATAACAATCAATATTAAGTGATTTCCTGCATAAATATCAATTGAAAATCAGTGATTTCCTGCTTCCAACTGCACTGTCAATTGTTGCACACAGCACTGCTCAACACAAGCGATTTGTCTATTAACCACTTAACATATATATATATATAATTATTTTTTTAAGTCTGCTTTCACCAGGCTGGACTCGGAGACATTACTTATGTTGAACCGTACATGACTAGTCTCAGTGCAATAGTCTCAGTCCAAATGAAGATGCCATTCTACTAGAGTGAGCATCTCCAGACCTGGCCCTTTACTTATTGGATCAACGGTTAGAACAACTGTACTCTCCTTAGTAGATGAATTAAGTGTATGAAACTCAAATCTACTTCAATGATTTCATTCTGCGCTAGAGGAATATCAGGCCTCTTACTGGAAAAGCTGACTGTGTCAAAAATGTGGCAAAGAGACGCTGGTGAAAGGAAGGGTTGGAGGTATTTTTCATGGCTGCTTTTTCTTGTGATGCTGTGTTAGTGTTACTTTGCCTCCAGTCCATTTCTTTTTTGTGAAAGATGAACCAAAATGGCCGAAAAAAATCATATGCCTTGTATACATGAGGTGGCATTCTGGGCTGGAAAACCATCTTGCAGTGCTGCACAGTATATCATCCCTCTTTCCATATGTCTTTGCTTACTAGTGAGGATGAGTAGGTGTTGAAGTAGGAGGCATGACCTGAATCATCTGAGGGATAACTAAATTGCTTGGGTAGGCAATTGCCCATCATGCTATCGGCAGGTAGACGGGTACGCTACTTTTGAAGCACTCAGGTGGCCGTGTGTTGAGAAATGTCTTTCTTTTGTCTGGCTTTGTTTTCCGTTTCAGAACTCCCTCTCCTCAATGATTACACTTCTTCCAGGAGATCTCTTTGTTAGTCTCAAACAAGACAGATGCTTTGGCTTGAGCTGGTAATAGTGCTGTTTGGGGGCTGACAAGCTGGGTGAATTTGCAGTGTGGTTGTATACATCCTCTTCAGTCACCAGTGCTGTGTGTTTAACTTCTCAATATGTTCCATCTGCAGTAGTTAACGTGGGTATGGAATTTATGACTGCAAAGACTATAACATACCACAATACAGGAGTGCCTCTTGAGCTGAAATGATGTTTTTAATCAGTACATTAAATGTTGTAGTTGATTGACAGATGGCTTTTTCTGTTTTCTGGAATGAATGCGCTCTAGCTTAATTGTAACAAGGATATCGCATCTTGTATAACACCTTTCCTGCTAACGGGTATTGCAGAATTTGAAAATCCGCGTGCAAGGAACACTTCATGCACCATAGAAATGCAACCACCTTGGGTAAAATGCAGAGAATTTAGGTAGAGGGAATGTAATTACCCATGCTGGAATTTGGCCAGCACGCTGAGATTAAAACCCCTAATCTTACAAAGAGTACCATGGGATCTCTAATGACCACAAATGGTCAGATCACAATTTTATGTCTCTGCCTATAATGCTTTACTACAACAAGGGTATTTTCAATTGTATAGTGCATTCATTATAATTATGCAGCTAATTTTATTCTCATTGTAATTTCCAATAATAAAGTTACAAGAGTGCCACTAAAATGTACGAACACAGTGCTATGACATGATATTATGTTAAACGCATTTTTGGGGCATATTCTCCTCTCATTTCTATTGGTATCTTTCTGTGAAGCCAATGGAATTCCTCCAGATTTGCGCTGGAATAACTAACAGAAGTTGTCTTTCCAAGAGAGCATTTTTATGCACATATATTGTAGATATGTTTGAAAAGTTAAATATTTATATTCTGTCCAAATATAGGAGAGTCTTTCTTCTTTTATTTTTAAAACCATAAAATTGTTAACAGACCCATGAAAAAAGAATATTATGGCTCTATGTCTGTTGGTTAACCTTCACCACAAAAATTGATCTGTGGGAATTTCTCACAGTGTAACATACTGTATCCAATTCCATAGTTATTACTGTAAACCTATTAGTGCCACCTGGGTTTGCATATCCGCAATGCTGTCCAAGTGAAGACAGATTAGCTCTATCACATGTTATGCCAGAGGGACAGCCTCACGAGGAGTCTGCCCTCAGGGAGAAAAAAAAGGGCTCAGACCTTTAATGAGAATACAGTGCTTTATAATAGCATTTGGTGGCCTAGAGATTTTCTGTCAAGTCATTTCAAATTAAATTGGCAGCCTTGCAACGTTCAGCCCATATGAGTTTTTGTGCAGCATATATTGTTAACGTTAAACCAATTCTCACATAAGATCAACAGAACATACAGAGGCAACGTTTGCATTGGCCCCTCTTTTTACAGTACGGGCCTTTATATGTGACCGAAAAATGCTTTTCGCAGAGCAAAATTTAACTTTGGGCTGAATTATTCATGTGTAAATTCAAACAATTTATTTGTGAAATTATTTGTAAATAATTACACTTTTCTATATAGTGTAATAATGAAATTAGTACCAGTCTAGGAGTGAACTGAATGACTTTGTTACCAATTAGCGGGACTCCACACCCACTCCCTCAGGCTGGCTCCCACTGAAAAGGTGCAGAATTTGCCCCTGAGAACTACATTTATTTCTGATACTTCCAGGAATTTCCGTTTTTAAAATGTAATGTTTATGTGATATTTTAGTCCTTCTAGTGTCTGAAAATTTAAAAAGCAGATGATACTTGAAGATAAATTGCTATCATCGTGCAGGAAGTTTTTTCCTTAAGATTTTCCCACGTTTTTTGTTCAGGGCTCAGCCTGAAAAACACATATTGGTATCCTCTTTCTGTGAGTATTGAGGGATTATTTTGGGGCATTACTCAAAAGTAGGTAAATACCATGTTCGATGGAATTCAAGAACTGGGCAGCTGGATAGGTATAAGGATCCCAGTTTGCACTTCCAGTTATGCAAAGTCCTGAGAGTACATGCAGGATTTTGAAAATTCATAAACAGCATTACATTTAATGATAAAGGAAAAAGTTTTACAATTTTAAAGTGTACAGCATTAGTTGTAGCTAGCACAAGATGGTATTAGATAAAAGTTTGGTTTCTGGCTGAGCAATAGGTTTTGTGAAAGTCTAATGCACTGAGATGAGTGAAGAAAGGGGCTATTTCTGTGTTTCAGAGCTGCAGGTTATCTTAGTCCACTCTTGTACTTACTGATACTAGATTAGAAGATTAGCCATGTAACAAAAAAAGCAGTTTTTGCTTTTATTAGGGAGCATGTATTTTCCATATTTTTCCTGGAAGGCTACTAAGATCTTCCGTCCCATATTCGGTATGTGCACATTTGTAAATCAGGCATGAGTGATTACTTTTGTTAGAGTTATCTAAGTAAAACTGAAGCACCACAGTCATGAAACAAGTTTGTATTTCCCTTTTTATTTAATATAATCCTCGTTTTGGGATACAGTCCAATACTGTGATTTCATAATATCCTCTACCCTCTGTATTCTGTTTTGTAATTGCAAGAAAAGTGATGACAGAAAATCTTCCTAATGTGATCACATTCTTATATGTTACTGTAAAAAGAAAAATCCAGATCTTGCTTCTCCAAATTAGAGGAGTAGGTCCACTGCACTTGGGAAGAGATTTACACTGCCAGTGCAAGCATGACTTGATCCTCTCTGGTGTAAGCTTATTTCTTTCCTCTCTTCTAAATGTGTAATCTTTCTTCAGGGTATATACCTTGGTCAGAATTTAGCTCAATTTCCTTAATTTGCAACACTGGGACAAATTCATCTGTGCTGCAATTCCATTCACCTCTTTAGAGTTACTAAATAATTGGATTTGAACTAATACACTTCTCACTGAGTGCTATGTTGCTTTTCAGGGAGGTTAACACAATAACCATTTTCTATTTCTGCACTCAAACATGACCATCCTTTCTTTTTTTTTTTTTTTTTTTTTTTTTTTTAATTCCTGGTAAA
>VZSF01000513.1:112576-125997 GCA_013398295.1 Chionis minor
TTTTTTTTTTTTTTTTCTTTTTTCTTTTAATTCCTGGTAAAGAAAGGAGAGGAGACAAAGTGCTGCTGTATGTAGTGCTACGTAACTAAAAGGTACCCACCATTGCCTGGAAGCCTCACTTCATTAGTTTATGTTGCAATCAATAGTAAAGTTCCTGGTGACATTAGGATGGCAGGAATTTTGCCGCTGTTGCATCTGGTTATTTTCAGAGTCAACTGTAAAAGCGGGGTTCAGCTTGCATAAAGGTGATACCCTGAAGGGTCCTGTTTCTTTCCATTGACAGTGGGGGAATCTTAGGTGATTAACTCCAAAATAGCTACAATTAGAGAAAAAAAAAAAGCACCCAAGTTAAACGTTAAAGTACCTTGCCGCTATCTCTAGTGGTGTCTTTGAAGTTCAAAAGCTAAGAGTCAAATTCTTCAGTGTGCCTTGAACAAGCTGCGTCTGATATGGGAAGGTGGATAAAGCCGGCTGTGTCTCAGGCTACTGAACTGGCTTAAGCTGATCTTTTTTTGGCCTGAACTCATCTATCACGTTTCATATGGTGAATCTTGGTAACAGAACAAGAGGATGCGTGAGCCTTTCTGTGTGAAGTTCTTGAAATGATAATGTATGCACTGAGGTTTACTACGTGTAGGCAATACTGGGGTTACCTAAAATACTCATGTGCGCAGAGTTTTTTGTTGGTGTCTCGTATTTGCAGCTTTGGGGCTTTAAGAAACCAATTCACACCGGCAGCGTCAGTAAACTGGAGTCTGCGTTCTCTGAGAAATGATTGGCGTAGGAAGACATTACATTGAATAGGATTGCGAGAGCCTAATCTGAAATGTATTTTTGTACGCCAGACTCTGATGTGTATTTAATAGATCATATGAGTTATAGTCAATTGATTTATTGATTTGATCAGTTGTTATTAAGATTTGAGATACTGGGCCTAATTCTGTACTTTCCTAAAACTTGTGTAGTCTGACTTAAACCATTTAAGATGCATGTGAGGTGTTATTTCCATTTTACACAAGTGTGTGTATGTTACGAAGAACCTGGAAATTTATGCCCCGATGGTGAGGTGCCTTGCATCCAACGCAGTCCAGGTTGTGTGTCCCCATTAGCGAGCAGTGTCAGACCTACAGCAACGCGTCTGCAGAAGGGAACTGTCATGCTCCAGGCCGAGTGCCCAGGCTGTGCATGTTTCAGGAGGGTACTTCAGGCTGATGCTAGTCTTCTCCCATGACTTAATGTCAGTAATCTAAGCGAGTAAATTAGGGCTTTCCAGGAACACATCTTTCCGGGTTATCTCCGAGACCACCCTGCCATGTGAGCTCAAGTGCGGTAAAAGGGGATGGTTGGGAGGTTTGACTCAAAAAGGTCCTTTTGATCCCAGCTAAAGCAGTAATATAGATGCGCTCACATGGAGCGATTTGTACATGAGAGCTGCTCGCTTCATTAAATGACCGCTTTTAAATCTCAGTTTGCTTTTCTCGAGACTTCGTATTTAATTCTTCTGCCATCACTAACCCGTTCAGGAAGAGCCAATGCAGGTGTGTGGTTCCTGAGAGCATCAACCAAAGTTTTCTACCGCTCTGGCCTTGTTGTAGAATTGTATCAGCACCAGCAGGTTAGCAGTGATGATATGGGATGCAGCTGCGTGATCTGAATGTCCTTACTGAGTAGGCTTTATTAGCCAGTCAGCACAGTAGTGTATTTTAAATCATTTTTTTCTCCTTGTGAGGTGTATTGGTATGCCTTGGTTCACTGAACACGTCCCAGAACACATCACCCTTGAATATCACAAATACACATACCCTGCGTGGATCGCAATGAGGCTTGTGGTACTTACGTAGATGCAAACCAGGAAGAACCACAAGGTGGAAAATAAATCTGAAACTGTATCTCACTGAGGAGTGGTACTGCAACTGAAAAAAATCCACTACAGAAATTGGATCCAAACACATTGCTGATTATTCCTCTGCAATTCTCCTTTAAAACTTCTGATGGTCTTTAAACTGTTGTACTAATGTTTCAAAAGAAATGTAATTTTACAGAGTGACTTGTCTGGGAATAGAATGAGATGGAACATCTGTCCTTCTGAACTGTTGGAATTGCTTGGCTGAAGCAAATGCAAGATGAAAAAAATGCAAATAAAAAGACAGTTTTAAAAAAAAGGGACTTGTTAATCTTTTCTCTGAAACACATACTCAACTTTTCAAGTTAAATTTACGCATACTATTTCCTGCCATTTTATACTACTACATCTTCCCACATAACAACTGAGTTAAAAAAGGAAAAAAGTAAAACTGGTTTCATTACTGAGATAACAGCATATGCTAGGACAATTGAAAAAGTCTGATGCATTTTCTGATTACAAAATACGGTTTTATTTTTTAAAATGATGTGAAGGAAAACATTTAATGTTCTGGACTCCTGTGTCATATTGTTAGCATCTCAGCTAATCATGATGATGATCCTTATTTTGTTCTAAGCTGGTGTTGTAGAAAACACACTGGAATAAACAACGATTAAGATTTCCATGCCAGAAAGCACTTTAAGGCTAGTAAAAGGTAACATTGTCTTTTTTAAATGTTTTCAACAGACAGTAATCTATTTTCATGGTGTTCTGTAAACCCTATTATCAGGGCTGCAGATTCCTACACATGACCAGTCTTCAGTAGTGAACAAAAATGGCATCTAAATCCCAAGTGACACACTTAAGTACTTGGCAGCAGAAGGGCTCTTCTGAGGAAGATTAAGTTAATGGAAGCATTTGGGTAACATCTGCATGACTCTTCGTCCTGGTACGGCCAACTCACACTGCCGCAACACGTGACGGAGGATTTCTTCGATTATCACTTAAGAACAAAACTGGCTGAAGTTCCTTTCCAGGCGTTCCTCAGGCTGTAATGTATGTGTGAGAGCATATAGGCGGTGCAAACAGGCGCGCTTACAAAGGCCAGCCTGGACGGACTTCGAAGAGGACTTAATAAAAATCAGATTACTCGTTTAATGAAAAGTAAAAGAAATCGGGGGAAGATTTGTTGTTGTAGCTGCTGTTTATTTGTCTTATTTACAGCAAGACGCAGTGTCTTTTTCAGTCGAGTGCTGCCGCAGGCACACAGAGCCTCGTTAATGCGGGCGATTAATGCACTTGCCCTTCACCTCAGTTGACCTGGGTTTAAATCTGTTATTTTGTTACAAGTTAGAGGAGTTTATTGGCCTTTCTTTAGCCCCTAGCTGGTGCCTTTCCACCTCGTAAAACCACTTCACAATTCGGCGTAAGTGCTGTTTTCTGGTGTGAAAAGAGCCGGGGCGGCAGCAGCAGGGAAGAGGCAGGTCAGGGCTGAGGGATGTCGACGAAGGCGAGTGGGGAGCTGCATCCGGGGGCTGGCGGTGTCCGACTGGTCCCGCTTGGTTTTCCAGACTCCCATTTGAAATGAGATCCTTGCTTGTCCTCATACGGTGGTGTTGGTTTGTATGCCTAGGTTGAACAGAAGTTACCAGGTTTCATCTTCTGTAGGACTAACATTAAAAGAAGAAGGATGAGGGGAACACGAAGCAATTATACCAGTATTGAACAGCGCAACTTGTATTTGTGTTGAGATTTGCTGACAGAGTGGAGCCTTAAATTCTTTGAAAAAGCTTTTATTCTCTACTGGTTCCCACTCTTTCAAGCCTCCTTTCCTGCAAAGTCCAACATTGCCGTCATCAAGAGGTGATTTTCATCAACAGCTGCAGGGGGTACCTACAGACCAATGCAAGCTCCATGGAAGTGCCGCCTCCTTTTTATTTCAAGATCTAATTGGAAAATCATCTTGACAAACTATTCCAAGATTCGGAATAAAAGGTGACAAATTACTGCAAGTTTCAATGAGATCCATCCTGAGAAAAGAGAAGCAGCTTGGAATTTTTTTTCCCCCCGTTGAAAAGGAGCGTTTTAGAGGAAATTGGCATTTTCCAGAAGAAAGCCTTGGAAAGTGAATTTGAAATTTGTGTATATGAAGGCACACTTAGCATTTTAGGCAGTTATACAGAAAAATAAAATCTGAAGAACATAACCACACCTGAAATTAAAAAAGAAAAAGCACTTTCGGAGTTTTACAAAAATTAGAGCAAAAAACTTGCTGTGGCCAAACTCTGCTATCAAGATGCCATTCAGGTCTGAGTGCTAGAGGAGTGTAATTTGGGTCTATCTGCCGAAATTTACTGTCCTTTTCCTTAGCTTCAAATTCTAACATTACCATAAGAGAAGTCAACTAATTGTTAATAATTTCCAGAACCTCATTTCCAGAAAGTATTAATTTTCTCCAAGGTATGTATTCCTAGAATTTCCTCAGATTTTGTTTAGGTAATGGAGGAGTAGTTTTTCACTGCAATTACATTTTCTTTAATCTCTTTCAAAGGAAAGGCACTGGCAGGCAAAGATTTCTTTTTGCCTGCAGATTTCATCTTTGAATGATGTTTTGTGTTTTAGGATGTGGTAGACATCCACTGTAGAACAGCACACTGGTTTCAGATGTTCTTTCCTTTTTGTTGCTGGTTACCAATATCTTTTTTTTTTTTTTTTTCCAAACAGTGCTGTTGCCCCAGCAGAAACATTTGGAAAGAGACAGTGAGAATCTGCTTCAGGACCACGTCAGCCAGCTTAAAGTAAAGAGCTTTCACTGGGTTAAATTAACCTGCTGGCTGCAGTGTGGGCAGCTACCTCTTTCAGAGGGCTGGTAGCAACCAGCTGAAGCGGTTTCTTCAATGAGCAATTGACCGCTGCTTGTAAAGATTTTCAGTGTTTACACCTAAAAGTTGCTCGCACTAATGACACTGTTTAAAGTGTCATCAAATTGCAGTGCTTCTCTGGGTGGTAGGGCTCTGGATACATCACAGGGCCATGGGTTTTCCAATTAAATGTGCAGTGAATTAAAGAGTTTACATTTCTTGAGAATGAACAGATGAGTAGATGAGTCTTCTTATGAACTGGTTTAGTTAAAAAAAAAAAAAAAAAAGACCCAGACTGTATTAATAGCAGATTTTATTTTGTGAACTTTACCAAACTTCTGATCCTGCTGACCTACCCACTTCAATAATTGGACAGAAAGACAAGAAAACTCAGTTGTTAAACCAGAGCCTGTTCATCACATTTGCAGCAGTGTCAGCATGGAAGCAAAGCATCTCTCTGGGAAAGTTAGGTGAGGAGGGAGGTGTGAGAATTGGTGGGACTTGTTGTGAAGCCAGTCCCTCTCTCTGTCACAGCCACAGTCTCAGCCCCAGCCTCAGCTCATAATGTGCACTTGTATGGAGTGAAGTTTAAAGTCTCAACCGAGTGTCTAGGCCTTTAGTTTGGTGAATGACATGTAACAGTTTATAAGCCCTGAACACCAGTGGTCTGACAATACTGTGTGTTGGCACTGGCCTGAACACCTTGCAGGTGAGATTAAATGGTTGTTGCTAGAGAAAAATGCTGAGAACCAATCATGAACAGAAGGATGTTCATTTCAAAAACACCACTAACTTTGTTAATCTGTCAAAAAACTACCTTAAAACTGGTGCATTTCTGTTTCTGATGGAATACGTTCCTTGGGCTAGATCCTCATATGGTGCGTACAGTTGTTGAAGTCAAGCAGGCAATGGTAGTTTTCAACAGCTGAAGCTTTGGGTGCCTGGGGGTGCATATGTGTGTTGTATGTGGCTTGGATATTTATTGTAGGGCTGGATTGCATGCAGGGGATCCGATGGTGGTGTGCCAAAAGGAGAAAGAAAGAAAATTCTCTTTCCATGGAGCGCTGTCAAAATCCTGCTTTTGTACTTTGAATCATTGGGGCTCGAGCTATTAGGCTTGCAATTGTTTAAAGATGTCATAAATATTTCTGATATTCTGTTAAATGCAGTCTGCTTTGATTACCAAACCTTGCTTGAGTATTGCACTCCGGGGGGTAATGATAATATTGATTTACCTACGTATAGCGTGTAGTATATCAGTGTTATCAGGCGTGACTTTATTTTAGTAGAAACTTTACAATACAAATCTAATCTGATAGTTTTATATGATCTCTGGCTCTGGATGTTGGAAATAGATTGCAGCTTGTGTTGTAATGGTTTTGTTTAATACAGCACATGGCTTTTCAAAAGCATTTGAGGGCTAACCTTTACTCAGGGTTTTGTTCGTACCCACAAATGGCCATTTTAATGATGACTTGCAAGAAACTGTTTGAAATGTTTCAGAAACCTGCTGCCCTAACTTTGATATCCTTGTTTGCAGGTCACCCTGCTGTGTCGTGCAGACTGAAGGATCCTGACAACTTGCTGCTGAGCAGGATTCAGAGTGGCTCAGGAACAAAAAATATCTTCTCTTACCTGCTGCCTGTTGAGAAGCGACGCTGCTGTAACTCCTTTCTTGCTGCTACTCCTACTATACCCATAAGGGAGAGGAAACCTTTCCTATAAGCCCTTTGGCAGAGAGCGGATCCATGGGGGATGCCGTTGCATGGTGCGGTCTGGGGCCCAGTTTAGCTTCACTTCATCTTTCCAGCGGTCCCAGAACTCTTCAAAAATGTGGGTGGAGATCCATTACACATGCTTACTATGGTTACTCGCCATGAAAAACAGTACGAACGGCCAACACAGACTCCAGGTGGTGGATCAGCATTAATCATAATAGACCCAGGGGCAGAGGATTGGCAAGATACCACGAGAAATGGTTGTACATCCATTCCCTTGAACTCCATGACTTCCCACAGGGGACAGGGGTATGACGGTAAGTGGCAGTGCCTCCACCTTCTGCTTCCAGCTGTCATAAACCATCATCTGCTTGTATGCCCATGTCATTTTGTCTGCAGGAAAACGGTGCACGACACAACCCCCTGGTAGAGTAGGCTTAGAAATTTTGGGTTTTTGAAAGCTTTCATGGAAAAATAATACAGATAGCAGCCTGGCTTTCAAATTCAGCTAGGTTTAATAGGAACAGCTTTTAGGGGTATTGCATGTTTGTGAGCACACCTGCCTAAAAGACCATTTCAGTGATGAGCCAGAAAATGCATCTTTTCTCCTCTTCCTCACTGATCTGTTGCGTGTATTTCTGCTCATCTGAGCCAGAAAGGGAAACAGCGTGGATATGGAAGAGAAGCAGGAGTGTTCAACGTGTTCGCAGCATGCTCACAACAGGCCTGTTGTGTGAGATACCAGTGGTGAACCAGCTAGCAAGAGAAGAAGTTTGGGCTTGTGGTTGGCCTTGTGGCCGAGCTCTCTCGCTGCCGGAGCAGCTGCAGAGGCAGCCGGGGCCAAGCTGGCTGTGAGGAGATGGGGAAGTAGATGGGCTCTGGCCAGTGCCCATCCCTCCCCCTTCCCTCAGTGCAGAGTTGTGCAGGGAGCTCTTTTGCTCAGAGGATGTTAGGACACAAGTGGTGCCTCCACCGAACCACAGAGAGGAACAGCTACCAGAGTTGCTGAAATAGGGACTGTTAGATGCTGTGAGAGCTTGCTGCACTTCTGGAGGATTTTCTGCGCCCCATCCTCTTTCGCTGGAGCTCTGGCTCTCTTCTGCCTGCATCTTCCCACTCCCCGCAGTCCTTTCACTTCATTTTTGCTCCATGTCTGCTAAGTTTTGTATTCAGCTCTCCTGGCCTATTCCTCCTTATGTCTTTCCACATCAGACCCTTGTTTCTTGTAGTTCCGCACACCCCGCTTTATCTAAACCCGCGAACGGGCCTCCTTTGAAGTTGTTGCTATCACACAATTTGCTGGTTGTGTTACTGCCTTTCCTCCGTCGTTCCTTGTTTTGGCTGAGAGAGCTCCAGTCAGGGCCTGGCTGCAGCTCTGTGTGTGTACGGAACCTAGCAAGATTGAAGGCACTCCGTTCTCAGTAGTCCTTAGGCACTGATGTGGTAAGCAGAATTAATAGTAATTCGAGTGGATGCAATTGCCAATGTGGCCACAGACTTACACTGCAACTGTGGGAAAGTAAGTCTCCTGCTGTCTCTGATCACTATCTGTAAAATAATACTTTCCTTCTAGCCTTTAAATAAGAATACATGGTTAAAACTAAATTGGATTTTTAAATCTCTTTCACCGTGAATAATCTTCTGTGTGATTAGCAGGACAAGTTACGTATGCAGTTGTTTTGAAATGGTAAATTTTAGGCTTACCTGTCTGCTTCTCAGATGTTACCTGATTCTGTGGTGTGACGTACTGATTCGCAAGCTCCTGCATCCACATCTGTACACAAACACACACTTCAGCAACACATTTCCCTTTCTGCTCCTCCTTTGGAGGATCCCACCGGAAAATTGCAAGAATTGGGCATCTGGGAAGAGACTGTTGCAAGTTTTTTATCCTCCCACCAAACTGTCTCTTTTGTACCTGCACAGGTAGGGAAAGAATAACAGTGGAGACACGTGTATATAGGCATGTTCACACAACTGGCACGTTTGTAAACTAGAAACAAGGTAATGGTCAGAGCTTATTGCTCTTGCCTGAGCCCACTTAACAGTGCTAGGGACTGCAGCGCCTGCTGTAACCGTACTTACATATCTCAAGGAAATATAGTATGTCTTATTAATTATGGATCACAAATATATTTTGAGATCCTTTGATTAAAGACAGTATTGAAATACAAAGCATTGCAACAGAACTGTGCTAATTTGCACAGTTGACGGGTAGACCCTTTGTGGCTGAATTAATTTTGCAATTTTGTAAGTTAACATGCCCGGCACAGCAAAGTTCATGCATCACAAATTGCAATTATTCAGTGTATTTTGACAACAGTATATCTATTTTAGTTATTTACAATGCTTGATGACTTCCTAGTAGTTCAATAGCATCTCTTTTATGAAAATCAATGAAATCTTATTTATTCATACAGGCTGAAAGGGGTCAAGCATATGGGGCTGTTGGGCAGAGACGAAGGTAGGGGTCCCTTTCTTCTCTCACCTGCATGCTGGCTGCTTGCCACCGCTGTCCCACTCAGCCTACTGTCTCTTCTCAGAAGTGCCTGAAAAGCCCCTGGAACCAGCACTGTGACTTGATTAGGGACTGGTTAAGAGAGAGACCTTTTTGTATGTGTTGCATGGCGTACAGACGAGTGTGACTCGAACTAAGCTATTGTTGGTAATTGCTTGATAGTGGCCAAATAATAGATGAAAAGATGTTACCTCTGTAAAGCAGAGTTTACAAGTTTAGAAATAAAGTCAACGTAAGGTAAAAAGTAAAGATCTTTGGTGTTAGACAGGAGGTAAATTAGCTCAAATGAGACAGATAATGTTTCAGATGACACAGCTTTCAAATATCAAATTGTCATGTTAGTATTGAAAACGCTTGCTGCTAAGTACAAAAAACACCTTCAACCTAGCAACCCAGTGAACAAGAAAGTCTTCTAAATGCTGTGATATGGCTCTTTCTCATGTAGTTCCCCTTTCTTGGCCTGATGGATCTGAAATTCTCGTTCTCAAGATTATCAGGAAACCATCTGGATTTCCTTTGAGCTCAGCACATGGGATTATATCCTTTTTTCTGCCCAGCCGTGCGGCATCTCCCCAGTCCCACTCACCAACACTTCTGGCAGTCCTGCACTTTGTATCCCTTGCTATTCCAGGCAACCCAGGCAGATATGATTTTGCACATGTGCCAAAGCCAATAGTTTTTGCTGTTTCCAGCATGCTGGTGGTTGCGACTGTTTTCTCATTGCTCAACACTCCACTGGCATTGGACGCGGGGGGCATTGCCATATGGTGTGCATCTCCTAGTACAGGGCAGGTAGCGTGGGCTCTTCAACATGTCATTGCTCATGCTGGATGGACGTCTCTTTTTTGGAAGGGAATTCCCACCCCCTTCTGCTTTGACCAAGGGCCTGTGCTAATACATTTCTCCTCCTTCCACCCACAGGGAAGCTGGCACTTCCCTCAGCATCGGGCTCAGCTTACTGTTTGCCTCACGGCCATCACCTTGTCCTGAAGCCTGGTTATCTTGACGAAAACCAAAGCTTGTCCACAACCAACGTAAGTGTAAAATAGAAAATAAAGCATGCCTACACTAATCATTTCAATCCGTCCGTGTCGCTGTGTGGGTGCACCTCTTCCTCCAACAAGGGACCATCCAACAGGCTGTCTCAGGTGGTTTGTGGCCGCTGAGTCTCCCCTGTAAAGACCAGAAGGCTTAAGAGAGATCCGTAATACTTGGGACAACTCTAAACAAGATATTTGAGTATAAGCATATGTGTGATAGACCTCAGGTGAGCTCTGCAGCCTGAACCTCAGCCTTTTCTGGGGGGCACCACAGAATAGTTGGGATTTGCAAGTCAAACCCAAGTCCAGCATAGACGTTAATGCTTTATGTAGCTCTGCAGAGGAACCTGCTGGTGATCTCACCTGCTTTCTTGTTACTACCACTGTTTATATTTTGGGGTGTATGAAGGGGAACAGTGGGTATCTTGTTTTACTGTAGCGTGAGGAAAATCTATTTAAGTGCCTGAGGAAGGAACTGCTGGTTGCAGGTGTTCACGAGAGATGTGTTCCTCTTCGCCCCTGTGCTCCTGGAGGGGAATTCAGCAAAAAGGACCCGCGTGTGGAGCATGGTCCCTGACTTCCCCAAAGCTATATAAACACAGCAGAAACACCACCGGACCCCGGTGCGCTGAGGGTGTCCCCCCTCTCCCCCTTGTGAAAAAGAAAAGAGGTTTATATATATTAACCTGTGAATTTTTTTATTGCTTTTTTTTCATACGCGGTTAGTGCTGGACATTCTATGTTCACATATAAGGATGCTTTCCATTTGTGACTTTTATACTGAAACTTTCAAGACAATGAGTAGCAAATAACAATAGGTGACTAATGAATGAATAACAGTTAGTAGTCCAGCATGCTTATCACTAACAGTCTGCTGGCATCTCACAGGCTTTAATTTGCCCGCTTAAGCTCTGACCTGGCAAAACCCTTGAAAACATTAAGAAGTGTATGAATAATTTCACTAAAAATATTTTGGTTGCTTTCTTAAAATTAAACATGTCAGTAGTTCCCTGTGAAGGTGATGTGTTTACTCGCATGCTTATGGGCACTGCACCAGGCACCACTCTTTCATATACTCACAGAAATGCTTTATCTCTGGTGAAATATGTCACCTCCTTTCTTGAGCTGAATGCTTCATTCCTCTCACTCGAGGATCTAATACCACAGTGAATTAAATGTATTGATGAATCAGGACTGAAATCTACAGTGAATATGATTGCTTAAAAATAATTCCACCAGACGTAGTTTAGAGATGTCATTTTCTGTGGGCACATATGCTCTATGTATGGATATATAAAACAGCATGTGGGAATGCAATGCTATTTAACTCCTAAATGGAGAGAAAAAATTTATTGGTCACAGTAAATATTTGTTCAAGGCAAAGGAGAGGAGATGAGAACGATCCATATGAAAAGAAAGCATGTTAGTACCCAGAACACTGAAAATATTGTTCAAGGACAGTTTATCCTTGTGGAAAATATGACCCCCTGTAAAGCTGCTGAGTCTGTTTGCAGATCATTTCAAAACAGAGTCCTTGCATTTGCCATTTTAGTTTGTTTTGGCTGTTGGTGTCCAAACTACATTCCTAGCAAATTGCATGAAGTGCTTATTCCATTATTTCTATTGTTATGTTTCTCAATAGAATGTGGTTATCTTGAACTAGTGTCATGCTTTAGTACATTAGCACTAAAATGCACGGATGCTCTCGCAAAGAGAGTGGAGGGCGGCTGACATTGAACTGGTACCTTGTACCTTGTCTCTGGAGATTCCTAGGCCAGAGGTTGCTTTCGGCTTAAAGTGAAGAAAGAATATTTGCATTTCTTCATAATCTGGTCTGCTCTTGTGAAACCATAACCCGTGCCAGTTCATATACATTCTGCTCAAACTCTGTCCAGGTGCCGGGATTTGCTCCACTGGTCCTAACTGGTTTTTGGATGAGAGGTGCTTTAATCTGCTCTGAATTTATATTTTGCATGGCTTCAGTTTTCACATAATGAGCCAGCTTTATCTGTCATGTGCACAGTTCTGCTTTCTTCACGTCCCAGTTCATAATTTTGTTACATGCCTTTTGTCCATAGAAAATAAAGGAATCAGGGAACTGAAATTGAATTAGACCCAAAACGTGCTTGAGTTTCCTGTTTTTCTTGTATTAAAATACTTTTTCTATTGAGACCCAACATGCGGCAGTTTCCTAACCACAACCACAGGGACTGCGAGAACACCCTGAGTTCTGTCGCACGGCGCAGCGCAAGGGGCAGAGCTGGGAGCAGGCTGGGGACGGGCTGCGCAGAGCAGCGCGGGGAGGACAATGTCCCACCGTGCTGGCAGCTGCCCTGCCGCTGGTGGACAGACGAGTTATTTTTGTTCCTGGACACTGGCAATGACTAGGTTTGTGGTTCAGCCCTTGTCCAAGTCAGATGTCATCGCTCTCTTTCATCCTCCTTCCCGGCCCGTTCTTTTCTCTCATCTTGTCTTTTTTCTATCCTACCCTACACCTTCTTCTTTCACTCTGCCCTCATTTTTCGCCTTCTTTAGTCAAACAGACCTACTGAAATATAAAGCCTGACCTCTCCTAAAGAAGGGGGAGGATATCCTTTTTCTTTTTAAATTACGCACCTGCCTAGATGTTTTCACCACGTAATTGCCGTAGTCACTATTGGGAACATAGATAGCCCCTTTAATGCAACCACTAAAAGCCTTTTGATTTAAAAAGATGTCTTTCAGTTTTACAGCCTTTCTCTGCTTCTGGTAGTATCCTTCTGCAAAGACTAAATGGAGAGACAAAAGAAAGCAGCTCAAGACCTGCCTCCAGCAATATTTCCACAGCCCTATTACTACGGAGGGCTGCTCACACTGAGGTCACTGCTAGGAGAGCTCATCGCTGAGTGCAAAATACATTCAAAAGTTACTTTATTATAAGATTAACAGCTCTATCATGAAAACCAGCAGCATTCCCAGGCTTGTGGGACTCAGTTCTGCTGCATTCCAACCCGGGCTGTCCTTCTGACATTTATTTTTTTTTCTGTGGAAACACTCATAAATTTGACCACAGTACTTGGAGATGAGCTAGACCTGCTTGAATGCAGTCCTTTTGAATCCACCCTCTCTCCCTCCTTTGTCCCAAGAAGGAGGTACTTTCTCTCCGAGTCTCACATCCCTTAGTAAACTAAGGGATATTTTAGATATCTTACTGTTTGTTTTGGATTAAGTGGCGCTGTTTAGGGAGTAATGTTCTCCTCAGTGTGAATGGGAGGAGTGGAATTTGTAGTTCCCATCTCAAGAAAAAAGATATTTTCACAAAAGATAAAGAAGCATTTTTATGCATATGTAGGAGAGGGAGGCCTGCTACAAGATCTGAATTTTGGATACCTCCCAGTTTAAGGGAGCTGCTATTTGGACATTGATAAAAACCCCTATTCTTCATGGTAATAAGGGCGGGGG
>VZSF01000513.1:126018-195741 GCA_013398295.1 Chionis minor
GTGCGGGGAAAGCCCCAAACATGATTATCTTAAATTGCAATGATTTTATTTGTATTGAAAAAATATTTAATAGAGATTAATTTAATAGAGATTAATTGGATCTCTAATTTAGGCACTAATTGGATGATCTACCCAACAATGAAATAAAGGCTGTTGATTATTTATCCATTATCCATATAGAAGGCAAGCACAGTGTTACTGAAGTGATTTGCATACTTTCTGAAGTCAAATATTAATACACACATGCCTTTCCCAAGTTTCAGGCTATCATTAAAGTTCTGTGATCTTCTTTTTACACTAACATTTTGGTCTAAGTTTTAATGCATAGTAAGATAAAACTTTATTACACAATGAGGCAAAACATAATTGCTGTGTTGAATAATCATTTTCTGAAGGCACTGAATGCAACCTTTAATTAATATTTCATCTATGGCCAGGTTTAGTACCTTGAATAAGCCCTAGTAATATTGTTGTCTCCCAGCTTTTTTAGCGATGTAGTTTTGAGTCTGCTTGTTTGCAATTATGTCTACAATTAACTATTTTAGTTATAAACCTAACAAACCAACGAGGAGTGTAATCTTCTAATGGCACATGGAAGTGTGCCCTGCACAGGGTATTTTAATGCTCTCTCTCTCCTTATTATTGTTGCACCATGCCTTCCTTATTAGCTTTTGATATGGGCTATCACTTTCCTCCTTAAAAACCTCAGGATCACAGTTCAGTTTGAAGGCTGTGTGCGTCGACTGGACCTGTTGTTATCGGGGCCTTTTCTACCAGCACTGTTTTTCCCCTGCTGTCAAATCTCCCCCCACCTATTCATTCCTCCTGCTTAAGGCCTGTTTGACACTGTTATAATGACCCCCCTTGGGAGATGTACAATTGGATTTCTAAGTTCCCGCATGGCTCTTGCTTTTTAATGTTTGCTCCTGAGTCAGCACTGTATGCATGGCTGACTGGAATAGAGTGAAAATTTGAATAGTTTCTGTTCTCTTCCCTGAATTGCACTGCTGTTTGGTTGCAGAGAAGAAAAGCACCTCCAAAATGCTTCAGGAATCTCATACTCTCACATGCAATTACATTGTAATATTCTGGATGCTTATTTTTTTCATGTATTTTGATAGCACCTAACCACTTTTGTTAGGTAGAACCCGAGTTTCACCAGAGCTTTATAGTCAAATACAACGAATGATGCATTTTTTTAATCACGTAGCAGCATCCCTGATGGACAGTACAGGCTCTGCTCCGAGTTGCACTTGGTTGTAAAATATTTGTCAGTGTGAGGCTAAACTTGTACGCTGGTAGAACAATGATCTCATAGCTAGACGGTGGGGTAAAATTAGCTGTGGGATTTTAGAGCACGAATGAATGCTTGTCCCCTGTGTCCTAAGAAAGGGAAAGTTATTTCGGGGAATCTCTGGATTCCACAAATGCTTCTGGAGTTCAGAGACAACTCATTGCTTTCCTATAAACAAGTGTGGGGGTTAATGTTTCTTCTGCTTCAGCCAGCCACGATGGGTTCAGCTTTCCCGTCTAAGCTACGCGCAGGCTTGTATCCTTACATCATGTGTTGATGGTTCACATTCTGCCGTATACTTTGGCAGGCAGTGATGCAATCTATCAGAAACTCTAAGCAATTATTTTCTTTTGGGCTGCATACCCTTGGTAATCCAGGTAGCAATTACCCAATCTGAATATTTGGCAAGTAGCTCGTATTCCCTGTGGAGAAAGCCAAGCCTGGCACTGACCTGATTAACTTACTTAGTTCCCTGACTTTACTGAGCTTTACCGAACACCTAAGGGGAACTAGCCTGTTCCCAGGTACCTCTGTCCTGAACATCATCAGTAAAAACTAATCATCCCTTCTGGATTTGGTGTTTCCTTTCATCTTGGGCTGGCTACATCCCAGGTGGGTGCAGCTTCTGGCAGCATGCCCTACAACGTAGGTGTAAGTCTCAGAACAAAAGTAGAGGGCTGCCAGATGTCCGGTGTCACCTGCCCTAAGGAAATTTTCCTTCCAAATCTCTGAGTGGATTGTTTCACCAGGTGACTGCGCTTGTTGTCGCGGGCTGCTGATGTGACCATGTGACAAAATGCACTGCTTGCTTCCGTGTTCAAGGGAAGTGGAATTTAACTTGCTCAGTTGTATTTTGCAGCTGCAAAGAAGGAAAAAAATAGAAGTAAGAGTACAGTACAGCATGGGCCAGCATGCGTCTTATTTCCTGCGTTCTGGCAGCACTCTCGGGGAGGAGGGACATGGCACCCTGGTAGTGACTATGGGCCAGATCCTCAAGATCTGCAAGAGCTGCACTCAGGAGTGGAAAGAGAGCTAAAGCATTAAGACCATTTTAATCCCTAGGTGACAAAGAACTTCGAATACAGAAGGCTGTTCAGTTCATAACAGATCATGTTCATTTCATGGTGTTCCCTTTTCCTGCTTTTCAGAGGTGGCTGTAGGTGGCCTTAGAATTTTCTAATTGTTTTCCAGCTTTTTTGGACAAGCCCTTCCTTGCGTGCTGGTAGACCTAAGTAAGACAGAAACATTACTTGAGGGCTAACTTCCTGCAACATCACCTTGTTCAGGGCTCCAAACTTTTCTCACAAAAATATATCTGATATCACTAATATGGAAGGGTCCAGGATGGCTGACTATGTCCCTTTCCTCAGCCAATTGCATCTGTCTGATGTGTCCAGGAGAAGGACTGGTTGCTCTTGACTCACTGAAAGCAATAGCTTGTGTTTTTTAGAGCCACCCTTGACAAGACTTGAACTTATTCTCCCTGAGCTTAGTGGGGTGATTTAACTGCTTATCTCTAGCCAGTAAATCTGGTAGTCAGAGGCACACCAAAAAGACACAAGGAAGTTCTTTTAATCTTCACGCAACTTCATGGGTGAGGTCAAGTTCTTACCCTATGATTCACCGGCAGATTTTGTCGGGATGAACGGGTGAACATCGGTTCCCTCATGCTTCTTTGTCAGTTCCCACATATCGGCATTCCTCCCCATTATGGCATAAGGAAAATGGATGTGACTCACACCTCACAGATTTCAGGTAAAGCAGAAATCAGAATGTGAGAGATGTGGAAGGTTATGACAGCAGTATAAATGATGGGTCACTTTTCTCCTTAGGGAATCTGCTTAACTTGCTCGGATTTTTCCAGAAAAGAGCAAAAAAGAACAAAAAAAGGAGGAGGGCAGTGAGGAAAGGAAAAGGTGGTCCCGTTTTTTGTGGTGTTACTCCACAGATCCGAGCTGCCGGGTTAGTAAGATCTGCAGGGAGATTGCGGTTAGTGCTGGTGGTTGACTGGGCGCCGCCACATTCCTTGCAGCAGGACTCAGGCCAACGGCATTACACCATCAACTCCGAGGGATCACCAGTAGCGCAGACTGCCAACAGGAGAGGAAAGCACAACAGAGTTTTTTGCAGACCTAGGAAGGATGAGCTTTAGTGACAGTCTAGCCACCGCCATGTGGACAGTTCTGTGACAGTTCTGTCCACCGCCATGACCACCCCCAGAAAATGACAGTGTCAGCATACTTGTCTGCAGTCTTTCCAGCCTGTAACAGAGTGGGTGCTGTCAAATGTAATAGAATGTAAATATTTTGGCATGGGGAGGGGGGGAGAAATGTTTATGATTTGTTTTTTTTTTAAATAGTTCCTTTCTTCCTCCTGTTTAGCAACAGGCTGTGGGTCATTAGTATCAATAACACAGATCTCTCTCATGCCACACCTAAACTAAATTGTCAATAGGAGGTGTTGTAGAAGATTCACACATCATTCCAGCAACTGTAATATCTGTTGGGAAATGCAAAAACACCAGGTGCATAGCTGCTGGTTAGAGTTTCCATTTACTTTACCTGGGGCTTTTCTGTAACATGCAGCAATATACGTCACATGCAGGAAAAAAGTAGGTGGAAGGTTCTTTCCAAACCACATTGACCGAAAGAATGTACGTGTCAGGTAAGCTGTATGCTGACGTGCTCATGCATTCTGCAGTGGAAAGGGTTACCTTGTCAAGGAAATCTTCCTGGTGCAGGTGTGCATCCTAGCAGATTCATTCAGAGACAGACGGGAAAGAGCCCTCCCTCATCTGACATGTACAAACAGCATTTTATCCATTTGTTTCCTAGGACATTTGCTAGCTGTCTCGTTAATCTTTTACTCAAAGTCAGACACATGTATTGATGAAAAAACAAACCATAGACCACAGACCGCCTGCCTCGCATTCCTCACCTCCTCAGAATAACACTCTCCATAGAACCATGCAGACAGCACCAATATTTCACTGGGTTTGTAGCTGCATTTCCTCCTGGCACTTCTAAAGCACCTCTTCCACTGCTGTGCTCATAAGGTCTTCTTCCTACTTATTATTTGTACCGTTAACTAACGATCTACCCCCTCCAGTCCATCACATACATCCCCTTCCCATTTGTATTTCGCATATATATGATGCCTCCTGTATATCTGAAGTTAAGGTGGCTGAGAAACTGGGACTGGAATTTCTTTCTTTTAATACCAAGTCACAGGGTGCTCCGTGCACCTCTCACTGACCATCTGGAGGCTTTATGAGGACCATTAATTTTACTTGTTTTTAACAGACCAATATCAAGGGCAACGAAAATTCAGGGCTTGATCCTCAGCGGGGTGAATTGTTTTTAACTTTATTAATATTAAGAGGGAATAAGAAACTTGTGAGCCAGAGCCAGTAGCAGAGTATAGAAAGGGAAGTAATTTCAGGAACAGAAATATCTGTAAAGGTTAATCTCCAGTTATCTTGCCTCTGACTTCATCATCATCTGGTTGCAACAGACTTTGTGAGCTAAACAGGGCCAGGTTAGCTCTGTACTTAAATAAAAGAGCCTGGAGTTGTTGTCTTGGTGGTGTTAAATAGTGATCTTCTATCTTACCCAAGCAAGCAGATTCTTCTGCATCTTGCATCACTGCATTATCTGAGCCTTTCCTGCATGTCTGCCTTGAACCCTGTCGGGCTGACTGGTTGGGATTACTGCCTGAGGTTTTCCAACCCTAATTTTATTTTTAATAGTATTTATTTTCTCCAACAAAGCTCTGCATGCTTACATGCTGCATCTCATTTTAAGTGAGGTCAGAATTTCTTTAAATAGTAATTATTTGAAAGGGAAGAATACCCTCCAAGTCCTGTAAGAATATTGTTTATAAATATTTGTGCTTTGCATCTCTGTAAATGAAAATTACCAAAGCAGAACAAGGATTTATTTTCAGTTCTCTTTAATCTCAAAGTTATGCTTTGTACTGTATGACATGGGATTGACCCTCGCGGGACTGGATCCAGACTGAATTCATATCTCACTCAAATCCACATTTGTACATTGTTCAGGGTGTTTGGTCAGGAAGTTTTAGCCTGTCTGTTTCAAATAATTCATACTTCTAGTGCTCAGTCTCAGTAAAATCCCCAGGGACTCTAGTAGGCTTTGTAAGCACTTCTTCAGGTGAGAATGTATTCTGCAGTATGAATTTAGGTTTGATACAGGATAGAACATCCTTCTCCTCTCCTCTCCTCTCCTCTCCATCCTAAGTAATTTTTTTGTTGTTTTAGTTTCCAGGTTCCCTTAGCAAAAAATGCCTCAAAAAACTTTGCGCAATGCCTAGTGCAAGGAGGCTGGGATCATAGCTTGCTCTGTACTACAAATCACCACGTAAGAGTTAGAATGAGAAATAAATTGGACGGACTACTGACTCCTCTCCGAGAGGTAGTCAAAGGTTTGTAATAGCTAGTTCAGTTGACATCCCAGGAAAGAGAAGCTCTCTGCTTTGCCAGATCCTTCAACACTGGAATAAAAGCAAGTGCTTTTAGCAGGGTCCTGTAATTCAGTTGTCACTCCAGCTCAGTCCTTGGTCTTGCTATGGAGGTTGGCCCATAGTAGGGACCTGCTGTGGTGGCAGCAATAGTAGGGAACTAGTGGGAAATAGCCTTTGTGTAGTCCATTTGGCAGACAAACAGTTAAATTATGAAGTTGTTATTATTATGGATTTTAGTCCATAATAATCTGGGCCAGATTTGAGTTTGTAAACCCATCCTGAAAAGTGCATCAGTCCATCTCTAACGTTGGGTTCACTGAAGACATTGAAGTTCAACGTGTAGGTTAAAGTGAAAATTGCATTCAATATTGGGTTTTGTACAGACTAATTTGTTGCCTGGAAAGCAGTAAAGCTGGAGAGGAGGCTGAAAAGCTAGTGAAAGTTCTGTGGCAACTCACTGTAAACTTCTAAACCCTGGCAGAGAGACGACATCCAGTCGCTGTTACTTCTCTGACTGATAGTAAATTCTTTGAGGTGCGGCATCATCGTTTTGTTCTGAATGGTCGCCGTGCTTGGTCCGTGGCCATGCCTCCTGGGCTCAAAGATATTATAATGACACGGATGGATCCTCTCCATCTCTGCGAGTGACCTGACAAGGCCAGGTCTGGCTGCTGCTCCTTGGGTGAGCCGTGGGAGCAACCCCCATGCCTTCCTCCCTGCTACCCTCCTTACGGAGGTGCTGGAATGAGAACGAGAAGGAGCGCCACTGCGTCTGCCAGCCTGTCCTGCCTGGCTGGGCTTCATTGTTCTTCTCTTAATTTCACGCCGTAATTCATTCAGGGAGCAGTAACGTGAAACTCGGCATCCTAGATGATTTCTCACCCTCTTACTAGGCCTCCACGCCCTCACCAGGGTCAGCATCCTTCAGCTGCCCACAGCCTACCGCCATCTCCTGCCTCCCCCTTCCGCTCCCCCAGCAGCTTGCTGTCCTTTAGCCAGGTTGTACATATTTTTTCAATCCGGGTTGTTCATGGTCTCTGAGCACAAGGCTTAGCGGAGAGCTACGTTGCCAGCGCTGCGAGACACCCCAAAGGGAGCTTGGCCGCGGCTCTGCCTGTTTTCACACCTCTCTGCAGATGGAGGCCGCGCACCCCGCTCCCCTCCCCGGTGCCCCTGCAGGCACGCTGCCCGCCTTCGGCCTCCGCTGTCAGAACGACTTTGGCAACTGCCACTGCTGGATTGCATCACCCTGCGTGTCTCCCCAGGTGGCTGCAGCTTTAAAACTCGCCTATCAGCCTGTCTATCTGGGATTAGGTTTGTATCTTGCCTGTCTGTCCGGGGTATCGGCTCCTGGGCTGCCTTTGCGGCTTTAATTGCAGTTTGGGCACGGCGGCGCTGGGATGCGGGTGCTACGTCAGCAAACATAAATCCCGGAGTTGTTCGGGCCTGGACCCACGGCTTTTTTACGGCGTTGCAGGAAATGGCGGTTCGGCGTGCCGGAGAACGGCGGGCATAGGTGACGCGGGAGGCAAGGCGAGCGCGGCATCCGCTTGCGCGCCTCGGAAGCCGCGCGCGGGAAGGGAGCAGCGTGGCTAACTGGCACCATGGAGGAGACGGCCCGCTTCCCCTCCCGTGATTTATATGGGGTTTACGGCGGGGTGTGGCCAAAGAGGGTCGGTGGGAAGCGGGCACATACGGTTAGGTGGGATTAGCGAGGAAGAGACAGACGGCAGCGCAGGACCGGGCAGGGGAGCCCGCACGTGGGACGGCTCAGCCGCAGAGGCAGCTGGCACCGGAGCGCTGATAAGGAGGAGAAACAGATGGCCACGCAAACCCTTACACACGCCTTCCTGGTAGGCCTGCTGGAGGCTGGTCCACATCCCTTATTCCCCAAACAAAAATAAATCTTTTCCCTTCCCTTGTTTGAAGAATTCATGTGGCTCATTAAAGTTTACTGCCACAAACACGCTCTTGCAGTCTTCGCCCGGGTACGTCGCCACTGCTTGTGAGTAACACAGGATCGGTCCCATTTGTGCCTCCGCATTTGTGCTGTTGTGGCACAGTTACAGAGCCCTTCCCTCACTGCTGCCAGTCTACAGCGTGAAAAGAAAAGGGGGAAAAAGGACAAAAGAAGGAGAAATACATATTACGCAAGGTCCCCTGAAAACGATGCCAGAATTGGCCTTGATACCAAGGGGAGCGTGTAGCAACTCGTAGGTGCACAGAAGTTAACATGACAGACTGCTGAGCAAAATTGATTTAAGAGGTGTTCTGTGTTGCAGAGGTAAGAGCGGTGCGGCGTGATGTGGCAGTTGCTGTGGAAACCTTTTGGCTATACGGCCGAGAGCAGAACGCAGCGCAGAAGGTACGTGGAGCCCAGGTAGCACCTAGGTGTAGGAGGCAAAGCTCCAGCATTCGGCATCCTCTCTCTACTACAGTTCATCCCTTTCAGGCTCGTCTTATGCAGCTCTGTCTATTCTCCGTTACTACACAGCCACCATGGGGATGAGGTTTGGAAAAAGCACAGAATGTTTCTAGTAGTGCAGATGTTTTCAATGAATTCACCCTTCAGAACTGAAAGCGAAGGAGGCCTGGAAGGGGAAGAGTGTTTGTTGCGAAAAATATTCGGTTCATCCATATGTAGACCCAACGTGAGCCTGGGAGACACTGAGTGCCCCCTGTGAAGTGACAAGTGCCCTCAGTCTTCACTGAAGTTCTGCTGAAGGCAGTGGGTACGTCTGCATGGCAGTTGCAGCAATGACTGCTTTTTGGCTCGGTAAATTAGCCTTTGTGGCTGCGCTCTGGCTTCTACAGTACGCACGCTTCAGTATCTCTTTAGAGGCTTGTCTGATGAAAAGGGAAAACATTCAGCATCTTGCCAGATCAGGGCCTGGATTTTGAAATATTTTTGTAGGTTAAAACGAGGATGCATATGCATGAGCTTGTTTTCAGGCGAGCTGAGCACTTGTAGCTTGCAGAGCTGGGTGCAAGTTTTAGATGTTCTGTGTCTCCAGAAATCAGTCTTAGAACTTTTTTTTTTCCCCTGGTACTATCCTTATCACCCTTGCCTCCATCTCCTCTGTTGTTATATTGTATTTTAGCTATGAAACTGTACTATTTAAACTGTCCATGATACCGTTTGTTTGGGAAACGGTATAAAATCTGCTCTGTCTATCCAATTTAGGGGTTTACACTGCTACTCGGCACTGCGAACCCCTGAGTGACTTCCATGCAAAATCAATCAACAATAGTGAAATCGAGCAGACAGGCTGTGAATGTCACTCATAAGTGCCCCCTTTCCTCCACCATGGATCTAACTCAGCCAGTGACCTAGAATCTGACCCATTTCACTCACTACAAGGCCTTTGGGTGCAAATTTATCCTCTAACATCTTCCAAAAGAAGCCCCACAACTCAGTTCCCCGTAACTTTCACATCTTAGGGAACTGGTAGATGTGGAAAATTTGTATGAGGACCCTTGCCACTGTAGTATCGGAAAATGCTAACTTAATTCTACGTACCATCAATTGTAATCTTATGTGAATAGGCTTTCTAGTATTACAATATTTCTCTGAATATTTAAAAAGGTGCCCAGGTATATACAAAAAATTGGGTATGGCCATAGGACTATCTGTCTGTACTTTTGATGCCCTCCCTCCTTATCCCCACATCTGATTCCAAGAATGTCATACCTGGAAAGAATCATTTCAAATTAATTCAATTTGTTTCAAAGCAGCCTAAGTTTCATCCCTCACAAAGGCCACTCAATCATATTAGAGCTCCTGTGAAACTCCTAATGGGACACAAAACAAGTAAAAGTAGATTCAGGTGATCTCACATATTAAACGTACTAATTAAATCTGGCAGCAAAATGACTTTGTGAATTTCCTTTAATCCTGTTTTTAAATTAGGCCATATGTATTTTGGCTCCAGATTTCACGTGGTCTATTTTCTATGAGCTTCCTTTTAACCGTGTCCTGTGGCCAGTTCACATCCAATTGTTTGAAAATCAGTCTTAGCTGATAACTCTGGATGATTAAATACGAAGTGTCTAATTCTGCTTTCAAATCCACCTGTTCCTCTGAAAAGCTTAGTGAATATCTCATATGGGAGGTTCAAAGCTGTACCGATCTAACTGTCTCTACTAAAACCCGAAATGTTATGGGTCTCTGTGTTTTATGAGAAACTTTCCCTAGAGGAAAACTAGCTTTAGGAAAGTGGGGATGCTTGCTTTAAATCAGCAGTACTTTTCACGTTGCCGCTTTATAACCTTACCTAGGGGGGAATAAGAGCTTATTTATATAGTTTGGCAGTGACATGCTGACTAACAAGGCTAACAAGGGCCGTGCTGGCTAACAAAGGCTTCTTCTTGAAGTTCTCTTCTGTACAGTCTTGGTATTTAACCCACCCTGTAGCAAGCTGGGATTGCAGTTCAAGGAGGTCCATGTCAGCCAGAACGTTAGCAGTTAGTATCAACTTGGATAAATAATCAGCCATGAGGTGTGCACTCCTCTCTTTTGCACGTTTTAACTTCGCAAAGCCAAAGCTGCAGGTGGCATCTAGGGTATAGTCAAAGGGACTCGTTTTAAGGGGATAAGAGCAGCTTCTTTGTTACTACCGGGACCTAGGATACTGGTGACACTTCGATCTGTCATGCTTCCTGGGCATGCTATGGTTTTAATCTATTTCCGTACTGTATCCTAACAGTTTTAGTTTGTTCTCCGGTTGTTAGGAGTGTTTGGTGGTCTGTGCTTTAGTATATGCCTGTACGTGTGTGTGTTGTGGAGAAAATGTTCAGAGGCCATTCTGGGCAGAACATCTATTAATGTGATCTCAGAGGGACTGGACTTGAGGAGCTAAGTGGTCCCGCTCCTCTTTGTTGTATACGACACTCTCCTGATTGCGCCAGTGACACAATGTATGCAATAAATAATACAATCTCTAGCAGCACTGCTTTCACATAGTAGATATGGCAGCAAAATTCTTTCCTGGAGCAGCTTTCCAGAGCATCTGAGCCAACCATTCAGCTGGTGTAACCTGTTACAGCTCCGTCAAATTACACAGGACTCCATCAGTTCACTGCAGCAGAAGATTTGGCCACCCTTGTTCCATCAGGAATTAGTGGATAGGAAATTTAACTGGACATACACACGGCGCACACCCAGAGTACATACCAGCATGTACTCATCAGAGCTCCTGTTTTGCTGGGATGACAGTCTGGTCTGTTAGAGTGACTTTGTGTCAGTACAGTTCTCTTGATCTCTGTGCACTTAGTGACTCCTATGCTGGGGAGTAATGTCCGAGAGCAAGGAAAAGCTGCCAGGGGTACACGTGGGTACACGCACATGCATATAGCACAGAGAAAATAAGTGGTACTGTTGAATAAACGTTCTATCTGCAGAGGTGTGAGGTAGTCGCATTACTCAGGAGTGTGCTGAAATGATTGATGCTAAAAATGTTACACCGCTGCACTCCACACAGTGCACATTAAAGAAAAGCCAAGGCAGGGCGTATTAAATTTTATTGAGAGTGGGTTTTGCAACTCTTTAAGAGGCCATGTGCCATGCTTCCTTTTTTAGGATCCAACTACCAAAATTAAAACCAGTAAATCTTTCTAAAAATAACCTGAGAAAAACTTTCCCCTATGTGAAAATTAAGCATGTTAATGTCCTTGTGTGCCTTGCTTTTGCAAAAAAATAGCACCTCGTTGGAAAGCGCAGGCTGTTCCCTTTGCACAATACCAAACTCTGCGTGTCACCTCTTCACCTTCTTGCCGATGGTGCGAGACCGGATGTGACCAGTTCTGGGGTTCAAAGCCAATAACATCCGCAGGGATGGGAGTGCGCTCTCCACTAGTGGAGATGAAGACCCTTGACTGTGACAGGCTGCCTGAAGAAGTGGACAGGTTTTGGATCACTAGATCTGGGGAAGGTGCAGTTGTGGGAAGGTGAAGGATTTAAAAGTCAATCAGATACAAATTTATTGCATGGATTTTAATGAGGACTGTGTGCTTTGTGGGCATGGCTGACCGCATACTTACTGTTTGCGTTTAGTGAGCAAAGACACGTGAAAGGTGTTTGCATAACATGAATGGGAAGTAGGTAGGGTCGTTCTTTCTCACATTCATGGTCTTTCTATTTTTTTATATATATAAAATTTACATTTATTGCAAAATATTATGTACTCAGACTGTGACATATGTTGGGCTTGCTATTTCACCATTGCATGTTGAATTCTTGGGGGGAGATGAGAGAGGCTGTAAAAATAAGTAGGGTCCTGGGGAGGCGATTGTTTCCAGTTAAAGGAGCGTATAGTTTGCATAGGCAACAAGGAAAGAGATTATCTTAGAGATTTTGGAGAATTTCCTCTCTGCGTACTTGGAGGGAGAAACAGAAGTGCTATTGAGATCTTTTAAGACTGTACCTTTGTGCCTTCCTCTGCATCTAGAAAGTGCTCTGTCCAATTAGCGCAACTGCAGTTTGAAGAGAAGTGACCGTTCCTGCGCAAGCCTGCCTCCTCAGTGGGGTCTAGCAGGGGGTGAAAGCGGTGGGAAGCGCCTTTGCTGCAGCTGGCTAGGACCAAAATGTGAAAACATGGGTGGAAAGGGCAGCCCTGTGTGAACTCAGATAGCTTCCCCATCTCTTAAATACTCAGAGTCTAGATTTTGGAGACTGTCTCCTGATAAAATTGTGGGATATGTACTCTTAAGTGCAGGTGGGAAGCTTAATGCTTTCTGGAAAAGGTAATGAGAGAAGGCTGCAGCGAACACCAGAACAGCCTTTCCTTCCCTCAGCCCACTCTGCCCAAATGAGCACTTTCTCTGCAACCATTGGCAGTAATAAATAATCTTCATCTAAAACATCTCTTGTTACAGCCTTTATTGTATTGGCAGAAAGTGCGTAACAAGCTGGTGCGCTAGTAATAGTTTTGTACTGATAAAACCCGGTCGAGCCAAACACAGAAAATCATTTTTTAAAAATGCTTTCTTGCAGTGCTAAAAACAGTTTATGGGAGATGTTGAAAACAAAGAGCAAGATGTAGATACCATGTGTTTGCTTTTCCAGACTGAAGTAATGCCTAGGAAAAATCTTTGCTTTCGAAACCTGCTTTAAGCTCTAGGGGAGCAAACGGGGCTGGACCCATTTGTGCCAGCAGCCGGTGCGATCTCAAGCTAACCCTCGACGCATCCGTCTGGTGTCAGCGGGACGCTCGCCACAAACTGCGCTAGGAGCTAGAGCCAGGCCCCCCCAGGGGCCAGGGCTTCTCGGGGATCTCTTTTTGTTCATCTGAGCCACTTCTGCCCATTTCAAAAACTGCGGCCAATTAGCTGTAAAAACAGATGTGCCTGTGATATTTCTCTTCCTCTAAAGGTTACAGCCGAGATAGCTCTTGGTGCTTGCTTGCATGGCAGAAAGGCAGGAGGCGGGGGAGAGGGGAAGGAGCAAGAAACCTTTGCTGATGTGTTTGCACATCTACCGAGGCACAAATATGGGGCCTGAGGAGGAATTGGGCTTTTTTTTCAGTAGCAGCCCTTGCAGCACGGAGGATGGGGGAAGGCTGGGAGAGCAGCAGGATGTTCTTTTCTTCCCCACGCCACTCTACCCATCGGGAAGCCAGGCACACGAACAGCAATGCTCCTCCTTGGTTTTCACGTTGGCCCATTCCTTTGAGTGCTGGGAGCTTTGTGGGTTAACCTAAGCCTTGAGAAGCAAGTCACCCCGACCCTCTTCAAGCAGAGGATGTTGGCTGTCAGGGTCCCCGGCCATGCACTGGGAAGGGGGCTCTGTGCTGATTGTAGAGGGAGCTGGGGGAGATGAGCGCCCCCGAGGTGAGGCTCGCCATTGAGGGTCGACCTCGGGTGGGCCGAGGCACGGGAGGGGGCAGCCCCGCGGCGCTCCCTGCGCTGCTGAGCCCCCCGTGCTGCCAGCGAGCCCCTCTGCTGGGGCTGCTGTGCACCAGGAAAACTGGCCGCACAGCTCCCGCTCCGGGGGATCTTCCGGGCGCTCCTCGGGGGTGCTCCCCGCCGTCTGCCGGGCGGTTCAGCTGGCTCCTACGGAGAGCCGGCCGCTCGGCGCCTTGGAGCCGACTGTGATTCCTCCCCTGTCACCACCTCTTCTACTCTGTGTGTGGCATCGGAGCAGCCAGCAGGATGTAACTATAGACTCGGACTGTTTAAGGCTGTCATTGCTGCTGGCCAACACGTACGGCAGGTTGCCTCACAAAGGAGAAGGGATTTTTTTTTTTTAAATGTAGTTTTTCAGGCTCACGCTTTTGCTCTGCAGTGGACAGGGAGTGCTGCTTAACTAGAGAAGCTGCTTTAAGAGAAAGTTTCCTCGTTTTGTTTTATGATGGGGGAAAAAAAGATCGTTCTCTCGCATGAAACATGATGGGAAGGCCAGAATCCCCCTGCCTGGGCTGGCGGGATGGGGCAGTGGCGTGAGCCGGTGCGAGCGAGGAGAGCGACCTCGGGC
The DNA here is from genome assembly GCA_013398295.1 of Chionis minor. Lineage (NCBI taxonomy): Eukaryota > Metazoa > Chordata > Aves > Charadriiformes > Chionidae > Chionis > Chionis minor. The sequence goes on from VZSF01000513.1 coordinate 140,265, forward strand.
ACTTCCCCGCTGCGAGGGCTGGTGAAGCTTTGGATCCCCTCCTGACTGCAGATCTTCACAGCAGCATTCCTTGTGTGACAAGCCTTTTTCACATTTCCCCATTCAGCTGATTGTGGGTGCTGCGCTATTTTAAACCCACATGGAAGTATGTTTTTAGGACCATCTGCTACCGGCCCTAACCCAGATGATACAGTTAGAGCCTGCCCACAGCATCCTCCCCTCCTTCAGACAGTTCCAGGAACAAGCGGTGAGTCAGTCCCACAGCTGAACTCATATTTAGCTAACCCTGATATCCTGCCTATCGGAGAGGAATGCACAACGGCCTTCCCAGGTGCAAAGCCCCATCGTTTCCATGAGTTAGAGAACACTTGGAATTTAAAAAAAAAACAAAACAAAACAAAGCAGAAAACCAACCAACATCAAAGCAAATGTCACATTAGTTAGTGCGCCAGCCCCTCTCGTTCTGCAGAGCGAGGAGAGAAGAGCTGTCCGTCGCCGCGCGGCAGCTCGCCCGGCTTGCTTTTGCTTTGAGCCTGGAGGGCGGTTTCTGCCCTTGGTGGGCTCAGCGGCCTCCCCGTGCCCTCAGCTGCAGCCGTGCTGCCCAGGCAGCGGGTCTCCTCCTGCCGAAACGGTCTTTGCACAGCTGGAGCGTGGTTAATTTTTCCTTCGGGCGCTAGGGGTGAGTGTAGGCATCTCCTGGAGCGGTCCGAAGGCTGGTGTCCCCCATCAGGGTCCCTGCCGTCTCTCTTCGAGCGAATGCCAAACACACGTCTGTGGATCTGGGTGAGGCTCTTTTCCTCCACCTTAGGAGCCTCCTGAGCCTGAAATAAGGTTTCAGCCAATAGATCATCTGAAATACCCTCCCGGAGAGCTGCGTGACTAAGAACTGGTGTTTATAAGCCATTACTTGGTGTGTTTTAAACTCCTGCTCTTTGATCCCTGTATGATCCAGCAGCCGCTTTCTGGCCGTTTGGCAAAACCGGCAAAATGTGCTCTGCTCTGTCATCACATTTCTCCTGGATCCACTTAGCACGCCGCACCGTTTGCCACCCAGCAGGTTAATGATCCATAATTACCTTCTTCATATAATGAGGAAAGCTCAATATCTCCACAGCGGATACGCCAGCATCCAGCCTGGGCACAGCCTTCCAATGTTAAATGATACCTGAGGCCCTGTCCTGCTCCCGCTGAAGCGGCGGTAAATCCCCCACCGCCTCCACACAGCCACCGACTTCCCAGCGCCGCAGCACGGAGGAAAAAACCCTCCCTGACGCTGCTGGCAGCGTTACCTGCAAAACGAGCATGAAACCCGAATGTTGTTTTGTTTAGGCTACGCGGTAAGTATTTGTGTGCTTCCCCGTATGCACGGATCAGACCTGGCTGCGAGGAGCTTTTGCCGGTATCCTGTTTCGATCGGTGCTGATTTAAATAAGCATCATGAACCTAATTACTTAGTGCAGTCATGACACTGAATTTGCTACGGTACCCTTGAGACAGGCAGGCTTTATCCTGCTCAACAGAAACATCCGCAGCTGTACCACACTCTGCTTCGGGCTCCTTGGAGTTACTTCATCGTCGCCTGACAGCTGTGTCCCCTGACCATTATCTGGTGGCCGCATACTTCAATAGGGGACTGTATGTACTGTATGCACTAGACTACAGTGTGACCTGACAGCTTGGCTTCCTCTCCCAGAGTATATCTTCTGCTACTCTTTAGCATCCTACAGTTTATCTGTGGTCAGCTTTCTTACCCATTTCCTGCCAGCTGCTACTGGTCTTTTAGTCAGCTCCGCCAGGCATACAGCGATGGTGAGCTTTCTGAGCCTGCCGATGCATTGTTCCTTGGACGCAGACTTTGCAAAGGCTGCTCTCCAGTTTTTTATACAGGATTTCTTCGTATGTACTGTCATGGCAATTAAAGAATGTCACTCTAAGAATAATGACATGGTATTAATTTTATTTCAGTTCTTGCATTGTTGCAGTGTTATGTTTGAGGCTTGGGGAGCACAAAATTGTTTCTAGCAATAATTACAACTCGTTGCCCCAGCACAAGGATCCCAGCTTTTGGTATCCTTCTTCCCTCCTTTGCTGAGTTGTCCCGCAGAGATGTTAAAGCAGGTGGGGGCACAAGTCCCTGCTCTGGATCCAGAATTTGGTATTTTACAGGATAGTAATTCCTCTGCCTAAGCCTGTTGGAAAATGGCTATTTCTCTAAGCTGTGACTGAGCCGAGGGCACTGAAGTGTGGTTCACACGCTCAGCTCAGTTTGGAGGCGTCCCCGTTGCTGCAGCAGGGTGCAGAAACTGCCGAGGGTCAGTTATCGGTGGACGTGTCCTTTGTTTCTGTTGCTCCTGTCAGGCCTGGTTTTAGGTTTACTTTTGGGGCTATTTTGGGAAGCACCGACTCTGGGGGAACCGGATATATTAAGTGAGGGTGTTCTCTCCGCCCTGACTTCCTCTGGATGGGAGCTCGCTTCCCAGGAATGCCCCAGCCAACCCCAAATGAGATGAGTGTTCAGTGGGGCAGAATCAGCTCCCCAGACTCTGGGGCTCCAGCCCATCAAAAAAAAAAAGGCTTTGAAAGAGTGAAAGGAGAAGAGCTCAAAGCCTTACCCAAAGAATTTCCTTTTTTCTTTTCTTTTTTTAAAAGAAAAAAGAAATCGTGTTAAACCTTTATGAGGTTTATGAGTCAGCATGTAATAGATCCTTATACTGGGGCATGGGGCAGTGCAGAAGTTCCTATGACTTCTTGTATGCTCTTTGCTAAGTCCTGAGGCACACCATCAGTAGCTGTGTCCTCTGCGACTAAGCGTGGGGAAGGCATGGATAAGGCCGTGACCATGTCCTGTTCAACCATGCAGGCTAACTGCCCGCCTGGAAGCAGACCACATGGAAAATGAAGAAAAAGAAATTGTGCTCGTGCAGTGGAGTTCACTGCTGAGCTGCTGGGGGGCTGAACGTTCATGGCACAGTTTCTCAAATGAGAAGCTAAGCAGAGGTGTCCTCCTGTCATCCAAATGGTAGGAGGGATTGCTTCCGTCCTTTCCCATTCAGCATTCATTCTGAAACTTCATGATGCTAGCTGAGTGTGAGAGTTGTGTTCTTGTCCGAAACACCTTTTGGAGGAGCCTGTCAATCTCACCAATACGTTCAGGATGCCTGGAGAGGCTTGTTTCGCTATCCTAGAGCCAGTATGTGCAAATACTTTGTGTTCAACGATCAGCATTGTTGCCTGCTTCTCTCCTGGTCACTTTAGCAGACATATCTAGGAAAATTCCAGTCTGACTGAGCACCACAGAATGCTAAGATGGAAATTACTTCTTGGATCTTTCTGTGCCTGCTGTGGGGCTCCTGCCGTGTATTGAAGAGTTTCTGATTTTAAGGCATTGATGCATTTGGCTTATTAAAACTCAGGTTCCAGTGAATTCACTTCACCCAAACATGCAGATCTGCCAGTATAACTATTCTTCACTCCATTATTTACCATTCCAGCAATTTTAAAAATCAGATCTAGCTTTCCATAGCTACATTTTTTTTCATTTTCTCCTGGTAATTACTAAGGATAGTGAACAGCACTGGGATAAAAAGAGTTTTCTGTGGGATCCCATTAGACATCTTCTGAAGACAGGGGTGATTCAGTTAGGATTGCCTTTTTGAGCACTGTTGGCTCACCAGCTTTTAATTGATTTAATGTGAGGTACATTCATTCTGGATAGCGCTAATTATTTTAATCAGAATATTGTGTGGGGCTGCGTTAAATGCTTCACAGATGTTGAAACCCACGACGTAGACACAGCTACCTTTATCAGCTAAACTTGTAATTTCACTAAAAAGCAACACCAAGCTCATTTGACAAGACTTGTCCACAAAGCCATGCTAATGACTATTAATTACACTGCCACCTTTTAAGCCTTTTTCAACTCTGACCCATATGAACCTGTCTGAGCGGGATGAAGCTGCAATGCAAATGAGACATGGGGGCAGAGGGGACTTGCTGAGCTATGTCATCTCCAGGCCAGTAGTAGTCAAGAAATGATGGGGGGAAAAGGACTGTTCCCTTGTTAACCCTTCCCATCAATCCACTTGATTCCTTGATCAGCGTTAGGCTGGCCAGCCTGTGATTGCCCAGGCTGCTTGTTTTACCTTCTGTAAAGCGTGACACCTCATGAGCTTTTTGCCAGTGTTCTGGAAGTTCTGCAGTGGTCCGGGATGCATGAAAAATCAGCACTAAGATTTTGGAGACCTCTTTGACACATCTCTTTAATATGCTGGGGTGCAACTTACCAAGTGCTGCTGATTGAAAAATGTTCAGTTTTGATAGCTGCTGTTTAACTTTCCCCTAAGTAACTGATGGAATAGAAAGTGTTTCCTTATCACTGTGAGATAAGAATACACCATCCTGCTACTTTCCAAATACAAACCTGAAATATTTATTGAATACTTCTGCTTTTATGAATCATGACTGACAATTTTGAGATGCCTATCTAGCTGTGGAGCTATCCCATTGTTCGGATTTTGTTTGTTCCTGATACATTTAAACAGTTCCTCTTTATTGTTCTTACTGGCTGCAGATTTGTGTGTTGGTGCCTTTAATTTCCTATGGTAATTTCCTCACCGCTGAGATATGTACACCCACACTGTCAAATCCAGATGCAAGTCCAAAGTCCAAAACACCAAAGTTTTAATGAATCCGGCCCCCTGCTTTTGTCTTGACCCAATACAAACAAGCCACTATAAAGCTTAGATTGTGGTTTAATTTCTGAATTTCATATGCCTTGCCCCTGAATCCAGAAGAGCTGGCATGTTTCAAAGCCACCTCTTATTCAGTGCCTGTCAGTCTTTTAGCATCAAGATTAGAAAAAAAACCCCAACATTCATTTAATTCCTGTGAGCCAGGAATAGAATCACAGAATCACAGAGTCACAGAATCACAGAGTCATAGAGTCATAGAATCATAGAATCATAGAATGGTGAGAGTTGGAATGAACTGGTTTGTGCTACAACAAAAATATATGGGTTATATTTTGGGTGGCGAGTACGGCCCTGGCTACAGAGGTAACTTGTAGTTGGGGCTGCTTGTCCTCTGCTCCCACGCAGGGCTCAAACCTGTTGCAGAACTAGCTGCAGAGATGAGAGGACTTCTGCAGGTAGGGAGCAACCATTGAGTATGGAGGCTGAGGCCCTTCCATTTCGGTCCAGGTTCTGCTGTGGTGTGTATAAATAAAGGAAGATGGGAAATAATGGGGCAGTGGGGAGTAGTAACTTCCTTGAAATGAATCGGGGATGAATCTGTGCAGGCTACCTCTCTGTCCCGCTGAGCAGTCACTCACAGCAGTGCTCAGCCCTGGTTGTGTGGGTAGGAGGGCAAGCCTGAGTGCTGCCCTGCTGTGGAGTTTGAATTGGAGGTGGGTGGCTGTGGCCTCTGGAGGTATTTGGGTGGGATGAGTGGGACCTTCTCATTGCTTCCCTCCAGCTGCTGTGGGAGGTGTGAGGTGTTTTCCACCTTTCTTGCTGCTGTCTCTGAACCAGCACACTGCTGTCTGCCGCAGTTGTGCACAGGATGTTGTGCCCCAGGGGCTTAGAAAAGCCCTTCTAGGTAATAGCAGGAGAGTTGTTATTTTTGATTGCAACTGGGTGACCATTTATTGGCTCTTCAGCTGGGTAAAGTTATTTAGAAAGTTATGCAGCTGGAAGAATGCTGCAAGCCTGGCTTACAACTCTCCCCTCTTTCCCAGTAATAGACTTTGATTTGCCGTAGTTCATTTCCCTCTGAAGTCTGCTTTTTGTAGATAACATAAAGCACTTGGCATAGTGGTTGATAACTGAATGTATGAAGCATGACATTTTCCTAGATACAGTATGCCATATGAACACTTGTCTTTTGTATCGGAACCCATAAACAAGAGCTGACTGAGGGCAAATGGCTTGCTCAGGTCCTGTGGAGAGGCAGGGCGTGAGAGTCGGTGCTGAGGGGAGAGTGATGTGGTCACAGCTTCTTCAGGAGGGCACGTGGCAAGAGAAGGCAAAGCCCAAGGGCAAACGATCCCTGCGAGCCAGCTGGTAGCAGGTGAGGTGCCTCATGATGTGGAAAGACAAAAAGTCTTTTGGAAACTTAATTTCCTTCTTACTTGTTTTTTCGTCCAGTGATTAAAATACTGACAAGCTTTTCTGTCTCTGGGGCACAGCAATCCACCTCTCCTCCCCCCTTCCCCAGACCAGGGAAACCTCAGAAATTGGCATTAAGGACCAGGACAACCCTGCTGGGTTTGATCCTGGACAGCCATGTTGGGGTAGACAATGGTGCCCATGGCCAGCCCTCCGGCGAGGCAGTTAACCTCTTGGTTTCTCCCTCACCGCCCACAAAGAGAAGCTAAAAATAGCAGCTGGTCTTACAGAGTTTTGGGAAACTTAATTCCTTGATATGAATAAAGCACTGATCTCGGTGGCTGGAAAACACTCTGTGCTGTAAGATGGAGCATTATGTATACCAGTGAATATGCAGAACGGAGTAGTATATTTTAAAAGTAATGAAGCTTCACATCTTCAGCTTTGCTATTAAAGCTTTGCCGAGAGCTGGATTCACACTGCTGTGCTGCTGAGAGTTATTAAGGCTGCATGTGAACAGAGGGAAAATGACTGCCCTTCTCCTTAACAGCCCTGAAGGTTTTACACCAGCAGCCTGGCTCCAGCCAACACAGGACTCACCCTGAAAGGTAAAGGGGAGAGAAACTGGTCGTGTCATGAAGGGCAGCTAGAAGGGTATGGGAAATGCATAGCTCTGGTGAGCCAAGCTGAAGATACTTGGGATTGAATTTTCCAGCCTCCGTTCCTAAACTGTGAATGCAAGCTGCAGGCAGGCAAGTACAGGCCAGAGACAACTCAAAGAAATGCTGACTTGCTCATGAAAATGCAGATTTTACAGTTGTGTGTGTAAGAACATTCGCATAGCAAGTAAGAAGCTGTGAACTGCTTCCCTTGATGCAGGCTGAGCTTAGCCATCTTCGGTTCAGGCTCAGTTTTAAGGGAAAGTCAGCTAATTACTGATTCTGAATGAGAATCAGGTGTCCGTTTGCATCGAGTTTTTGCATTCTGTTTCAGCTGTACATTTATGAGATATCCAGAGGCACAGGAACTGAAACTGAAGAAAATATTTGTGGGATTCCACAGAGACGGAAGCTGCCACTGGTTTGCACGTGTGAATTTTGCCAGTGCATTTTGGTGGCTTAGAATGAAAGTCTGGTGCTTGCTCATAATGAAACTTGAACCTAAAACCGGCCATATTCAAATTCCCAATGCCCAACAAACTGGAGTATGGGGGCTTAAGGCAGAAGAGAGGGGCAACACCAGGTAAAGATGCTGTTATATTTATTTTAGTGCTCAGAGTTGATTAGAGTTGGGTGAAACTGATTAGCTGAAAGGATTGAGTAAACCAATTTAAAATGTAATTATGAAGGGCTCAAGATAGTGTGTGTGTGTGTAATTATGTTTCTTGCCCGTGTGCGCTGTACTCGGTGATTTTGTTCTGCAGTGAGGGGAAGGGGGAGGACGGGGTGCGCGGGGGAATAGCTGCGCGGGGAGCAGCCGCTGTTGGGCTCACCCTGCCATCTGAAGGGGTGCTTTACCTCTGCCGGAGCTAGCGCTGAGCCTGCTGTAGCCGTACCGATGCGTTGTTGTGTTTTGGCTGCTCCGACCTGGGGACAAACAGCCGGGCAGGCGGTCACAGCGAGTTCCACGCTGCTCTCCTGCGACGTTCCCAGGCTGTGCCACAGGGAGCTTGTACAAAACCAGCTCGGGGCTGCCCATGCAAGCTGCGGCGTAGCTTGGGACGAGGCCACTGACATTCTGGCTAGTGGCATTTCCAGGTTGTGTGTATCGCCCTTGTGACTGGCAGCGGGGAGTAAGCCCCGTCCAGTTGGCAAGTCGTCACAAGCCAGCTTGCGCCTACGCTGTTGGGAGCAAAGTTGCTCCGGGACAGGTTTTCTGCATCCGCACCGTGCCCTCTGGAGTGAGCTGCGTCTGTGCAGCGTGGGTGTATGAGTGGGGAGACTGGTCCCCCTCGGCTGCGCTTGGCTCTGCTGCCAGACACTGGCCCGAGCCTAGAGCCCGCAGTGAGCAGGCCAGCACAGCATCAACCTTGTGCACATCCGGGAGCCAGGCAGGGCAAGCCGTGTGGATCCTGCAGAGGCACCTTTATAAGGCTGTTGCTTCTGGGCTTTCCTCCAGCTGTTTTTCTTCTGTATTCTCATATTACTGAAGGCACAAAAGGTCAGGAAATGTTCCTTGCATCCTTCTCGCCTTAAACAGGGACGACAGTGAGGGAGAGAAAGAAGAAATCATCAGTGGAAGGTGGGCTGTAACAGGGAAGTCATTAAGGGGGTGAAGTCAGGAGTGCTAAAATGCATTTTATCATCAGTGGTGAAGGGACTGATACCAAATGAGCATGTCTGAGTGAGGTAGGGAGCTGAGTGTGCACAGAGGCACATTTAGGACAGAAAGTGAAAGGACACACTCCGGCTGACTCATGCGCTCGTCCATAGCGTGAGAGTTATCCCTTCTGCGAGAGACGCAGCCATAGCCGGGCAGCTGCTCCGCCGCACGTGACAGAGGGCAGGAAAGAGCCTCCTGGGACAGCCTGCTCAATCTCTGCTATCGCGCCCTGTAATTCTTAATCAAGCAAAATCTTAAAAAATAAAAAAGCAGTGTTGTGCCCATGTTGTTTCATCATTTCCTTATGCTCTCTGTATGTCTGCTTTCTGTTACTGCCCTTAATTGGGTTGTTAGCTGCTTGGGGCAGCAGCGCTCTTCTCGTCCTCTCAGCATTTGGTGCAGTGGGCCAGTATCACACAGACTATCACGTTGGCACTTCAGACACATCCGCTGACATTTTTTGGACACGGGCTGCAAGATAGAGATATTCCATTGGGACAGCCACGTTTTCACAGTTGGAAACCCATGTTTCTGTTTTGTCCTTTGATCAGCAGGTGCTGGTGTGTGTCTGAAGTTCCTGGTGATATTTCAGCACAAACAACTAATCCTTTTCCTACTTAATCATTCAGTCAGCACCAATGTGCGTCTCTGAGTAATGGCCTAAAGACCAGAACTTCTAGCCAAATCTCTTATTTTGATAAAACCACAACTCAAACTTTGAAAAATTGGCACAATACGAAATAAAGCTTCCCCATAAAGAGAAAGGAGTATTTCAGCTGCTGTCATCTTAATACCTTCTTGCAGGAAAGAACTGTTTTTGGAAGATGGCAAGGGAAACAAAAAAGGGGTAGCAGTGCCTACAGCTGATAATACTGACCTGTTTTCCTGGCATTCCTCCAAATGCAGGGCCAGCTTTGCTTGAAATATAGGTGGTTCATCAATTGAATTGCAAGCAGAGAGTGTCGGGCAAAAGTACAGTCATAGACATGTTACTATTTCAATAACCTGAGTTTTAGCTGTTCCACTTTAAAAACTAATGAAGGAAATAATGTTATGACACAGATGTAGGCAGTGAAAATGTGTCAGAGAAAGGCAATTAACCTCTGTACTAATAAAGTCTGTCAAATTAGTAAAATATTTTTTATGTTATAATAGCTAATAAGAAATATATAGGCCATGAGTATTCAATGCCGCAAGCCTTGTGGAATCATTTATACCTTTGAAAAGTAGATGTAAAACTTGATCAAGGAAAAGCAGAAGGTTTTTATATCTTCTTTCCAAAGGTGTAAAAGACTAAAAAGTCACAGAGTGAATTTTGCTGGAGTGGGTTATGGATTTCTCAGGTCACATCAGCATTGTGTCCCTTCTACTGCAGCTAAGGTTGGGCTTTTATTTCCACATGCAGGCATCCTTTAATCACTTACCTGTTATATGATTGCTTCTCTACAGGACATTCATGGGCATTCTGAGCTGAACCTCAATTGATTAAAAACCAAAGCAAAATGGATTCTGTAATGCAGCTACCTGGCTGGAAAAATGGGATTATATGAGATGGTTGCCTGGAGCAGGAGAAGGTTCTCTCTGGTCCTTGTCCTTTCTCTCTGCCTCAGCGTTCGTGATTTCTCCCACTGATAGCGTGAAGCTGGAATGTGAACCAAAGCTAGGTCAGTTAAATACAAGCTTGAAATTCTTTGCCAAGTCATGTAAAAGTTATTGTGGACAAAACTGACTGGTCCCAGGGGAGAAACAGCAATATTTCTGAAACCAAGTGAGCCTCCTAATGCGTTAACATTGTAAGCGTTGTTGTGCTATAACCATCACTTATCTGTTTCACATTGTATTTTGAACAACTTAGTCTATAGGTGAACATCACATCTGCAGTTCTGTGGTACTGTAATGTCACCAAAGTTGCTGGACGCTCAAACATTGACAGTACAAATGCACTGAAATACATAGCCTGGCCTTCTGTATGTCTTTTAGGAGACACAGTGGTGAAACATCCTTTTATCTTGTTTGCAAACACTTCAGACCAATGCATTAAGGCACCACAAAGTTAAACCTCCTTATAACTCCAACACCAGTCACCTGCCATCTTTTCTCTAAAAGCAAAACCTTTATGGTGTTGTGTCTCATATTTACAATCCTACACAGCTATGCCTTGTGGTGGCAAGTGTGTGACAAAAGAAAAAAATTATCAAGGGCTTTCATATCTTAGCTGTGCCCTACCTCTATACCTACAGAGCTGTTACTGTTAAAGGTATTAAATAATATTTAAATATTAATAATTAACAAAAAACACCTCATATATGTTATCATTATTGAAGGGCACGTGCTCCTGATTACGGCCTCTGTCCTTGTGCTCTCCTACACCGTAGCCTCTTACTTTTCCTGGCACAAAGGGCCTTCCTACCCAGTCAAGACTTCTTGGATGGAAGGTATTGAACTGAAGATCAGGCGGGGACCTGAATGATGGCCTTTCCCATGGACAGACAGCCTGTCATGCCCTCCCTTTGCATACGTAAATCCTTCTTCTGATTTCATTTGAGTTGATTCCTGTGACTTTGACTAACCAAGTGATTGATCTGATCACCCCCATGACCACCCTCTGGGGTGCACGTCACGTCTTGCAGAGCATATGAGAATGCTGGTGGCATTAGCAACCATGGCTCAGTGACACAGTTCCTGGTGCAGCCATCTTTTGCCCAAGCCTTCATCGAGCCAGCTCCTGTTCACTTGTGTTCAGAGGCTTAAACAGCCCTCAACTGAATTATCCACTACAAAATAGGAAGTTTGGCTAAACTTGATTAAAAGAAATGTCAGAAACCATGTTATTTTAATCACAAGTGAGTTGTTGCTTTTGAATTTGTTCTAATTAAACATTAGGTCAGATTAACTATGCAAAGGATCTTGCTTGTTTACCAGGTCTGAAAGTAATGAATAGTTTGATAAGTTTTGAATTCTTTTAAATGGGCTATTTATTGCTTGGGAAAAGAGCTTTTTGTGCTTTTTTAATTACACAGTGAAAATTATATTAAAAGCTATTTTTGTTTTTACTTATTATCTATATTTTGAGAAGCTTTGAAAGGATTAATTAAGCATCCCAACTACCTGCTGAGGTAGGTAAATGTTACTATCTCTGCTTTTCTGATGGGGAATCTGAGGCACAATGCTGTGTAAAGCCTGAATCCACCATGTCTCCCTTGCAGAAAAAGACAAGGAAGATCAGCACCTGCCAGGGAGTAATTAATAGATTAACAGAATCAGGTGTGAGTGGCTTTCCCAAGGTCAAACTATAATATTATGGACAGACAGTTGAAAGCATTTGAGTTAATAAGTTACCGATGGTGAGCTGAACTGTGAAAAACTCACAGGATACGTGCTCCTAGTCACAAGTGATGTACATGGCAGTACAAACTGCCATGAAACTTAGCGTTTGTAGTGCCTTAGGGTAGCCTCACCATTTCCTAGGCCACCACAGCATCTTGATAGCTGGTGGTCCTGTGTCCCTGTGCCAAAGTCCTCCCTCCTGTGGTGTGATCTGTCGTGGTTCAGAGATCTGCTCTGCAGACCCAGGCATGGGAAAGGAGCTAAAAGAGATGGTTTGGCTCTGGTTGTTCTCGGTAGCATCCATGGATTTTGATAATTTCCACACCTGAAATCTGAAATATTTTCTTACACTCAAAGAAGTTCTTAACTTAAGAAAACATCTCCACCAAATCTAATCTCTCTGTTGGTTTAGTATTTTTTACAAAAAATGGCAGAATTTACCATTCGTCTGTATTTAATGATAAGCCCCTACAAGAACCATCACTCATCTGTGGGCTGAGAACAGCCATTCTTATTGCACTCTTTCTGCTTTCTGCTCATCTGTATCCCAGTCCTCATCAACAGCTTCCCGTGGGAATTGTTACATTAAAAATGTAATGACAGAAATGTTGTTTTGTACAGGACTGTTCAGGAAAAGGATCAATGCTGTGCAGATGTGTGTATTGAAACCTCTGTATCTCTAGGAAATACACTGCTGCATTTTGATAGGTTTTTCTCTAAAGCTTAAGCACAGCCAGCAGTGCGCTTGAAAGGGTTAAAGGAAAATAGGCTTGTGTGAAATATTCAGAGCCATATGTAGGTGCTGCACATTCGGTGATGCAGTTGCATGCATGCTTGCAAAAAAACGCAATGGGAAGTGTGTCAATCGCCCCTCTTTGCAGATGCACATAAGTCTGTGTAAGCAAGATGCTGGTTGCCACATAATTAGAGCACGGGGCTGTGTCCCAATGTCCCAATTTCTGTTTGTGACCCTACAGTGGCCTGGCACGTGACAAAGGACAAAGCATTAAACTTCTCCAGGTCAGTGCCATCACAAAGCAGGGTGGCCACATGTCCATGTGAATCACCCAGTGCTGCAGCGTTAGAAGTGCTGTCAAGATGTCGAGTACAAAGCTCAGTGTTAGTCACCGTGTTATCTTCCTCGCTGTTAAATTTGGGTATCTGCTATGTCCAGTTTGAGATCTCAGAGCTTATCTGTGAAGTGCATTGCATGAACACCTGATAGATTGTCTGAGGCTTTATAACAAATATTTCCCTTTTTTGCTTCTGCAGGAGACTGAAATTTCTCAGGCTCCTACACAAGGCTGTGGAATAAATTTCAGTAAGATGCATGACCTATCAGAAACCTAGGTACTTTACTAAGATGCATTTCTTCAACTCCGCCTTCAGTACTGAAAGCACAGATAATAGCAGACATCAATAACCATATTTTAAAAAAGTTATATATAATGTATGAAAATATAAATGCATTATATAGCTATATTTGAAAAGTGAACTGCATATATTCATATTTATTTTCATCTATGAAGATTTCTTCCTGGGAGGAGAAGAGAGAAAAAAAGAAAGATCAACATGTGACAGATGCACATCAGGGAAGTGGGTTGTCACACTGCAGGGAGGTGTTGAGATATCACAACGACGGGCATGCTACAGAAACCCGAGCAGAACAAAATACGCTGTTTGGAAAATTGAGCAGACGCAGAAATCGTTAACTGAGTTAGTGAGAAATGGTGCTGAGGTGAACTGCAATTTTTAAATAATATGCAAGCTGGAGGAGTCTCTGTAAAACAGGTGTTAGAGTTTGAAGTTGAACTTTTTACGTTTGTCCCTAAAGGCAGATCTGTTAAGTTTTTTCTTTGTGAGGGTATAGGCTTGAGGGGAATCACCTGTACCACAGCGGTATCCTTTGCTTTTAGAAATGGAACTGCAATCTGCTGCCCGTGCTGCTCCGAACTGACCTTTGAGTCTGCTCTTGCAATCCAGTGTCTGTTTTCTGAGCCTAAGCTTTAAGTCACAGGCTTTGCAGCAGTCTCCCCGGAGAGCTTTGAGGCAGTTCATCAAAGCAGGTGGAAGGAAGAGTATGTTGTAATAGATCTTTCATTCTTGCATATGAGTAACGAGGAGGAACAAAACATGCTGTCTGTGAACATAATTTTTCTTTAGAAACCAATCATACCAGGACTATAAATTTAAGCAATATATTACAGGTGCTACGTACAGCCTTAAATATTCTCCTCTGGTGCCAAAGTGTGTGTATTGGTGTGATTTTCTTATGGACGGAGAGAAATATTGTCTTGTCTTTTTGTGACAGCTCAAATACTGTGTTAAACAAATTACTCCCAGGACATCTCAAACGTTTTTATTGTCTGAGCAGCCCGATCCAAACAATTAGTTTGTGTTCAACTTCCTAGGTAAGTTAATGAGCTTTTTAGAGTACTTCATGATTGCGGTTTAACCAGTGTCTCAGAATTTATGCTTCTGTTTTGCCTGCTCCGGATTCGTATAGCTCATTCACTAGTCAAGCACTCATTTCCTAAAGTGACCCCTTCTCAGTACCTGCACTCCCTTCCCCCTCGAAGCTTCGCTTTCCTGGTAGCTCTTGTGTGGCTTGAAGGATGTGCACCTCTACCTGGGATAAATTATTCCTCGCTGGGCCTATTCCAGCAGCATTCAAGAACTTCCAGACGCAGTTCGGAAATGAGTATGAAGTTGAAGCTAGCAGCTCTGCTGCCCAGGAGATTGAGTTGCTGTCATATTGCATCTGACTTGCATCAGATCAGAGTTTAGGATTTGGGTGATTTGTTCTTCAGATTAATGTCAATCTGTTTTAAATTAAAACACCCTGGGGCAAATCCTTTGCTATGATCAATGAACTGTCTGGCTGCAGTCAACCAACATTACAACAGACATGAATTTGGCCTCCTGGTTCATTGCCTCATCCCCTACAACATCACTTTCCTTTTGTGGTTCAGATATCAAGCCTTTGATCCTGTAAGTTGTTGACCGTCTTCCACTGAAATGAGTGAGAATGGAGGGTGCTTCAGTGCTCAACACTTTCTTGGTTTGGGCACAAAAAATGGCCCACATATCTTCTCTACCTAAAACGTAATTACGGTGTATCTGTGAGCGGGAAATCTGCTTTGCACCTGTTTTATCACAGGAACAAAAGGTGCAGGAAGTATTTGGAAAATGAGGAACACACCTGTGTGTGGGTATATAACAAAGCATCTTTATATATAATCACTTGCTATAAGTCATCTCAGAGTTGACAAGCTGTTTTTCAACTTCATGTCACCACTGCCTCATGCATCTAATTAGTCCTGTTCTCCAGCTGACAAATATCAGTTGCTCTTTCTAAAACATGGTTTCTCCCTTAAGTATATCCCTCTGGCAAAGTTAAATATTAATTATCCTTTTTTTATTTCATGATTATT
Source organism: Chionis minor (assembly GCA_013398295.1). Taxonomy (NCBI): domain Eukaryota; kingdom Metazoa; phylum Chordata; class Aves; order Charadriiformes; family Chionidae; genus Chionis; species Chionis minor. The sequence continues at coordinate 155,452 of VZSF01000513.1, forward strand.
CATGGGTGCTAATGTCACTACACAATGAAGGGGTAAGTCAATCCCACAAAACATTAAGTGTTGTTTCCGAACCTCTGCGGCAGCCGAGATGTATGAAATGAATGTGGCAGTTGTGGCTGGTGCGTGCCGACAGCCACGCACGTCAGCGGTGAGACTCAGAGCCTCAGGTCTGGTGGATGGGGGCACTGGGCTCGGGTGTGGGAAATGTACCTTCTCTTTCCAGCTCAGGCACTAGCCTGTTTTATAACTGCACAAATCATTTCACCTTTTACAGAATCACACAGAGTCACAGAATGTTAAGGGCTGGAAGGGACCTCTGGAGATCATCTGGTCCAACCCCCCTGCCAGAGCAGGTCCACCTACAGCAGGTTGCACAGGATGGTGTCCAGGCGGGTTTGGAATGTCTCCAGTGTTGGAGACTCCACCACCTCTCTGGGCAGCCTGTGCCAGTGCTCTGCTACCCTCAAAGTAAAGAAGTTCCTCCTCATGTTCAGGTGGAACTTCCTATGTTGAAGCTTGTGTCCATTACCTCTTGTCCTATCACTGGGCACCATTGAAAAAAGACTGGTCCCCTCCTCCTGGCACCCTCCCTTTAAGTATTTGTAGACATTTATGAGATTTTACGCTGTGTATTTAAATTACGAGGCACAGAACAACACAGATACTGGGGTGCCCATATACCTCTGCAGGTCTGAGTTGTGTAGACTTGTACTTTTGCTAAGTTTTTGGGTGGTTCCAGTCTGCTGGAGCTTTTCAGGGTCCTGCTGTCCGCCCTTCCACCCTTTATGCCAATGATGGTAGGAGCTGGTGGTGGGCTCTGCTGTTAACTGTTAGTCACACTTTGCCCTACAGCTTCAGTAATTCCCTCTCCCCTAGTCTACTGCCACCCCTCAGAGACCACAGTCCTTCACTGTGAAGACACGTGTCCTCCTCATTGACACAGCAGTAGGTGGCTATTTCACACAGATCCCGTTTATGTTTGTCTGCTTTCTCTCCAGCTGACCACAGCCAGAGTCAGTAAGCCTTTCTTTCAAAGCCAGCTGTCTTTGTATGCTGGCCCTCAGGAAGATCCATATCCGTGCCTCGTGAAACGGGCTCCAAACCAGGTGTGAGCAGGGAGGTATGTTGTAATCGTGTTTCCTGAGACCAGTGATGCCAGCTGTACCCACCCTATGACATCCTTAGCTGTTCCCACAAAAATCAAGTCACCCATCTTGTCCACTTTGCTGCCACACTGACGTGAAGGCTGATGCAGTCATTTTCTTTCCTCTGGAGGAGACTTTGTATTTGTTCTGTCCAGATTTGCAGTTGGACTCCTTTCCTGGCCCCATGCCGGGGCTGATGTAGCTGTGCAAGCCTTATCCTTTGCGCCTTTCAAAGCTTTGTGGGCAACTTTGAAGCTCTTCCCTTCCTCAGCTGGCACTTCAGGGCACGCAGGCTCACTTCGATCTCCATGTCTTTTGCTCACTGCAGCTTGATCCATCTGTGTGGATCAGAAAGATGCTGAAATACAGGACGATCTCCGACAGTTGTTCCTTGCCTTATTCCAGTTTCCCACCTTGCCATTGACGTGACTTTCTGCCCTAGCTTCTCTGTGAATGTTTTCTAGCATGACTAGCATTTTCTTACCACATCACACAACCCAGCATGCCTGCAGCCCAGTGTGCTAGACTTGTCTTGCCTCCCTTTCTGTAGCCAGTGGAGCAGCTGGAGTTCAGTTGGTTCACTGAGACAGACCACAGGACTGAAATAGCAACTGACACTTGTTAGAGCTTGGGCTAACATTTTTGCAATATGTAGATGAAAATTAAACTTGATCCAAGAGCAGTATGTTTTAGAAGCCCGGGGTGCTTGTGGATATATTCATTGTAAAGATAAAAATTAGTAACATCTGTTTGCATTGCGAGTGTCCTGCTTAGGGAATGGAGTGCAAATAACTATGCCTGGGTACCTGCCACATGTTTGGGTTGTTGTTTTATTACATGAAAATTTGCATGTCTCTCTTGTGTTTTTAAGTGTCTAAAAAACGTGATGCCTGATGGAGGTTTTGAAGAATGCTACTTCTTTGCAGGTTAGATACCTGTGAAAGATCCAACTCCTAACCAAAAGAAACTGAGGTGGGTAGAATCAATGTGAGCATGAAAGCTCCCAAACTGGCAATCATGGAGGATATCCAATCATTATAATTATTTCCAAGTAATTTAGCGTATCTCTAATTATAATATGAGGTCATCTTGATGCAAAATAATGTCTAATTAGACACAATCCCTTTTCAGCTACTTGTAATAGATTCCAGAGGAAAACCTTTTGGCTCCTCTTATTGGGAGCTTTTAATTCTTAATTTACAAATTTTTTTTGTAATTAATTAATTTTTTGAGCAAACAGGGCAAATCAATCTATTTGAATTAATTAGCATTTCTTCCTTGGTTTCCTAGTCCCCCTCCCTGCTACTCCTCTTTTTCTTTCCCTTATTTGAATATTACTCTAATTTATTCATGTTTGTTTGCAACCACTGCATAATGATTTCAAGCCATAGGCAGGCAAGAGACCGTAGCACGGGAAAGGTTGCAGGTCTAGGAAGGAAGGAAGGAAGATCTGCAGAAAGGTTGTGTTGGTTAGCTTCATGTAGTCACAATCACGTTCTTGCATCAGGACTGGCAAGGGCAGCAGCAGAGTTAAGCAGGATTGTGGGCTGAGGTGGGACAGGGTAGCAGAGCGGTGGAAGAAGCCACCACAGCCACAGAGAGGGACAACGATAAGCACCCAAGCAGGAAAACTGACTGAAGTGCATTTACTAAAAAACACTACAAGCTGAATATTGTTTCACCTTGATACTCTATAAGAAAGTCCCTATGAGATCAGATTTGCAAAGAACACCTGGGCAGCGTTCACAGAAACATATCTCATCTTTATTAGTCAGTGTTTGTACAGCTACTTGCTTTTTCCAGTGTTTATACATACCTATTCTTTTACCTTACGCAGATGTACCGCATGCTCCCTAGCAGGCAGATTTGGGCTGTAGCGCGCGCGCGCTTGCCCTCTCTCCCCTTGGAGCTGTGAATCTCTCGAGCTGTGCGAGGCAACGCTGGCCAGTGGTCTGAGCCGTAGGCTGGGCGCCAGCAGCTCCCGCTGTTGTCTGGTTCCTTTCCGAACTTGTTCTGTATTTTCTGTGTCTGTCAAGCAGCGGAAACTTTTGTCAGGACGGTGTCATGTTTTCCATGTGGTCTATGATGTGTTACACTTTGGTTTCGTTTGGAATGGGAGTGCTCAAAAAACAAGGAACCCTAAGTTAGCAGGTGATTTTGTCTTCTTGTTTTCCTCATCTATAAAAGATGCATAACAATGCTTATATACCTAACTCCCTTGGATATTGCAAAGATTAATTCATGTTTGTAATGCACTTTTTGAAAATAGAAATTGCTAAGTAGCATTATCTCAATGAAATTGTTTTTCTGTTAAACAGGATCTTTATCTTTCCTATAACTTGCCTCTGCTGATCTCAGCTTGTACTTAATGTATTTGGAATTAAATCCAATAGGAGAAGCTTAGATTCAGGGACAGAATGACCATGAGAGAGGAGGAAGGTTTTGTAAGATAGTAGATTGCTGCTTGGAGATGCAATCTACAATCTCAGTTTGAGGGCCAGATCAAGGTGAAATAGTGCTCTGGCCTAATAGATGCATTAATCTAATTTTCTCGTCAATTAGAAATTATCCCAGACAATGCATGAAGACCGGGGAGATTAAATAGAATCTGCAGAAATACCTAAGGGAACAAAAGAACACAAAGAAACCGAGTCCGCTATGTTGGAGCAGTCGGGGCAGTCAGCAGAGGCAGTGCCCATTCTGGGAACTTCTCTGTGCTGAATTAATTGTGGCATTCAAAATTATTTCTACACTAGTAAATAAAATAGGCCGGGGAACTGTTTGCTGGCCTCAAGGCCAGCTGGAGTGTCATGGCTTTTGACCATAAATTCTCCTCCCCTCCCACCCCAACAAGGTGGTCCATCCAAACCGTGTATTGGGAATGGTCCCTGGCTATTGCTGAAATGCGTCCAAGCATTGTTAGAGAGAGCTGGTTGCCATGGGACAAGTCCATGCCAAGGACTGCACTGACAGTCGAGCAGTGGGGAGATGCTGTGCCAGTACTTGGGCCCGTGCCCTGGCCCTCTTTGGTTGCCTAGTGCAGATAGCCCATACGTCTCTGACTCTCCGCCGCGTCCTACTGTTCCTTCGGCCCTTCCTGGAATTCTTGGCTTGAATTCTTGTTTTATTTGTTTGTCTCAGAACAGCACTGCCAGGATCTGAAATGTCTTCTGGAGCAGGTCAGACCATCCAGCCCCATCACGCGCTGCTTAATGAGCGGAGGGAGATGGGCAGTCCTTGGGCACGGTGGGCAGCATGGGGCTGTACGCTTGGCTGGGTGGCACGTGAAGAGTAAAAGGGTCAGTGCCCTGCCTCAACAGAGTAGTGCCGGTACAGACCGCCATGCGGACGCATTCACAGGGTAGTTCTCCGAGCTGGAGTCATCTCCCAGTCATAGCCAAGCTCTAAGGCTGTAATAACTTTGAAGCAAGGAAGTGGGTCTCAGTTAATAAAATGCCTTCTGTATGCAAAAAGCAGTAGAAATTTGGTAATGCAATAGCTTTGTGGGATGGAAAGTGATTATGAAACCTAAATAACTTATTCTAGAAAAACTAATTTCTTCTAATTTGCAAAGCTAGAGAGTGTCAAATGTAGATCATTTGTAGGTTTCTGTGTGTAGTTACACATACGAGTATATTTATTTGACAAAACAGTGGGAAAATGGGTTGATGATCTGAAATTAGAGGCTGACTCAGATGACAAATTTAATTTGTCAGCAACTGAAATTAGTAGCAATGAATAGAAGACATAAAACGACTTTATCAAATTCCCTGCACAGATCTTGTTTGAAAGAAGAAAGAACGCACAGCACATAAAACCAACTCCAAATATTATAATAAATGTAAAACAATAGTGACTTTTAGCATAAGGCAAAAAGAAATGGGAAAGAACCAACCCCAAACCCCATTGCTTTCTAGAAAAGTGCAGATTGTGTCATTCATCTTTAAGCTCTCCCAGTTTCCATGAAGTATGGGGGGAGGCCTGAGTGTACAACCTTCTTGTCCTCTTAGCAAGAAAAGCTTTCCAGTACTACAGATTATTAGGTCGCATGCGTAAATGAGGCACCCACTTAACTGATCTCCTGAACCGGGCTGCCTTTTGCCACAGAAGCCAAAGGCAAGTTTTACATTATGCCAAACCAACCTTCAAGTAACAACACCTGTTTTATGGCAACTTTTGTTTTTCATTAGGAGAAAGGTCTTCTTGATGAAAGAAAAAGGAACTTTTCAGTCTTGCAAGGATGTCAGAAAGGAGAAATCACAAGATGAGGCCAAAACATTTAAAAGGCTTCGACAAGTTCTCTTTCAAGTTTTGGGGGAACTTCCACATAATTGTGAAATTCATGGACTCTTTCTCTTCTGCCTGGGACAATATAAATTGTTCTGTGATCCATACTGATAATAGCAACTGAGAGACAGATGATCAGAAGTCTGGCAGAAATCTAGCAATTTTTAATTGCTTGTAACCTTGAATTGAGATAGAATAAATTTAAGGGGACAAATAAGAGCCCAAGAAATTTGTTAAATGCAGACTGAGCTGGAATGAGTATGATGTTTCCTACTGGGACAACTAAGCTGCAAAAGCCCATCTAGAAGCTAGGAACAAGGGTTGGGCTACGGAAAAATAGAAACCAGCATTCCTTGGCTAGGAAAGTAGATGTAATCATGAAATGATTGTAGAGTCGAGAAGCATTATTTCTCTGCAAGCATATGCCCTCTAATTCACCTGAAAGATTCTTATCTGTTTTCCCTCCTAAAGTGTGCATATATATCTAGGTGCCTCATACAGATTATTTTGCTGCCTTTCATGCTTCGAAACCTATGTTTTGCTATTGTAAGGAGGCTTTTCATTTGCGGCTGCAAGTTGCGGTGGAGACTGTCCCAAAGCAGACCCGCTGGCTGTAGCCAGACTGGAGTTCAGGCATGGAGGTGGGTGTGATTATGGCACTGGAGACACAGACCCAAGCTGAGGATAGTCCCTGGCAGACCTCTGTGATCGGGGGCATTTAGTTTATCTCATTGGGCCTCTTAGGTGACACCCACGCAGCACCGGCTAAAGGCTTTCTGCTGCATCATGTATGGGAGGAAGAAGGGGAAAGTGGCATGAACTTGTGAACTAGGCAGTGCTCTAGGTCCAAGGTTTAACAACCTCCCTCCCTGTCTGGCCCCACCTCTCGTGGAGACACGAGAAGTGGCTCCAGTTTCCTCATACCTGAATTTTTCATGGCCTGGTTTGTACTCTGCTTTGGACATCAGGAAACCAGCCTGAAAGCCAGAACGTCCTCCTTCTGAACCTATCCCATAGTGCTATCTCTACCACCCCTCTGAGACCCAAGGTTGAGAAGGAAGGAAGGCGCCAGGAATTTCTCTGGCTTTAACTCTCCTTAAAACCGCTGGCTGAGTGCTCCTTTATCAGATCCTGTAAGATGTTGAAGCTGGTGGTCTGGTGAGCACACAGGAAGGCTCTGATGATTACAGAACCAAGGTTAAGGCACACAAAGTCAAATTCTGAGCTCTTCGGGCCTGATACTGTGAGTATGTAGCAAGCCAGGGGCCTTCCAGAGACCCACCCTGCCTTCCTGGCAGGGCGAATGGGCGAGTAAGGAAAGGAGCTGGAGAGGGAAAAGGCACATAGGTCCCTTTCATCCTGGTCTGCCTTTACCTTTTGGACACACCTTGAGGGGACAGGGTCTCTTTCTCCTCAAGATCAAGTACACTGTTGATGGACCTTGCTTAGGATGAGCAAAGATAGGAATGGTTTCTTCTGCTCAAAGGCTAAGAGCAGTCTTGTTGTTTTAAGAATAACTTTATTAAATAAATTGATGGAAAAATAGGCCTTTGATACAAATTGCTTAGATCCTCATCCTGCTATAGCCACTTCCCTATGACGGTACTGTGTGTGATACAGGCTGAGCTTCACAAGGTTGCCAACCCTTTGCCTCTATTTTTTCATGTTTTTAAAGCCATTTCAAGTGTGCATGTGAAGATTCCAAAAATATTAATACAAATGACATTAAAAGATGTTTCTGGTGCTTCTATTTAGACTGTTCTTGGCAGAGGGCTGGGGAGTTCAGCTAGAGCTGCCCAGGCTTGCCAAAGCCAGCTGAGCAGCAGGTTCCCCCTCCTCCTCCCTCCACCACCAAGAATGGAAAAAAAGTCTGCCGAGCCCTAGATAAACTTCAAAAATGTTAACAGAAAGAAGTGAAGAACAGTCTAGAAGCCAGATGCGGTGGGGAGAGAGAGGAAAAGATCTGGGCAGTCTTGAAATGGTAGAGGTGAAGGGATTTATCATGGGATGGTAGGAAGGGCTGCAGAGGGGATTAAAAACAGGCAAGTGAACATTATTGGAGGCTGATGATATTACAAGGGAAATAACTGCTTGCTGCTGGCTGTGTAGGAGGCTTGTCAGACTTGGGGAAGTAAAAGCATAGTGCTTACATCAACAGGATTTTCTTTTTTTTTTTTTTTTTTTCCTCTTAATGGCATCTGGTCCTGTGTTGCATTTGGGCATGATATTTTGTGACCTACCTCCATGTGACACGTTTGCTGTAGGCAGTGTTGGTTGCTGCAGCTGGCAGGGACAGGAAAGCTTGCAGAGGGGAGCTCTGGAGCGTGGCAGCCCAGTACTGTCCAAGCCCTGCACAAGTCCAAGCTGGGTACATCAGCGTCAGCACCAGAGGTGTCCCACTGGTGATTCAAGCCTTGTGAGTTTCAATGTTCCAGCTTGAACTTTGGCTCTTGGGAGCCACTGTACTGAAAAGAAAATGTGTATTTGATTATGAGTGAAAAGGAGCGCCTGAGCCATCTTCAGCAATTTGAAAAAAAAAAAAAAAAAAGGATTTGGTTTGGCCTTTTTGTTGCACAGAAGAGTGAGGCACAGGGAAGGAGGGAGAATCCCTGCCTTCTCCAGCTCCACAGTAGCTGGAAGTAGCACAGAACCTGGGTGCAACCTGGAATTGTTGTGCCCACGCAAATGCCATAATCTGAGCCTGGGCTTGGCCACATTCAGTGTTGGCCAACTGCTGAGTTTTTCCTTGTGTGAAGAGCCCTGTGCGGCCATGAGGCATTTCACGAGTGAGGGAAGAGACCTAAGTTATGCCTTGCTGGCTCAGAGGCAGTGTGGAAGAGCTGAGTGGAACTGGGCTGGGATTTAACTGGCATCTAGCAAAGCCCCATCTGGGGTGAAGCCCAGCTATGGCTCCTCGGTTCTCTGCTGCATCCCCAGCATGGGCTGGATGAGCTCTGGTACGTTATGGTAGATGACTAGCTGCCAGAGGAGAGTAGCCAGCATGAGGCGTGAGGCAAGCAGCGCCCTTCTACAGCCCACCCTAAACCACAGGGGTCTATGCTGATTGCACAAGGTGTGGGGGTCAGCCCCATCTCCGGGCAATCCCCAGCAGGGAATGCGTAAGCCCTAGTCCCTCAGAACCGCAAGAGCTAAGCAGGAGCTACACTCAGTCCCTACTGCTCATTCATGCCTTTTGCTTCTTATCCAAAGCTGTGGGGTTTTCAGGCTGCAAGGAGCAGCCAGTTTTGTAGAGCTTTTACTGTAATTTTTCATCAGGCTGTGACCCATATTTGGGATTGCTTAGGTCCTTTCTCCCCCACTACTCTTCCTTGGCACTTGAGTGTTGTTTTCTTGGTAGTGATGCTCTGCTCTTTTTTTTTGGATCCCAGCTGGAATTTGCTTGCTGTGGACAGAGCGCAGGAAGTTCTCCAAGTCTGTTTCAGAACATCTGATGCCCTTACAGGTTTGAAAGGGCTGATCAGTCAGTGACTTTGCAAGAGCATTTCAGACACGCTGCAGAATTAATGGGTCAGGTGAACAATGAGCGGATCTTTTTTACTGTTGTAGGTCACAGACCCCCTTCTGTTTCACTGGGCCTAGAGTTTTATTGCATGAAAAGGGATTGGACTGGATTAACCAGCAGCCTTTCCTGAGGACCTAGCACAGCACGATAATCACACTGTATTGTAGGCAACAGAAAGAATAGGAGCAATTGTATCCAATACCTGAGTTATTGGAACATGCCTGCCTGTTCATGTGAGCCAGGAGAGAAAGATTGTTTTTCCTTTCTGAAGAGGGAAAATTGGAGGGAAGCTGTGCCAGAACCTTTCCAGGTTTAGAGAAGTGGAGGAAACACCTGCTACGCCATCAGCATTCTTGTTAACAGTGACTGCATGAGTGACAGAATCTGTCCCTTCCGGAGATGATTCAGACTCAGAAGACTCTTGGTAGTGATGACATGAACGCCTGGTAGCTCCTGAAAGCAGAACTAATGAGCAGTGCCACTCACTTAGCGTATGGTTTGACAACAGATGCACATGTTGGTAATTAAGTATTTGGCTGCATTACATTATTTTATTTTTGGATTTCTCAAACACACACCCATCGCAATTTCTAGACACATTTGCATGATTTAAAGTGTTAAACTTGTATCATAACAAAGGTAGAAAAATCAGCATAGGGAAACTGAACCCACTTTTCTGAAGGGCTCAGTAGCACATAGGCCTTCCTGTGCACCCCAAACCTAGGAAACACAGGCTCTGTATGACAAAAATATACACAAGGAGTAATCCCAGGGACTACGTTGAGCGGAGCTGTCTGTGGTTTCAGACCAAAGCAGTACTAAAGTCTTAGACCAGAGTTTTCTTCTACTGTATGATAACATCCATCACTGCTTGTGACCCAGCAAAGGCTTGGAATGGCTTTGAACTTCACGAACTTTCATAAATACCTGAATGCAATTATACCTTGCAGTGCTAGAGAGTTGATTCAAATCCGTCATCTTAGAAGAGATCTTCTGGAATGTTTTATTCTGTCCTTGCATGCCAGCAGTTAATGTATGTCAACATGTTAATGCTGACCTCGGCTACAAGCTGCAAAATATGTACATAATGGTGCTCGCTGGAGCATCTTGCTCCCAAATTTTATTCCTTTTCTAACTCAGTCCAGGTACTTATTAAACTCTCCCTTGGAACCCATGCAGCTTTGCTCTATATATCAGTTGTACTGGAGGATCAGTTGCCCTAGAAATGATGGAATTACTTCTCAGCCCACTCCACCCACATTTCTGTGGTGGGTTGTTAAGGGGGAATTAGGGTGCATCATAAGGACATGATGGAGAAGCATATGATGACTGGGGAGGTGACCTGCTCCAGGAATAGTGTATGACATTATGGTTTTCCCTGGACATTATCTTACAGAATAATAGTTTCCTTTTGCATGAAAGTTAGACGCTGGGCCAACTATGTTGAACTTGAGTTCAGTTTGAGATTCTGAAAGCAGCAGAACTAGTGAGAAGACCTGTCCTCTATCCTGATGTTAGTAATCGTACACAGCTGAGATCCAAGATCTACTGGAATATCCCTGTAAAACCACCTGTGAAGTTGGTAAATATTTTGAATGTCTGGTCTTGTCTAGAAATTCTCAATGTTGTTTTACAATTCATAGAAATTCCAAGAATTTTTCACCACTGCCTTCCAAAAGTATAGTTGTTCACAGACTGTGCCATCTTTCCATGAAAAGACAAAGTAAAATTTCCATGTTTTGTGCTCTGTGTTTGTAATCATGGTTCTAGAGCTAAAATTGCAAGATGTTGGTGCAAAGACGCTATGTTACTGACTGAGAGGTGGCTCTGTGTATCTGTGTTCCTTTTCACCAGCTGGAAAGTCTGCCTGTGTGCTCCAGAAAAGGACTACAGCTTAGGCTGACGTAGAGGTTAGCTATGCTTAATGAAAAGAGAATTTAAGTCAGCACTGACACTGAGAAGGATATTTGGGGTCTTGAAGGAGAAAGTAAGAAGAAAGATGTGACCAGGCAGCTCCACCTACAAACTGTAACCCTCCAGGGCAATCTCAGGTTTCTGCTGCTTACTAGCATACAAAACAGATTACATCCCAACCTAGACTGCAAGCATGAGAGTACTGGAAATCTGTTGCAGGTGTTTGATGGTAAACAGTGTTTATAGCTGCCAGGATGGAAACATTTATGTGAGTGAGTGCAAGTGGAGGGCAGGCCTCAAACTTTCACCCCATTACCTTCACATTTCGGTTTTGCTTTGCTTTGCTGAGTACTAGATGCCCTGTGATTTCAGCCTGCTAGTGAATTCAAGAAAGCACTGATGATTTTACTTGAGTATGTACTGTGTTAAAATTTGAAATGCTAGAAACACCTGAGAAGTAGTGGGCTAATTTATCACAGGAACAAAAATATACAGTGGAGACTGAATGGAAGAGGATGAGTTCTGACAGGCATGCCTTTACTTTTTCAAGCAAGTATTTTTTGCTTGGGTGGGTGGTGCATTAGTTATATATACAACTCATGCTTTTAGCTACAGCAAAATGTGAGAAGACATAATAATAGCTCTTCACGTTAAGGCTTCCTCTTTTTTTTTCTTTTTTCTTTTCAGTTCAGTTAGTTTGAGACTTTAGATTATTCTCTTTCTGAGAACCGGGGGAAGTATTTTTAATACCTCTCGGTGTGAGTGGTGACTGGGCTGCCCTTTGCCTAGGATGAAAATCGCAGTAAATTTACTAGGGAGCTCAGCCAGACAGTTGGACTTCCAGTGCAAGGCTCCCGATGACTGCCTCGCAGTGGTTCCCAGTCAGTCAGGAAGACAAAGAAAACAAATGTATCCATCCAAAATACAGGGCAAATTCATCTTTGATTCATCTTAGTGTGTGTGAAGGGCTCAATATGCTCCAGTGCTATCTTTATTCATAGAATAAAAAACAAACAAACAAAACAAACCCCTAACCAACGAACAAAAAAACCCCCCAGGTAGCATTAGTATAGCCAAAAGGCCAACGTGTTTACTAAGTTTTTGCTCTACACACAGTGGCTGACAATTGCCCACAATAAAACTGTAGCATGAGCAGGACCAGTGAACCTGTTGGTCTCCTCCGTCAGGGGGATGGGCAGGCTGGGGTGGGCAGGGAGGGGACAAGACGTGTTTACCACAGCCCCAACACACCCACTGCCAGTGCATTTTGTGGGTGGGTGGATGTTAAGGACGGGAAGGTTAACGACCTTGTTAAAGCGATCTTGTGCAACAAACCACCAAGGGAACATTCTGCCTCCTTGGGGTAAAATGTTCCCCTTCTTTTCCCTTTTGGAAAATGCAGTTCTTACCTCCCACTTGTGCCAGTTTCGAGTTAAAAATACAAGAACATAAAATGGCTGGTCCAGCTCTGTCTTTTGATAATGGTCAACTAGATGCTTAGGGAAGAGTATACAGGGAAAATGCAGGAATATGTCCTTATAAATTTCCTTCCTTCCTAAGCCAAAGAAGTCTGTGTCTAGTACCCCAATGCATGTCTGTCTTGTGAATTTGTGTAACTGTATCTTGAGACCATGAACTATTCACAATATCCTTTGGCAAGGATCTCCTCCATTTAACTACGGGTTCTGTTGAGAAGCACCTCTTCTCGTTTTGGCTCTGTCTCCTGACTTGCGTTTTGCATCCCTCATTCTCAGTAACATTTCTTATTCACCTTTTCTATGTCACTCTTTCTGCAAAAATCATACCCCTTAATTTTCTGTTCCAGGAAATGAAACATCTGAACCCCCATCACGTGTGCACCTTTGCATGTTCAATGGAGGCTGTGATATGGGGCTGCAGAGGGTCTTTCCAGCAGGGATTTCTTCAGTATAGGCTCAAGGTGACTCCTTCCTTGACTGCAGAGCAGCCATATAGGCACTAGTCTTCCTCAGTTCCAAGGGTAAGGGGCAGTGAGGTTGGCTGAGGTTTATCTGACCTCAGGGAGCAGTGAAGAACTCACCCTTGTTTTCTTAATGCATGTGAAAGAGGTGCAGCAATGACGGAGCCGAGAGAGGGAACCATGCATCCTGCTCACTTCAGAAGACTCAACAGGTCTATAAAATCATCGTATTAATAAAAATACACCTTTTCTAAATTCTGGGAAAGTACAAGCACTTTAAAAACCTCGAACAGTTTAATCCCAACACAACATAAGATAAAAAGCTTTTGAAGTTGAGCAAGGTAGAACTGATTAGAGTTCAGGAGTGAGGTCTGCAAAGCTTCATTCATGCATGGAGTCCTACCTCATGTGAGCTGCTTCTGGAGCCCTTTGGGAGGCCGGGCAGGATGAGGAGCAGAGGGTGCAAGCAGGCGTTTCCACAGTGCGCAGCTGAGAGTGTTTGAAACTCAGAATGCCCAACTTTTTTCTTTTTTTTCCCCTTTAAATTGGGCAGATGCTTTAAAATAGCAGACATTTCTTCTTTAATTTGTAGCTGTTAATTCATTTATAAACTACATGTGCTTCACGAGTGATTATGCTAATGTACTTAAGACTATTTAAACCCTTGCACTGATTAGCCTAACCATTCATTTTAACTACTTTGTAGAAATAAGATGTTATCTTGAAAATGTGTCTAACAAAACTCCATCATCACAAATAGGCTACTGTACTGAATGCAACTATTGGCTTTACTGAATTCAGCCACTTGCACTTTAATTTTTAACGTTCCATTTTCCTTTGTATTCCTGTATACTATATGGCGGGACTAGGCTGGTGGAACGCATTTAATGGCAAAAAAACGCCAGTTAAACTTATATTTCATCCTGTCTCCAGGCAAAAAGAATTTGTGGGGTCACACTTGGCTCATGCATGCAGAGGAGCAAGCGGGCTGGAACCCCTCGGAGGCAGGTGGGATGCACTGGCTCTCTGCCGTGAATTAGTACAACATGGCCCTGGCCCCGGTTTCTGCTCTGAGGTCTGCCAGGTGCTACGGGGCTGCAGGCAAATCACTTAGCCCAGCGGGTCTGGTTTTCCCCATCTGTATGGGGTAATGATGCTTAGCTACCTTCGACGTTTACTGATGAGAAGTGCTATCTGAGTCATAGGCGTTATTAAAGGTATCTGGAGCGATGATTTCTTTGGGCAGCTTCATGCTGAAGGTGGCTGAGGCCATTCTGGGCAGGTTCCCCTGGGGCGGCTGTGGTGCCGATGTCATTGTCTAGTGTCATTTCTTGATGAAATGACCCAGGGAGTATAAAGAGAAATGAGGATCTGTGCTCCCTCCGTACTGCTCTGAAAGCAGCAAGGGTGTTTTGAGTGATCCGCCTGATATAAAAAACTTGTTGCCAGCTGGCAGAAGGTCTTCTTCTGCCAGCAAAGTCCCAGGACGTGACTCTGCTGGAGGGACAGAGCTCCTGCCTTTCGATTTGGAGGTGCAAACCTGTTCTGCTGTCTCTGAGGCAAAATGACGGAGCTCGTTGACATTTTTGTTGGTACATCTTTTAAAAATCTGTCTTGAGACGAATTTAAATTAGGAAGGGTTTTGGTTGTGTGTTGCTACGCGACCCTGGCACTCCATGAAGTCAGGAGGGCCATTCTTTTGGGAGAGGGCTGCAGGGCAGAGCGGCTGGTCCCCGCCTGGCCCGCCAGCATCCCAGCCACCTCAGTTTTGGGGCAAAGCCACGCGTGTCCCCAGCCCCGCGGGAGGCTGAGGCGGTAGCGGGGACGGGCACCTCTAGTCCCTTCCGCCCTGGCCATTTGTTGGGGCTGGTTGTTCCGCTGCGCGGCGGCGGCGAGGGCTCTCAGCAGCCGACATTAGAAACAGTTAACTGAGCTGGGGGCTGCGCGTGAAATAACTGCCAAGGTCAGAGTGAAACACAACGCACTTATCTCGACTCATCTGAAAATTACCCTCATCAACAGCATTGTTTATGCCTGATAGATAGCCTGAGCACCAGTTAGGGCTGTCATTTCCTGAGGTGCCATGCGGGTGGGAAGGTGTGCGGGGTGGAGTTAGGAGGGAGGGAAGGGGCGCTGTGACCAGGGTTGGTGGCAGCGGCTCCCCAAGGAGCCCAGCGAGGGCATGCCGGGCAGAGCGGATGCCGGGCAGCGCACCTTGGCATCCTCTATCCTCCTTCTCTCCGCAGCAATCTCAGAATTATATCATGATTTTTTGCGTTTGGGGTTTGTTTTTTTTTTTGAGATCTGGTACTGATGGCGCTGTGCCCTACAAAAACACCGCGGCGTTTCCTGCCCCAAAATGGCCACTCTCTGAGGCCCAGCCACTCGAGAAGGCAGGATGCAGAGCGAAGGCTGGCTTGTGCTATGGTCCTGGTTTCCCTTTGCTATCAGAATTGCATTCACAGAGTCCCTTCTTCTTCAGGGGAAAGCTGTGTACTGGGGACACCGGCAGAAGGTACAAAAGAGAAGGAAATGTGGGAAGACAGTGTATGGCCATGGACGCTGGGATGCGAGAAATACAATAATACACCAAAAAAAAAAAAAAAAAAGGCATAAATGAACTAAGGGGAGAAGTGAGGTTCTTGCAGGGGTGGTAGGCAGTGATGTTTTCATATTTATATCTTTTTCTGTGCCTGATAGGCAGTAATGTGTTTCTGGGAGGCTCTTTGTACCCTGTGCCCTGCTTGGGTACACATGCAGGAAATGGATCTAGTCTTGTCCTAAAAACTTGCATTGACTATTTTAAGAACTCTGCTGAGCAGAAGAGAGCGAATTCATCCCAGGATCCATCAGTGGCATAAAACTATAAGCTCTGCATAGTAGCGTCAGATAGTACAAGTGGAAAAAAAAAAAAAAAAGGCCGAGATAGACATCTGTATATCGAACACTATAAAACTACTTTCAGAAATGCGCTGTGGATGGAACACATGGAAGAAGCTGTGTTACTTTTCTAAAATGTGGTATTTAGAAACTAGTTTGCCCAAAGGGGGCAACTGCTTGTACACATGTGGCCCCGTCAAGCAGAACCCCGGCACCCGCCCGTTGGGAATAGTGACACCTGTGCACGCGGGTGCTGGCTTTTGCATACGCAGAAGCTGCTTTTAGGGTGCATGGGTGCAAGCACTCCTCCCTGAACATCTGCAGGTGCGGCTGCATGCAAAGAGATCAACGGGAAGTTGAAAGGAGGCAATAGTATGTGCCCTTCATGGTAAAAAGTCATGAGTCACACTTCAAAATACTGCAAGATCCCATGTTTTCAGGCTTTTCTCTGCAACCAGGAAGGCCAGAGTTTCAAGGACAGCAGGTAATAACCTCCAGGAAAGAGGACTGTGAGCCCAGCAGAGCGCTGGAGCGGACAACCCTGAAACTTTACCCCCAAATGTCTCAAAACAGCTGCAACTGAACTGCCCGCAGCACGGATTCAGTGCCATGCTCTGTGTCACCGTTGAAGTGTCAACCAGGAGACCCTCTTGCTGCCCTTGAAAGAATAGAGAGTGAAGCAAAGAGCTGCGTAGCTTGTGGCGCTGCAGCTCCCACCGGAATGGCAGCGCCAACGCAGGGATGTCGCACATCAGCACGGCTTCCTTCATACGCCTGTGTGCAAAGCACAGCCTAAAAATGTGTGTGTGCAGGTTCTGCTTTGTGATGAAGCATGTCAAGGTCAAGCTAGATGCGTAAGGGTTAAAAATCCATCTCACTGCAAAGTGGGTAATAGTTGCGTTTTAGCATTTATGCTATGACACTAATTAGTGTTAGAAGAGAGTGGTTTTTTTCTTAAGTAGAGAGATGTGCAGAAAGTGTGTTGGATTTTAGGATGGATTATAGAGCAAACTGAAACCAGCTAAACCATGAGCATGAAACCATGATGCTTTTTCTCCCCTGCCGCTAATTTGGCAGAGTTACCTACTTTCTTTATTAAAAAAATAGTACCAAGATTTGCACTTGTATGGATTTCTCTGAAAATTTTTAATGGTCCTCGGAGTCACATAGTATTGCAGGGAAACTTACTACTGAAAAGCAAATAGAGACATCTAAAAAAGAAAGATTAGTAAGAAGAGGACCTAGTCTATGATTTAATTGAAATCAATGGGAACTGTGCCATTTGCCTTTGGTGGCAGCAGAATCAAAGCTGAAACACCAGCTCTAGTTTATTTTTGATTGCTGCCTGTCTGAGTTTAGATTTCAGATATCTCCACAGGGTTCCTTTTCTTTTAACTATCTACAGTTTATGGCAGCGATATATATTCTACATATTTTCCTCTACAGGAGGATCAGCTGAGCCTGTAGGGTCTGTGGGTCAGACAAGCCCTTTCCCTTTTTTCCCCAGAGGGAGGTCCAAAAGGTGTGAGTCTGAAGGGGGTGGGTATTGCACCGCAGGAGGATGTGCCTCGGGACCAGGCTTCCAAAACTGTGTGAATGCAAAGGTGAGAGATTCAAGCAAGTTGTGCTACTCAGCACTTCTCGGGAAGAGATATGGGGAGCAGAAGCCAGCTAAGTGGGCTGGAGATGGAGCAGCCTGCAGGGTGGAAGTCTCAGCAGGTCGTTGGCTGAGAACTGAGCTCTAGGGGTGAGGAACCAGTGGGGAAGATGGGGTGGAAGAGCCTGATGTTGCCAAATCAATCCTTAATCTTTTGGAAAGTGCTGCATTGTTGTGAAACAGAGCACAGGGGGAAATATCCTCACGTAGAGAAGAAGGAAAAAATAAGGCCTGAAGTCAAAGAAAGAGGCTTGCAGAAGACAACAGGGAAATGGTATCCATCTTGGATAGATACAGCAGTCTGTGTACATTAACACTTGTATTTGAGTAGCTGTAGTCTTCTTGCTGGTCAAAGTATGTGATTATCTTTGGGTGATGAATGAAAAATAGTAGTCACTTAGTCTTTGAGAACAAAGTGGTTGCTGAGAAATCATCATCTTCTGCAGCCCCTACCTGCTCTTTAGTACTGGTTAGTGGGAGGGGACAGGCAGAGACCTCTGCAGGAGGTTTAGACAGACAGACAGGGAGAAGAGAGTGGTGAGGACATGAGACAGCAGGTGACCTGAAGAGCAGATAACGTTCATGGTGGAGGGAGAAGAAAAGTTTTAGAAAACAAAATACAAGGAAAAAATTGTGAATGCTGGGTAGGGGGAAATGTCTAAGGAGCTAGTCCACAAAAGTAGCGGCATCCTTGCAGAGGCATATATGTAAACTGTGAACACGTGTTGAACTTTGTAACAGCCTAGTCAGAATCACTAAAAAATCCCTTAAAAAAAAGAGATGAGGAGCATCTTAGAGGAAAAGTTGTGTTTGCAGAACTTCAGTGTTTCGTGAAATGCTCCTGATGTGGGTTATTTTGCCTGACAGGTTTACCCAGGGAGAGTGTCATGGCTGTGTTTTCTCCCTATTCCTTTTCATCTGGTCAGAGAAGAGAAATACCGGACATGAAATAGGCACTCAGCTCTGCTCCAGTCCTCTCAATGGCTAGGATCAAGTCATTGATCAAGCCTTCATTTTTCAAATAAATAGTGAAAATCCTCCCACTGTTCCCCTTATGCACTGTCTCCCACAGATGTGTGTTACTGAAGGTGCCCTGAGCAGACGCTATCTGACATTATAATAGAAAGCAATTCTCTCTGCTAGAGCAACCAGAGCTGAAGAGGTAATATAACCTCCTATAAGCGAGGACAAATGATGACTGAGATGTCTCTATCCCAATAAATTGTACAACACATGCTCTGCTGTCATTGGGTCCGATCCTGCATTTCTTCAATATTCTAACGTGCAAATAATGTTGAGAAGAGTTTTGGGCATGTGGAGAATGCAGCCAAGGCTCAACATGTAAAAGGTGTTAGCAAATGATTGCATGAAGCACAAAGGCCACCTGGACTTTTGTCTACAAAGGTTCCAGTGGCAGTAATCAAATGAAGTTTTGTTGAGTTGCTCTGAGTAGGAAGGACGTTTTTGCTTTGCTAAAAGAAACAGTAGAATTCTTGAAGCTGAATGTTAATGAGACCATTCAAAACTAAAATAAGAGTAGCCTATCTCTGACAATTAATTTGAATAGTATTATTCTTCACTGAAAGTCTTGTCAAACATTGGAACAGGCTGCCCAGAGAAGTAGTTGAGTCACCATCCCTTGAGGTATTTAAAAGGCGTGCAGATGCGGTGTTGAGGGACATGGTTTAGTGGTGGACTTGGCAGTGCTAGGTTGATGGTTGGACTCGATGATCTTGAAGGTCTTTTCCAACCTAAACAATTGTATAATTTTATGATTCAGCACTGAAGTTAAAAAAGAAAGAACAAAACAAAACCTCAAACAAACCAAAGCAAAACACATTGTATGAACTTTTAATTTGTTAACATTATTAGTGTTACATGCTTTCTACATTTGAGCCACAAATAAATAGATTGGATCTGTCCCCCAGTTATCTGTACAAGGTTCTCCTTCCTCATTTCAATATGATTACATTGTGCTGAAAATGCTTTAGGCAAATGCATACATTCAGATACTCTTTACTGAAACCTCTAAAGAACGAAAGCAATTAGTGGTATAGGGGACCATACTGTTTACATTATCTGTTGTTCAGCTTAAAAATTCGGTTTCTCTTTAACAGCTTTTCTCTGCATGTTTTCATGAAGCACATGTTTTCATTGCGCAGGAGGGGAAAAGGTTCAGGAGCAAGTAATATCTCCATGAAGTGAAATTTATCTACTCACTGTGAACCCAGAGCCCGACAATCGATTATGGCAAATGTATCAGCCCAGAGGTAAACACAAAGGAGTTTATTAATGTGGGTGGAATGATTGGCATGAAATAGAAATAGTACTTAATATTTGTAAAGTAGTATTATTGTGATTAAATGAAACAATTCTAATGGTTTGAACAGACAGCATCCTTTTTAAAGGTAGGAAAGCAAGACTTATTGAGGCTTAGTGACACAGACAGAGTCACACCAGAAGCTTGAGGGATAAGCAGCTGAATTAGAAGACCTGACTTCCATTATAATACTTTACATTAGATAACAATCCACAATAGAGAGAATGGAAATAAAAAAAGACAGATGGAGAATGAAAGGCAATGTGCATAAGTGTTTGAAATAAATATATGCAGTGGGCAAGAATGAAACTGGTAATTGAAACCTTTGATCACTTTTAAAGAGAATTAAATGTATTTGCTTGCAGTGTATTTGGAATAACAGGCTACTGAAAGGGATGATGGGGCCTGGGAGAGAAAGTGAACGCATTTACTAAGGGTGTTGCTAAAAGCTATATTTTTGCCTCTGTTTTCAGGAAGGAATAAGAGGACAGATGGCAGAAATTTCCCAAGGGAGGAAAGAGAATTACTAGAGAAGATCAGGATCAGACCTGCACAGGTGATCAAGAAATCAAAATGCCTGAAAACTCAATTTCTCAAGGTCGATATAGCCCATGCCTAGGTAGCCAGCTTCTCTGAATTCTGAGGCAAATGGGACAAAATGAGAAAACTGGGGGGTGCTGGTGGACTGCTAACAGTGTAATATCAGTGGTGACCTAGAGAGAATCGAAGTACATCTGAGTATTGTCAGCTGGGTAGTTTCTATTTTGTGTGTGTTTTCTGCACCACACTCATGACTGGAGTATCTGAGCACCTCCAGTAACATCAGCCATGTGGTCTTTGCTTTCTCAGCCTCTCCTCCTGGGAGGAGTGTATCTTGGAGGGCCTTGTTTCAGGAGCGCTTTTTTTGTTATTATTATTCTGTGTATTGTAGAATACAATTTTGCAACAGGATGAGCTGAGAAATGCATCTTGTGCCTGAACTGGAAGGTCATAGGTTAGGGAGGAGAATGCATTTCACAGTATCAGTTGCTCCTGGACAGGGTCTGGTTGGACTGGAAATTTAGCAAACTAAGGACAGGAGTTCCTCCTCGCTTGCCATAGCTGTTGACCTTGTCTCCAGCTGATTTGTGCCTGTTTTCTCCCTGCTTTAGGGATAAAGACCCTTTTCAGACATGACCATCAGACTCCAGCTGTACAGAGGAATGCAATTCTGTTCCAGTCCCTGCCTAACAACCAGATTTTGTGAGATGTCTTGTTCTTAATGCCACAGGAACTAAATGCCTAAACATCTTTAAAATCTGTGTTGACTTTATTCCAATTTTGTCCATCTAACAATCGCACAAGTGCGCACAGTGTCACTGTGCTTTTGCATCATTTAGGTAACTACTGTAGTATGAAAAGAGACAATAGCCATGGGGAGGATGCTGGAAAAGCTGAAGAGGAATATAGTGAGACAGCTTAAATAGTGTGATTTGATTATTCATAGTCAGCATGATTGTGTGAGAAATAACATGTCTACCAAAGAGAATCTGTTTGGTTTTTACTTCTTTGAGGAAATGCAAAGAATCCCAGTGGACTGGCATTGTGATTAGAATTTAACTTATGGGCCTTCTGGAACAACTGGATATTATCAATGTAACACAGGGTGATCAAGTTTATCCAGTGCTCAGAAACAGGTTCCTAGTTTTAGGGAGCCTCTTCCAGACCAGTGTCCAGAGTGTTAGAATCAGAACTGATCCTTTCTCCCTCTCTTCTTAGTGGATGTCACAGAGACTTGCCAAGGGAGGCGTGAGCTCTAGGAGATGCTCAAAAAGTGCTTTATTTCCCATGTTGTCAGTAATGACTTTTCCCCTTATGTCAAATCCTTTTGTCTGGTCACAACTCAACTAATGATGGGCTTGACAGTCATCTTGCTGGGTCCTGGTTGGACTGCTCTGGAAGAATTCATGTCCAAAGAACAATTTTTGGACAACCAGAGAATATTTTGAACTGGAACTAACAAGTTACTAGCACTGACCACTGAACTGCGTCAGAAACGCATAGGGACTCCTGGATTTTATATAGCCTCAATTCTGTCTCTGAGAATTGGTAATCTTC
Source organism: Chionis minor (assembly GCA_013398295.1). Taxonomy (NCBI): domain Eukaryota; kingdom Metazoa; phylum Chordata; class Aves; order Charadriiformes; family Chionidae; genus Chionis; species Chionis minor. The sequence continues at coordinate 177,214 of VZSF01000513.1, forward strand.
TCTAACAAAGAGCATTTTTTCTGACATTACGAAATCACTTAGAATGTCTGTTGTCCCATACTCTGATGTTATTACTAAGCCTAACTTAGAAATATTGGGGGTGTAGTATACAGCATGTTACCCTCATCTAAAAGGTGCAAGCACTGATGCAAAAAGTCACTTGCCCTGCAAGTATGCCTGGTGTTGCCCACAATAAATATCTCTTTGTGGGAAAGAATAGGTGGAGAAGAGGTCATGCGTGGCTGATGTTGATTGAAGCTACGTTTGTGCCCAGTACAGTAAAGATATTGTTCAGTACTTATCTTCCTTCTGAAAATATTACTACTGTAGTAGTACCAACATACCTATGTGTGTCAATCGTCTGTCATGCAAGCAGCAGCTGGGAAAGTTCATTCTGCCCCATCACATACATGAGTGGTGCCTTTTACCTTTATTGCAAATCATCCTCCTATATTTTGCACGAGTGTCAGCTGTCCCTGTGATCACACTGCTGGCAATTCTAACTTAATGTGTCTGCAGGTCGTTAAGGTAGCTCACCAGGCGGTGCTTCTGCATGCAGCTTTCCCCAAAGGCACTGCCGTGCTCGAGGTTAGGTGGGGACATTAGGTCCAGCTGTGAGCTGTGTGTGATACATAAGGTTCACAAGCCTAGGAGCAGCCCTTGCAAGTTACGCCATGCACTTGAGAAGCTCAGCTCCTTGCTGCCTCTGCGATGCTCCCAGTGCTTAGCAGTCTAGTGCCACCATTCACATGGGCCTTCCCTGTCCCCTTCCCAGCAGTGCTGGGGAGGAGAGTTTATGCTCACGCAGCGTCTAAGTCCAGATCAGAGGTGTAGCTCACTCGAGTAGGATGCAGGTGGTGGGAGTGGGAGTGTGCAATCGCTCACAGTCGCGCTGGGTGACAGCTAACCAAGACGGCTTCCTCCTCCCACGCACAGGGCCCAGCTGAGTTTTTTTTCTTTCTGTTCTCGCTTGCTGTCAAGATGTGCAGCGGGCTCTCGGTCGGAGTGGGTGGGATGAGGTCACGTCCTCTGTACCATGTCAGAATGGGAGTGACTAGCATCTCCTACCTCAGTGCATGAGGAATCAGCTTCCAGAGAGGTCTGGTGGCACTGGCAGTTCTTGGTGTGCTGTCGTCCTCTGAGGAGCAAGTTCCCTTTGTTCAGGCTTATTTCTTACACCGAATACTGTCCCAAGTTATATGTTGGTCTACACCAGCAGCAAATTTGTCCCTGGGGTTTTCATCCTTCGGTTGTTTAAACCATGCTTTTATGAATGGTCAATGTGAAGTGAGCTATGAAAAAGAAAATTAATTCAGTTCAGTGTTAAGTATTCTGTATACTTTAAATCAGCTGTATATAAAATGGTCAACCTCTTTCTCATCCCATGGTAGGACTTTAGTTTCTCCTTGATTAGATATGGTGTCTGGCTTAATGTGGGCTGAGGCTGGTTGAGCAGACCTGGTTATTGTATTTACTTGTGCAGTATTTGAGATTGTTACCCACTGAAATCTCAGCAAGAGTTGAATGAAATTTAATTCTATTGCAGTCAAAGGTGCTGCTTTGTATGGTTCCCAGCACAGTGGTCCATCACTGATACTCCTCAGTGCACTGGCAATAAAAATAATAAAGCTACAGTCAATAATAGTTTAGTGAGGGTATGTTGTTTGAATTGGGGTTTGCAAGAACAGATCCTCACCACACTCTTGGCTACCTTTTCAAGGAAATCTTAAAGACCTTTTCTTTTTCTTCTCTTAAGTCTATATTCTTTTTATATCTGTGATTCTGTGTTCATTGTGTGTTATGAACAGCAAGTATGCACCTCCGCAGCAAAAGTGTGCACTTCCGAGCTGCAAAATTCTACTATGGATAGAGTACCAGTAGGGATAATAAATAGGAACTAAATTTACATTCTCCTTTTCTTTTTTTTTCTTTTCTTTTTTTCCCCCTTTTTTTTTTGGAAGCAATTTACATGTTATGCTTCTGGATCCTAAAGCAAAAGGAAATGTGCTTGACGCTAAAATTGGCTTCGTGGCTCCAGTTTTCTCAGCTCTGCACCACCTGCCTCTAATCAAACTGTCCAATTACAGGAAACAATTGTTTTCTTGCTTTCTGTTAAGTGCAGAAATTCATCCACTAAAGGACTTTTTACCAAATGTTGCTTTTAACAAAACCACTATCACAAATTGTTTGAAAAAAATGTGCTGATGTTTATGTCCAGCATGCATTTTAGAATTCAAACATATGGTCACCAAGATCTACACAAGGTCATTCACAAAATGGTAATATTTATCTTAACTGATTGTAGGGTATGGAAATCTCTAGTGTATTGGGAACAACTCAGTGGACATTAATAGAGTTTCACTATTGTTGTGGTAAGCTGAGAATCAGGCCCTGACCTATAATTATCACGTACATGAAGAGCACTGATAATACAGAAGGGAAATTGGTCTCCCTAGATATGCTTCCTTCATGTGAGACAATGACTTCAGGCTGTTTCTGAGCTACAAATCTTCCAGGTGAGGTCTTGCTGGAGTAGAATAAAGTGGAATAAAAAGCAGAGTAAGAGGATCCAGCTTTGGTGAACAATGCTTTCCTTGCAAAACTAGATCTTACCACACTCTGTCAGTCCTACAGAAATACATGAGATCACACGGAGAAAGCGAATACACAACTTGTCCTCTCTCATTTTGACAGCGTTTGCATGTCTTCACCTGACAACTGTTTTTTATCTGCAAAGAAAGAGATTGATAAGGAAAGTATTAACCATATCCTCTATGATTTAGGAGCTCATCAATTATGCTAAAGGTATTTGATCACCTCACAGACTTTGTATGAAATACACTAGACTCAGTAAGAGCATAATGATCGTAGTTAAGAGGCCTGTATAAAAAGACATTTAAAACACTGTAAAATTTCCTTGAGAAGCATAAGACAGTTATTGGAAACTACTCAGTAGAGGAAACATGAAGAGCTACTATTCACTGTCTCATAACATGAGAAGGTGGGGGGTATTCTATGAAATTGACAGTCGATAAATGCAAACCAGATAAATGAGTAACTCGTAGGCATTAACTAGTAAGCCATCAGCATGTGGAATTAATTTCCATAGGAAATCTATATATCAAACTGCAGCACAATTGGCAGCATTGCTATAGCCATGTTTAGAGGGGTGATATACTAAAAACTACTTTTTGTTTCCAAAATGTGTTTAATATGTCTGCAAACAACTTGCAGCTATGCTAACTGGATCAATAGGCTGTGATTTCCTCTGTTATTTGAATCAATGCAGAGGTGTTTGGTATACACTAGAAAAAGCTTTGGAAATTAGATACAATGCACTATATGAGAATTTCTCTTTGTCCTCTTAACTGTACTTGTCTATGCCTTTTTATTTCCTCCCACATTTTCCAATTTTTCTGCCTTTTAAATCAAGATCAAGAAGGGAACAATGCTGGAGATTTCTATGTTGGCTGGCTTGTACTGTTTAGCAACTTTTTGTTTGTGTGCTGAAGTGGGGTTTGGGGAATATATCAGTTTATTCCGGTTATTACCAAGATTGCTTTAGTCACACATGAACGGTTAATCTTACTGCATTTATATGGATAGCACAGTGGTATATAAGATAAGAATAAAAATTCAGTAACTATAGAACAAATCTCCATTGCTTTTAAAAGAGAATAAAAGGGAAGAGTAACCTAACACAAAGCAAATGTTGCTTGCAGTGCAGTAAAACCCAGACAAAATCTGAAATGCTCCATAAAAAGGGAGCCAGCATGTTTACCAATTGTTATTCCTATGGCATGGGTGATTGTTTCGTTTTATTGCGTAACCTGTTATTTATTACAATGCCCATCAACATGGTAACATCCATTCTTCATATGATGAGTGCAAATGGATTTTATATATGGTAGCCAAACAGCGTATACAAATACAGCCTGACTTCTCTCGAGCTCTTAGTCTCTTAGCTCCAGGGACCTGAGTTGTCAAGCTAATACCCTGAACGACAAATGCTTGGGTCTCATGGAAAGTAGGTATGAAGAGATGCAATTCCCAGCACTCAACATTGCAGTTTGTGCCTATGTCTGTTTCTAAAAGGAGAGACCAGGTTTGGTCCTAAATCTTGGGTAGTACAGAGAAGAGGATTTGAGAGCAATGGTGGTTCAGAGCAGTGGAGAGTGTTACCTAAAGATTCTTCATATGGGTGAAAAGGAACATAGGCATGTGCTTCTCTATGTTCCATATATATAGGTCTGTATGGAGTTTTTAGAGTTGTAAGAAGCTGAAGTGATGGATATGAAGGTACTGGGGAAGGAGTAAGGTTAGTGGGTTGCAATGCAAGGATGACGGATATGGGTATAGAAAATGTCCTGGCATAGACACTGGAAATGTTGAGAATTGGTGGGAAAAAAAGTATCATGCAGGGATAATTCCATCATTATAAAACCTTGTCCCTTGTTACAAATTGACCCTGTTTTTTCTGCTGAAACAGGGAAAGGTTCACCTCTGATTTCCAAGTTTCCTTTCATATATTCCACTTGAATGGTCATCCACTGTTGGTGTCTTGCTTTCCAGTTTGAAACATGGTCACCCTGCCAGCTGTGTGTGTTCACATGTCTACACTGCCAGCCCAGCCCTGTCTCCAGTGGCCTTACACTCTTTGTGTGTTTGAGTGCATGGTCAAGACCAGGGAACAAAAAAGAAATGGTATGTGTAAAGAAAGAAAGAAAGAAGGATAAAAGGAGAATTTCAAAGCATTGAGGGTTCTGCAGGTCCCACAGTGACACTTCCCACCTGGAAAGATGTGCTGCGGTGCAGCCTTTCCCTGCTACATGGTGGGCAGCGGGCAGTAGGCAATACGAGAGCTGAAACAGAGAGCAGTGAAAGCCTCAGCCTGCTGTGAAGACTCCCTGAGGGGGAAGGAAGTCCCTGCATATCAGAAAAAGCTTTTCTCTAGAATTTCTGCTATTGCCAGTTGTTTCAGGTTGTGGTGCATAAACCGTCCAGTGCGCTACACTGGGAGGATCTAAATTACATAGGTCCACCTGCACGGGAGGAATATACTCATTATTATGGTTTCACACCCTCAGCTCACTCTAGGATTATCCCTGAGCAATGAAATTTTTGTATGAAAGAAAGAGGCACACATGAATTGCCCAGATACCATCTTTGCTTCCTGCCCTTCACACCCCATCTTACTGCATTTTTCCCACATCTGCCACTAAGCAGAATTGTGTTTTGGTGTGGGGCTTGCAACTCATTTAGCCATATAGGAATAAAAGCCCTGAGTTTAAGTATGTGTGTCTAACTTTCTCTTTTTGAAAAAAATGGTGGGGAAGAAAAAGGCTTTTAACATATACGTGTCACATTACTTAGTTATGTAGGAATGGCCAGTATCCTGCAAGAAGTGACCCAGGGTCCAGCAAGTGCAACAGCCAGCAGGTGCCCCCAGATGGCTTCAGAAGAAGATGCAAGAAACGTGACCTTCGATGCAGTGCAGAACATGGGCTGAAGTATCACCATGTTAGCAAAGATCAGCCATGGGATTTTAATCAGCTAATTGCCATGCTAGCCCTGCCAATGACACAACCATGGAAGAGGCTGTCATAGAAACCGGTGACCCTCCTTTCAAACTAAAAGCAAGAGCTATTGGTCAGCCATCCCTGTGGCAATTCCCTTGTGGGTCAAAATGGTATTTGTTTTGTATTTAACTGTATTGGTCAAAACTGTAATGAGCAAATTTAGCCTTTTTATTCTGGTCACAGTGCAAGTAGTTTCTAGAAAGAAGCATAGCCTGCAAGATTATGATACCAGTCACGTGCTTTTTTGAGTGGGTAGCTGAAACATTTTAAGTAACCAAAAATAATAGTAGGGAACATACGATAGCTTTTTGTTATGATTTTTATTTCATAGGACAGTCTTTAGCTAGTTATTCATGCCGAAATTCATTACTTTCAGGACTCACAAATATATTTTATGACTATCTAACAGCTTGTCTGCATATTGGAACACAACCTCACAAATAGCAGCGCAGAAGCATTCGCAAAATTAATTTAATTAGTATTCTACCAGCTCTGGAGCTTAACTACTGTGAATAGGTGTTGCACAGACAGTATAGTTTAATGGTTCCTGTGGTATTTTAACTCAGGACTCCACAACGTAGTTTTTCAGCCTCTCTGCTTGTGGAAAGAGGGTCACAGAATCTTTCAGTCTGCCCAGCTGTGAAATGGTATGCATATATTTAGGTAACTTAACTAAAATTGGTAGCATGCATTGAAATATTTGGATGAAAGCTGCTTTACAGTGTAAGCACAAAGTATTATTATTAGAAACATTATTACATTATCAGCACTGTGGCTTACAATGAAAACCCATGAACTTCTGGCTTTAGGAGCTAGGGGTTTTTTTCATTTTAACATAAGTATTCAAGAAATCTAAAATAGACAAAGTAAGGACATAGATGTAAAACAAATAACAATGGTGTTAACTTTATTAAAAAGCTTCTTTGTGGTATCAGGCAGGAAGTGAAACTGCTTTCAAACTGCAAATATTTCTCAATCATTTCATGCACCAGCAATCTTTGTAATAGGTTTTTTGTTGGTTTTTGCAAAATGTTCAGATGAGCAGATAAAAGTTCAGACATAAGGGGAAAGGCAGTCATTTTTCTTGAATTTCACTAGCCATATATTTCATCCTGTGATTCAAAGTGACCTTAGAGTCTGTCTCCAAGAACAGATGTGCACACCGTAAGTTTGAGCCCTCGCTATTTTTATAGGGTCATTCCTTTTTATAAACAGCAGCACTGTATGCTCGCAGCCAGCTAACGAGCTTTGGGTGTTGACTCATGCTTGGTGAGAGTTCAGTCAGAGATAGCTGAAGTCGAAACGGCTCCCAGCTATGTTCCCCACCCTCTGCTGGGGATGCTGCCTTGCCACAGGGCTGGCAGAACGCGAATGAGTGCCTGCACCCGGGCCAGGGGAGCTTGTTGCCTGCTGTCCTCATGTGAGCTGCTGCCGATTTCAGGCTGTAAACCCTGCTGACTCAAGAGGGGATACTTGTTCTGCTAAAATGTCCCTGGGATGGTAGCTTCCAACAGAGGGACAGAGGTGACAGCTGGCAATGGTAAATGCTTCATCCATCCCAGTTAAATCTGCCAGCGAATGTGAATCAACACTTTTAGGTTTTGTGCTACTTGGAACTACTTTTCTGGCTCTAAGTAGCATGTTATGTTGATCCCAGAGGGTCAAGTACAAAAGTATTGAGCACTTAGAGATACTAAATGCCCTTGCTCGGTGAATTAATGGAGCTTGAGAGCACTTGGCAATGGGACTGCTCAAAAAAATTTCCATTAAAACTGTTGTTTGAGAGAAAAATAGTTTTTTCATTAAAAACGGAAAGCTAGAAAACTGAAACTTCAGCTAGCGTATTCACTGCTGCACCTGGGTCAGACTCGGAAAGCACAAGGACTAAGTGTTAATTAGGTATCTCTTGACTCAGTAATTCTTGCTAAAAATGCTGCGTGTGGGGCATCTAGAAGAGCAGCAGGTGTTGTGGTAGGTTTTACTTGTCTAATCTTGTAGTTTCTAGGCACCACTACCCCAGTCTCTGCATTTATTCAACCAGCAAAGCTTTATTCTTGCTGTACAAAAATGGAAATAAGAATATAGAAAAAGCACATGCAATTCAAAATTTCCAAGACGGAATCATAGAATGGTTTGAGTTGGAAGGGACCTTACAGATCATCTAGTTGCAAGCCCCCTGCCTGCGGCAGGAACAACTTCCACTAAACCAGGTTGCTCAAAGCCCCATCCAACCTGGCTTTGAACACCTCCAGCGATGGGGCATCCACAACTTCTCTGGGCAGCCTGCACCACCCTCAGAGTAACGAATTTCTTCCTGTTCTAAATCCAAATCACAATCTAAATCTACCTTCTTTGTGTTTAAAATCATTACCCCTTGTCCCATCACTATGCTCCCTGATAAAGAGTCCCTCTGCAGTTTTTCTGTGGGCTCCCTTCAAGTACTGGAAGGCTGCTATAAGGTCTCCCTGGAGTCTTCTCCAGGCTGAACAACCCCAACTCTCTCAGCCTGTCTTCACAGGAGAGGTGCTCCAGCTGCACCAGCCCTCTGATCATCTTCATGGCCCTCCTCTGGACCTGCTCCAACAGGTCCATGTCCTTTTTATGTTGAGGGCTCCAGAGCTGGACACAGTACTCTAGGTGGAGTCTCATCAGAGCGTAGTAGAGGGGTAGAATCCCTTCCCTTGACCTGCTGGCCACGCTGCTTTTGATGCAGCCCAGGATGCAGTTGGCTTTCTGGGCTGGGAGTGCACGCTGACGACTCATGTCGAGCTTATCATCTACCAATAGTCCCAAATCCTTCTCAGGGCTGCTCTTAATCCGTTCTCCACCCAGCCTCTATTTGTGCTTGGGATTGCCCTGACCCAATTGCCAATGTTCAGAAGGGAACTAGTTTGAACATTTACTGGCTTACATTTCAGTCAATTGTTTGTCTAAATTTTGACAAATTGAAAGAAAATTAAGGTTTTTTAAAACCTTTGCAGACCTCTTCTGAGGATGAAATCACCTTAATTTTTGTAAGAAAATGTATTTAACAATGTCTACCAGGTCTAGACACTGGCCTGGGATTTGGGAGACCTGGATTCAATTTGTTCACTGTATGGTTGTCAACATATCACTTAGTTTTCTGGTGCCTCATGTCAGCATCTGCAAAACTGGGCTGTTGTGTTTACCTTGCAGAGTTGTTGCAGAGACCAGTACACAGAAGAGTGTGATGTGCTCTACTGTGGTTGTATAGGACAGTGAAAAGTCTGAAGGCTGTACATTTGTTGTGCCCTGGATTCCTATTCTTGACATTTTGCTTTGTTTAACAGGGAAAATCACAAAGTTCTCTAAAATCATAGCAGTCTACTGCTCCTGGTCTGTTTGCATGCTCCAAAGACTATAAAGTTTTCTTAGAATCTTTGCAGTGACTTCATATACTTTGTGTTGGACTTCAGGACCCATATGGACCAATGTGTTTGTTGTTGTGTGCTGAACGTCCTCACATTTCAGAGGCTGATCTGAAGACCACTGAGAGCTTGTGAAAGTCTATATTTCATTAGATACTATGTGCTTGTTTGATAGCCACAAATTTCACAAGCTTGACACTAACAGGAAGGAGAGCATTGAGTACTTAAAAAGGATTGCTCCATTTGCTCCACTTGCTTCTCAAAACTTTTAGGTAGCTAACGGTAGTAAGGTAGAGCTTACTGATATCATGCTGCATTACAGGAGAGCAAACAGAGCCCTCAGTATCACAGGCGATATCACTCATAGGACAAGACAACTAAAAGGAGGGGATGGAGCCTCTCCAAGCCTTGCAGGGAGTCAGTGGCTGCAGGCTGTCTCTGGATATTCCAGGAACCTTGATTCATTATCGTTAGTGCACTGTTTGCACAGCATTTGTGAATGCTGTAGAAATGTTTATAAACAAGTGTCAGATAACAGAAGTACTTGATGAGCTCTCTAGTCACACAGACTGCATGCAGATCGAGAGGCACCAGTGCTGATGAGAAGCTGAATGATTTCTGACATGATTTGGAGGAGATGGAAGGGATGACGTCCTTTGCACCTGAGTGAGTTCGTCTGCTCCAAATGGTTCAGTTCTTAAATCTGTGTTTGGTGGAGCAGGTTGGAAGATCACAGGATCATTCAGGTTAGAAGGGACCTTGGAAGGTCTCTTGTCAAACCTTCTACTTGAAGTAGAGTCAGTGAAAAGATCAGACCAGGCTGCTCAGGGCTTTGTCCAGTCAGGTATTGAAACCCAAGAATGGAGATTGCACAAACTCTTTGGGCAACCTGTTCCTCTGCTTGATTTCTACTGCTTTCATTGCGAAAAAATCTTTTTCCTCAGATCCAGTCTGAACCCCTCTTCTTACAACTTATGCTCGTTGTCCTCCCACTATGTACCGCTGTGAAGAACCTGCCTCCATCTCCTTGATAACCGCCTCATAAGCACTGGGGGGCTGCTATTAGTCCTCCCAAATCCATCTGTTCTCAGGCCTGAGCAAGCTCACCTCCCTCAGCCTCTGCTCACTGGGCAAGTGCTCCAGCCCTAGTGGCCTTCTGCTGAACGCGCTCTGTTTTGTTGATATGCTGCTTCTCTGTCATACAAATTTACAGGAAGAAACCTAATTCCTTTTAAGTAAAAAATTTCCATGGGAAATTTCAGTTTTCCCTGTAGAAAACCATTTCCAGTTCAAATGTGGTCCATTCAGCCAGATGATGGGCTGCAGGGCTTCTGGCCTCACTGGCTCTGCGGCGTTGCAGCCGTGGTTGGGGCAGATTGTCAGCTGGCATTGCCAAGGGTCTCACTCAGTTCCAGGACTGCTGAAACATTACTCTGGAGTTTCCAGAATGAGGTACTGTGTAATTTCAGGGAGGAGAATTTCCAAAACTGCAACATTTTCTTCTCCGAATTAACTTCTCCTTGAGTTCCCCTTCCCTGCCCCTCCCTTCCCCCGCTTCCCCACCCCCACCAAGTAATTTTCTTCAAAATTGACTTTGTGTAAGGTGCAGGCTGAGCCTACAAATCCTTTTATTTTAATTTACCTAGAGGATTGTGAGAAATGGGCAGGAGAACCTGTCATTAGTAAAGTGTTTGTTTAACAGAATAAACTATTTCCTTCGTTACTGGAGACTTCAGATTCTGAACAATTATTAACTTGTAGCTTCCCTCTTCCTTCCTTCCTTTTCTCTTTATAGTTGGACCTAAGGTTTTGCATTTCTCTCTTATCTGCTGCTTTCAACATGTTAATAGGGAATTTTTGTGGGATTGCATAGGCAGAAAGCAGAGGATGTTCCCTAGGGGATTTTAAAGGAACAGCAGTATAATTAATTATTGGTTTTTATTAATAATTGTTCCATTATAGGTATAATCCTGATTCTTCCCATGCAGGCAAACTCGGAGCAAGCTTGAGGAGGGGCTGTGTTGCTAGTCCTGGTGTATCATCTAAATTGGCCTCCTTTCCTTCTCTCACCCTCCTTGCTCTGTCACAAGGCCAACAGCTGAGTGGACTTGGGACTGACTCCGAGGTAGGTGACATCATCAGAAAAGCCATACATTTCTGCTGGTATGGCTTTGTATTAAAAAAATGAGGCGAAAGAGCCAGTAAATTTCATTCATCCACTGAAGGTGCCTCATGGCATGAGGGTGAACCGGTGGACTTCTGTGCCGTGGGAGGTTGTAAATGTGAATGCCATGCTGGATTGAAAAGAGCCTAGAAAATGTTACGAGCAGTTGTAACATTTGAAGTAATAAGACAGGCTTAATTAAATCTCATATTTCAGGACATTGGCTAGTCTCTGTAGGGATCGGGAAGGATTTTCCCTTATCCATATACATCATTTCATAATTGGCCAGGTGCATTATGGGGTTATTGTCTTTCTCTAAATATGAGGCAGTGATTAAATGTCTCTGCTAGGAGTGGGATGATGGACTTTAGCATTTGGCCTGATGTGGCATGGCAGATTTGATCTTCCTTCAGATTGTCAGCTACCTTCCCTTGTGGTTTTTATTGTGATTCTTGCAATATTTGATGTTTCTCTAGCTCCTGGATGAAGGGAATGGCATTGAGAATCTTGTCTGTCACCAGGATACTAATTTTTTAGCCCCCTATCAGTACAGTAAGGTTTGGAAACATGACCAAAGCCTCTGAAATAGAAGACGACCCAGGCCATATTTTACTGCGCTGCATATTGCATTCATTGCTAATACTGTCTTTACATGTCCCAACTCAGAGCAACTACATAATCCATAGCCTTGTCCTGTAACGAAAAGAAATTAAACAAGCGGGATAATACTCCTGACCTTTGAAGTGCTCTGAGAGATGGATAAGAAGGTGGGTTTTGTGCCTGCATGTTCTTCATGGCTGCAGTAGTTGTGACTGCAAGACTATTTCTACCAAAACATTCAGTGTTCATGTAGCTGGAAACCTGGAGAGCTTTATTCTTTTGGGATGGCTGAGAGGAGAATCTAGGCCCAAAGCTAGATGTTTCTGCACGCCTGCTTAGCCCCTAGATCTCCCACATTCTTGTAGTCCGAAAGTGGTTGTGCAAAGGGTACAGGTGTCTGAAACGGTGGCTCAGTCAATACAGGGCAGACATGAAGTATTGGGTCTTGGCCAGGATGTGTCTGCAGGTGTATTCTGTTACCCTGGTGAGAAATGCCGGGGGCACCAGCTGAGAGCTCACCTACCACTGAGTATAACACACTTTTAGCAGATATGCCATATGTTTCTGACCGCTGTGTACAGATACACAACCTCTTTGAGCTTTGTACTGGGGGCAGCCACCAGTTATATGCAGCACCCAGCTGCTTGTGGTCATTTTACTGGGGCCAGGAGAGTGTGGAAGAGGGTCAAAGGAAACTTGAACAGCCTGACGTATCTTGCCTGGCACATTAAAAGCGATCAAATTCCTATGCTGTATTTCTACAGAAAGGCCAAGATTACTTTAATTAAAAGACCTTTTGCTAAAAGACCTCTCTAGAATCCTTTGTAAAGGAGCATTTGCAAATCATTAACATTGCTCCAAATTGTCACTGATCATTGTTCACAGTGAACTAGGTGTGAAAAGATGTATGGTACTGGCATTTCTTAAATAAGGAAGGGCCAGTCCCTGCCCTGAAGTGCTTAATTATTGCCCAGCAAATGTATTCGGTGATGCAGGGAATATGAAAATGATCCCCAGTTAGTTTAGTGTGGAAGCTTCTGATAATGTTTTAGTAATACAGACTTTATGCACAAATTTAGCTTTCTTCTCAATAAGTAACACTTGTGAAAGGTTTAATATGTATTTATTTAGTATGTTGCAATACTGGCACATAAGCAGAATAAGAAGGAGTTGTGTATGCATGAAAGAGTTTTCACCTGCATGTTGACTTTTAATTCTTTTTTTTTTTAAATGCTGAACAATAAGGTTTATTCTGAATTAAAATAAGAAGGTGGGTTATTCCTCCAGAGTGACATCGGTAAAAAATTTAATTTGTGTTGTATTAAATTCCTCTTACCTCTTTGCAAGACAATGACATGGTGAAATGTTTAGGTTGTGTGTGGAAATCAAAACTGCACTGCTTCCTTGGTACATGCAGATCTTTGTAAAGTAAATCTGCAGCGTATGAAAAAATTCTTTGTAGAATTTGCAGAAGGCTATCTGGTGTGCATATGCATCTGTGTATTAGTCAAATTATTTGCTTTTAAGTGAAAGTAAGTGAAGAAAAAATACTGATGACACCTAGAGCCAGTGCAAAATGGTTTCAGTTTCTTGAACAGGGCACTTAGATATGAATGATCATATTTTCACTGTCAGAAAAACCTGAGTGCTTTTTCCTCAGGGTAACAAAGGTACATGTCAGCTGTCTGAATGTGAAAGCTCAGTGAAGGCAACACACGTTAGTTTTACCATGAGGTAAACTCCCTCAGGTCAACTCCAGGCAGGGTGACAACACTGGTCTTGGCAAGTCACCTCATGGTAAAACTTGTAGTGCCTCATCGTCACTATTTTTTTACCTCAAGGTAGCTGACGTGTGTGTTAGGTACCCTGAGGTAAAAATGCTGCCTCTTTATCAGCAACCACCAGCCCTTAGATGCATACGTGCAGGCCAACACCGTGCTCCCTGGCCATCCCTGGGTGTGACAGTCAGCCTGTACCTTTGCCTGCCCCATCTCTTTCTGCCTTTACAGCACTCTTCACGACAGAGTGCAAGTCCAGCACACCTCATGAATTCCTTGCAACCCACTTCTTTCAACAAACCTGGCTCATAAAAAGTTTGCAGTCTGTCAGAGGGGTCCTTTTAACTCGTTTCAGAAAGATGTAATATTATTGGAAATCACTGTGTGGTGTCTGTTCTGCAGCCCTGAATGCACTCTAGGCACTGAGGGCTCCTTGCATCATGCTTTTTTCCTCATGGGCTCTCTCCAGGCTCCTCTCCCATCTACTGCTGCTTCGTGCGTTCCTGCTGGCCACAGTTTTGCCCTCTTGTGCTTGGAATCTTCCCATTTTCATCTCTGCCGGGAAACGGGGGCTTCCTTGTGTCTCTCTCATTTGCTGAAGGTCTCTTCTTTGGTCCTGTGCTAGGAGCTGGGAATACACTTTTCCTTACCACCAGTCATATCTCCCAGGCAGAGCAAAAAGAAGTAGTAAATTATTCATTTGCCCACATTTTAGCTGTAATGAGGTGAGAAGCATATGGTTAATAGCAACTGTTATTTTCCTTTTCAGTATGTAAGCCATTGCAGGGGGAAATAAAGGTGTTGGTTTGGCTAGGGAGAGGCAAGAGATTGCATGCATCCTGCACTTTTTTCTTTGGGTGAACGGGTTGTCATCAAAATCATATGGTCTGTGCTTTGATTTGTAGAACTTCTCCTGAACATCGGGCTTGCCTGGAGATGACATTCAAAAGTTCCCAGATTACAGGCAGACAGATGAATGCCCTGAAGCTGAAAGTAAGACCTTGCTTGACTCGGAAAACTAATGTCATTTTCCTGGTGTTGTTACTGAAGGTAGTGTTATACTCCTGTGTATCTGAATATGACAGCAGTTACAGCATGGGTAAGTGCTTATAATCAGCTGTGATAGTGTTTATTTTAGAAGTCGAGTGAATCACTAGAAACCTGCTTGCTGAATGATTTTATCGGGGAAAACTGTTGCCTTACAGCTATGTAAACTTACAGACAACCAGAAAATGATGTGGTACCAAGGCATCACAACATCCTAGGTACATTCTATGTTCTAGGCATGGAGAACGTCTCAACTCAGCAGGTTTTATTTGAGAGTGCTGTTTGCTTGTCAGCTACTCTTTTTTGCTTCTGTCCCAGTTTTCCTTCCCCTGATGAGAAATTGTGTTTTCCCATCTCCTTTTCACCTACAACTCAAAATGTCTTGTATTCCAGCGTACGTCTGCTGCCACTCTACATTCCTGTTATTCAGTTATTCTTCAATATTGATTATTGTCTTCTCCTATCACAAAGCTTCAGCAGCAAAGGGTCAGAGTATTCTGATCACGTCTGTTTGACTCCCTAGATGTGACTGTAAGCTCTGCTAAACCTGCCCAAGATCAAACTCTTGATTTGTTTGTGAGTTCAGACTTCTTATCCCCAGGTCCTGTGAGTGATCTCTTCATGTGGGTGGCCTGTGCGCTAAAAGGTTGGGCCTTGCATTTTTCTAGCAAAGTCACGTGTGGGCCTCTGGAATGTCATAAATTTTCCACTTGATAGAAGAAGGGGACTTCAGAAGCACTGCTATAAGTACGTAGACATATAGGGTGAGAAAACATTTCGGTGTGCTGATACCCTGCTCTCCTGCCCACTTTTGGAAAATGGTGGTATATTTCTATGAAACTGCAGTTTGGCATACTAGTGGCTGTGGGCAGGTTTTTGACCAGAATTTACTTGACCGTCACAGAAATGGCATAAGGGCTTGGAAAGCTGCAAGATGCATCTTTAAACTTGCGGCAGTTACATCAGTATGCTCGGTCTTTGGTGAATTTTGAATTGACCCTTACGTCATGATGAGAGCTTCCTGAGGTTCAGGATACTGTGAAGGGAACTCTGCCCCTTAGAAGTCACTATGTTAAAGGTTTGGCAGATGTATTGAATTAATAACTTTTGGATTCCTGGGTTTAAGATGCAAGTCACTGTTTTTGCCAGATTTTTTACAAGCAGATACGAGTTTACAGTTCTTGAACACAAACGACTTAGGTGAAGGCTTCTGTAAGCAATATGGTGGGTCATTAAAGGTCCACAGAGGAGGCAGTAAGTGGTGACAAGTATCTGCAGGTGAAAGCCAAGTAGATAAATATAAGGTACTTTGGCACCTGTTTTCTTATCTAACCTTTTAAGATTGTCATTAACAGTTTCCTGTTTATCCTTCAGTTGAAATCTCTGCTCACCTTGAAGAAGCCGATTGTTCAGTGAGAAGACTCATTAGGAACTGCATCTTGCTCCATCTCAGCAATTGGGCAGTCAGCCCTGAGGTTTTATTCCCAGTTCTGGCTGCTCTGTGTAACAAAATGTTGCTGAAGCCTGGTATCTCTGGCCATCAAAACTTACTTGCTTTAAAGCTAAAGATTGTGTGGTTTTCTTTTTTTTTTCTTTTTTTTTCTTTTTCTTTTCTTCTGTTTCTTTTTTTAGGCCCATTTTAAGATTAAAACCAAGAGGTATCTCAGGGGGTTTATGGTTAGCTCACACTATACAAAATTACATGCAGTAGGAAATCTGGGGACTTCTCTCTCTTGCTTCAGTGACTCTAGCAGCTTGCCCAGCAGTCCTACAGTGACATGTTGTAAGGGTCATGGGTTTGGAGCAGAGCCAGCAGTGGTGTTAGGAAGCAGAATTCCTTATGACTCCGCTATTTTTTTTTTTGTTTGTTTGCTATTGGCCTAGTGCAGGCAGCAAAGTAGCGTGTCTGAACCTGTTTCCTCATCTGTTCTGTTGGCTACCTGCTTTCTTCTCCCCCAGTTCAGGGAAAGTGGGGAAGAAAGGTTTGCCTGTGCCCAGCAGCACTGCAGGTGTCTGTCCCTCTGAAAGAGTCCCAGCGCTGTGGGCGTGCTGGAAAGAAAAATCCCCAGTGACTTCACCCAGCTTGGCTTGTGGTGGTTACTCACAATGAGGTCATTTTTTTTAAATTTTTTTTTTTTTTTTTTTTTTTTTTTTTTTACTTCTGNGCTCTGCATGTTTAATGCTACATCTGGGTTTTTGCATATGAGTGAAACTGCAGCTCCGGGACTGATTCAGGGAGTTTTCTCTGCAGGGTAGTTTTGGTGAGTAAACACAGATAAGAGGAAGCTGGGTTAATCCAATAACTCCTCCCTCAAGGGCAGGTGCAGCAATGTGGCTCAAGGTACAGAACAGAGGAAATGCCTTGTTGACACAGGTGATCAGAGAAAAGTGGCCAAAATTGATATAATGATATTAGTTTGCAATGCAAAGCCCTGCTTTCTCAAGGCTGCTATTTTCAGCCCTCCATAGCATGTCTCTGTTCTTTCACCTCCGTTTGGTCTGGCATCCTGTTGGGGGTGAGTTCCCAGCTCCTCTTCATGATCTCTCAGTAGCTATGTTGCTGCACTGCAGCTTGGACTGTGCTGTGTTAACCTATGAGGATTATTAAAATAAACTCTGAGTCATATTTGAGCTGTACGTGGGATAAGATGTTTATCAAGGTTTATTTTTTCTTATAATTAGGTCTCTTAAACCATTGCCTCATTAGATATCTTCTGTGACTGTTGGAAAAGTCCTCAGGGGGCTAGCGGTTGTGTGTTTTCAAGGGAAGTTCACATGATAAATAGCATATAGAAACTTGCCACTATGTGAAGGTTTTTTTATTAATGACAATTAACCAGGCATTTTTCTTACATCCTTGGTTCTTGTCCTGAATTCTCGCCAGCCTTTTCACTGCTATTACAACTCTGGTATTCTGTAGCAAGTAAGAACATAACATTATAAATGTCTATTCACATGTGGGAGAACTGCATTACGAGCCCATCAGATAGGAAGGTAAGAGGCTGCTTAGGTTTTTATGGAGCCACTTCGAAGTTCGGCAAGCTGGGCTGGAGTGCCTTGGCCCAGACTGAACTCTTACCCCTATCAGCACTGCTGGGCTTGTAACGGCTCTAAGCAACTCCTTTCCTTATGGCTGGACTCAATCTTGAAGGTCTCTTCCAACCCAAGTGATTCTATGATTCTGTCATGTCCTTCAATGTTTAGCGCCTGTCCTTTCAGGAATGACCCGTCTTTTTATCTGTGGTGTTCTTCTCCTTTCTCCATGCTTAAGGGGCTGCCTGGGAAGTAAGCACCGTGTGCTTTCCCCGGCTCTGCAGTAGCCTGAGCTTTCTGTGTTGCCTGTCCCCTGCCCTCCTTTGCTCACGTGGCTGTCCGCTGGCTCACCTCCACTTCTCAGTGCCTCTATCTGATAAGACCGGTGCTGTTTAGATACGTTTTTGGGAGGTGTCGGAAAATATCCAAGGAGACGTAGTTCTTTCTTTAGTCATCTTTTCTTCTAACTTCAATCAGGAAATCTTGCTCTTCAAATTTTACTTCTCCAGTGGTCACCACAGTTCTCGACTACTACTCCTGTCCCTGCCCTTGCTTCCCCTTCAAAAACAGGAATAACTGGCTTGTTGCTCCTGCTCAGAGCTTGTGGGACACCACATGAGAAGTAGGAACTGCTCTAAGAGGGAAAAAAAAGGATGTTGCTGGTCCTCTGAGGCATACCTCTGCCGTTCTGCTTTCCACTGGCGAATTATCTCTAACTGCCACACGTTTTAGGTGAGGTGGTTAGACAGAGTTAACTGCATAATATGATCTCTCCAATGATAGCTTTTACAGTCAAACATTGCAAGGTTTTCCCATTTCTTTCTTAATCTTTTTCCTCTTTGTAGGCTCTAATTTTTTTGTTTGCTAATACTGGGATATCTATATTTTTAGAAAGACTGATGTATCCAGAATGCTCACAAGTTTTAGTAGAAATGCTT
>VZSF01000513.1:195766-396576 GCA_013398295.1 Chionis minor
AAAAACTCCCCCCCCCCCCCCCCCCCAAAGCTGTGCCAAAGGTGCATATGTTATTTAATACTTGTCAGTATTCTTCGCAATTCAAGAGTTTCAGCCATGTAGTCAGGGAAAAGGAGGAAATAATATGTGGTATATAAGTGATCACTCTTGTATCAGGAGCAATGAGTAGTGAGCAGAGACCATGAGGCTGGGACTTGTTTCTCTGCATTTGATGGATTGACCCATGATTAATATGCAAACAGGAAGAAAAAGGGGATAATTAACAACAAACATGGAATTTGGAATGCATAATTTGACCAAAGCCACAGATTAGCTGTATTTTCGCATTCAGAGACTATTTGGAAAGGTTAAAGCTAGGAGGAGTTCTGGAATAGTCTGCATCAGCAAACTGGTACATTATTTACTCTGGCAAGGTTTTCAGCAGTAGGGAAAGCTATTCCAAGAGGTGTTAGTCTGGGCATGGTCAGCACTGGCTCAGAGTTTGTATAAAATGCAGATTCAGGAGATTACTGGGCACAGAAGCAGACTTTAGGAGTTGTAAGGCACTTCGGAACGTCAGCCCGTTGGACCATTGAATCTGCTGAGATGTTCTGTTCTCCTCTCTGGAAAAGAGGAACTGGCCCATGCTGTGGAATGACTAACAAATTGTCCCTGAGGACTGGCTAGTTAGGTAGGAAAATGTTATTTACCTTAAAAAAAACGCAATGATTTTTACGCATATTCAAGATGCTAATAATAAACTGTCAGTGGAGCTCTGCCGTCCGCTCATAACTGTGGTTGTCTTTTCTCCACAGTATGACTGAGTGTTAGCATTTGTCATTTCACCCAAACTACTCATGCACTAAAACTAACAATTTGGCCATCACATCTCTCCTGGGAGGTTTGGACGTGAATCATGGAAGAGGTTTTGGGTCTGTGCCACAAGTCATGGGAATTGTGGAAGGAAATTATTATATGCTAGATTTGTTTTATAGTAAACCACATACTGTCCTAGAATTAGGCCCCTACTTTACATTCTCAGGAGCCAAGTCAAGGAGTCCTAACTCAGACGAAATTTCTCTTGCAGTTGGAAAGTTTGGCTGTCCCAAACATAATTTAGGTTTTCACTTGGCTTCTTGTTTACAGTTTCTTTTCTTTCTAATATATTTTCTCTTTGAATTCAGGCTTGCTCTTTCACATGAAAAATATGCCTTGATTCCTTGAGTGGCTGGTCAGTACTTTTCTTTTGGTACTTATTTCTCTTCTCTTTCATATAGTTAAAGTTATTTTGTTGAGCATCCTCACTTCACATTCTAGTCGATACACTTTTTTTTTTTAATATATATATTTTTTTTCCTCCTGCAATCTCACAGGGGAGTCAAGGGTTACAAACATCTTTCCAGAGATGGCAGATACCTGGGATAGGTGCCATTTAAGGCTGGGTTTTAGTACCACTGCCCCAGGAGCTGAGTGTATTCAGTATATATAAACCAGCTGAAGAGCCAGTGAACTCAGCTGCAGCAGAACAGCCATTTGCTATGTGATTGTCTGCTTTGAGTAACTCAGTGGTGGAAAAAGTAGACTGATAAACCCTGCACACTGACTTTCAAACGGTAGTAATTTCACTAGCATGCTTTAAAAAACAAANAAACTCTGCAGAAGGGAGAGCAAAACTTTCAGGAAGATACTGGGTTCATTATGCTAGAAATGTATTTTCTGTGATATCTCAGGTAAGGTCTTCTGCAGGGAAGTAAAATAGTTTGTGGGAAGAACTCTTAAACCAGCCTTGTAGAATCAACATGACATTTTATTGTTTTGTAGAACTTGCTTTTATAGATGAAAAATAATTAACAGGGGATTACAATTAAGCTGAAATTAACTAAGGCTGGATAGATTCACCATAGAAAGTGATGGCATCTGGGGCTTAACAAAAACCAACCTGTCATGCTCATCCAAATGGTATTTTGAGATATGTACTGAGTTTAAAAGAACTAATATTCCATTTGAAAAGAATAAAAGATACTATTTTGGATCTTATTCTTTTCTGAGGCACAGCTGAATGGTGAAACCAAGCTTTTTCCATACAGATATGAGACAGAATTCATACTCCACCAAATGAGACCTTTACGCTTCCACCTGCATATTATGGCTCTAATAAACACGTTATCAGCTCATGAAAATGATGGCAAACAGGTGACTGGAGGATTTGATAAGTCAGCAGCAAAGATTAACAGATTTTTCTCAGGGAAAAGCTACGAGAGATACCTTTATTTAAAACAATTGCAGCATGTGAATTTACTGCACTTAAATCATTACTGGCAATTAGTATGTGTCAGAAAGGTTGCAGCTGGCTCCAATTACAGGTAGGGCTTTTAGAAGCTGAACTTAATTGTACATGTGATAGTGAGAGGCTGAGCAACGCATACCAGCATAATGGTGCTCCCAGCGCAGAAAGGAGGGCAAGATGTTATGAGCCAGGACCTGATTATTCTAACTAGGCCTGGTCCCTGCCTCCTGGGAAATAGATGTCGTAGGGGAAAATTGCTGGGAACGCAGCAGTTTCCCTTGCTGAGATTATTTGGTTGCGGGGGAGAGCTTAGAAACTGTGCAATATGTGCAGTGCTTCTCATTTGTCCCTGTGCAGTAGTTTTGCCCAGTTTAAGGTCTTGCAAGTCATATCCAACCTGGGCTACGTAATTCATCCAGCTTGGGGCCAGCTCCCTGCTCCCTCAGAGTCCCTGCAGCTGTAGGCAGGGAGTGGTTCGCAGGCTGCCTGGGGTTTTTGATGGGGCCCTCCCTCTTGTGTAATTGTCATATGTGAAAAACTCTTTTCTTGTATGCTGGCAGCATGTTGGACTCTGGCCTAAGGACTTGTGGACTTACAGTGGTGTGCTTGGGATGCTTTTGCTCTAGTCATGTTAACAGAATCACACTCAGTTCCATGGTGGGGCTGTGGCCATGCACCTTCGCCTTGGTTGTGGGCCAAGGTGACTTTTGTCTTTCCAGTTCTCTTCCTGGTTAGGTGAGTGTGTTTCTTGTCACGTGGCAAAACAGTGGTGCTTTGAATAGAAGACTAGGATGTGTCTACATACATACATTAGGAATGGGGATCACAGTATGTGCCTTTCCATAGTTCCATAAAAAGCAATGTGGTCCACCTTGCCAGGGAAATTTATCTTCAGTGCTCTTGAAGTTCTAGTTATATCAGCGATTGGTATCTCATGAGCTGAGTTGCTTTACTTAGCTCCCGTGCCCTGTTACAGAAGCCTTAAAGTGTGAAGGATAAGTATTAGTATTCCCATTTAGGGATCCAATGCTGCACGTAAACCTGATGTGTGTCCCTGTGTCAAGATGATGCCCTCAGCTGGAGCCCAAGTTTACTGCTGGCTTGTGGAGGAGCTTGTGTACATTTGGTGGAGGAATGGAGAGAGTGGAAGGCATGCTACCTATTTGTCTCTTTCCTTCCCTCTCACCTGTGTCTGCTGGAAGAGAGAGGCTAAAGCTTTGTGATCCATGAACTGCTGAGTCTTATCTTCCTTTTTCCAATAGAAAGTTGTATCCAGCCTATTGCATTTTGAAATATTTTCTTGGACAATTTCAACTGTATGTTACTACTTCAGCTGAACTTATTCATAAGCTGTGGTATGACTATATTTGTGTCTCCTTGTTCATTAGCCAGCGAATAGTGCTTGTGTGGGCAGAAGGCAGGCATTCTGCAGTGTGCTTGTACTTGGGCTGATGCATGGAGCGCAAGCATCCTATTGATTCTTTGTATTGCTCATAAACCCATGTTTGATCAGCAGGACATCTACCATGAAACTCATTAGAGCGGTTATTTTGAGAAAGCAGGGTGATGTTTCACATACCATGTGCTAATGTGAAAAGGATGCCATGCTTGTAAAGCTAAACTGAAACTTTGTTGGAGAAGCATTAAGCATTCCATCAGTGCACACAGACCGACTTTCCAGTTATTCCTCCGAAGTCTTCCCTCTTACAACTTTTCTACTGACATCCAAGTTCCACAAACATTGCTATAATGTTGATAATCTTTTTTAAATCCCTAGCTCTTTGGGATTTTAAGATGGCAGTAGTAATAAAGTAACAACTGGGACCTGGGAAAAGAGAGCCTGGGATTCCCAAACTCTTCCTATGTTAATGCACTTTTCTTAATATCAGCATCAACAGAGGTACTTGCTGCTGCGTGGTCATCTAGGGTAGTTGTTTGGAAATTGTGTTAGTTAGTTGTGTGAGGCCTTTGCAAACAGAAACACTGCTGTCTCTCTCCGTGTGATTTGTTCAAAAGCAGCACACTCATGTTTGACACAAATATATGCTGCCTCTACAAGAAATGATCTGTTGTAAGTCCAGTAGCTAATGATCTGTTCTGCCCCGTTCATTACAGAGTGCCCACAGTGCTGTGGAGCCTGTGGCTGGAGTTCCTAGACAGCACCATGGTGCAAATTCATAATTTTTATACCGCAGTGGCACATCTAGCATCACCTCAACTGGGTTGTGCGCTGTTTGTCGCTGTCAGTTCCTGAGCATGGAAGTGCCGACGCAGGAGACAGAAATCCAAAAGAAACTTTGAATATGTTACAGCAGCGTCCCTTTCCCGGCTTTGTCTCGGTGTCTCAAGATAGAGGCCCGGTGTACATACGACAGGGATGTCGTATATGGGCCCTTTAGAGCTGTGCGGCACAATGGAATGGGTGGGAGCATTTGCAGGTGACCTGTATTAACCATTATTGATGCTAAACCTAATATTTTATTCTGCTTGACCATGCAGTGAGCTGAACTTCAGCATCACTGGGCCTAGAGAGGAGCTGTTGAAAATAGGGAAGGTGAGGAGCAGTGCTCGTTGGGCACGCATCCCTTCTCGCAGGCTCTCTGGAGGCCACCAAGGGGTCAGGGCAGGGCAGGGCTGTCTGGGATACCGCAGGCCATGGGGGTCTCCGGTCTGACAACAGCCCTGTGAGAGCCCTACTGGCATTGTCTTAGGGCTGTGAGCTGCCTTCAGCCTCTGCAGTCAATCCAGTGTTGCCAGCTCCATGTGGTTCCTGCAGCTCTCCGCGCACTTCAGAAACAGACAGCTCCTTTTATTTTTTAAAAGGAAAGCAGAGATGACCATTTTGTAAAGTAATTGCTGGGATGATTTTGCCTTCTAAGAAACAGCATTACTGTTCTTAATGCAAATTTAAACTAATGCAACACTGCTCTTAATGGAAACTGCCATGGGCTATGCAAGAATGTTCAAGTCATGAGAAAACTAGGCTGCTAATGGGTTGTCCTGGGTCTTGTTGGCCACATCTTCTCTTTGAGGACTCAAGAGCTGTACAGATGTCTTCTAATTATACTTCCACAGCTGAATACCGTGCTTACTTTGTGAAAACAACCTCCATCTTAGGCAATTCACTGTGAAGAATGGAGGTTACAAACACATTTCTCTCCCTTAGTGAATTTATTTAATGGAAAAAGGTTCCGAGGGAGTAAAGCTCTGGGGGAATAAAGTTCTGGGGAAGTAAATCCAACCTCACACATGAGACATATTCTTTCATTCGTGGGACTCCAGCAATTTGCTCTGCTCTCCTACAACTTGTGTATTAGAAGAACTTAAGAGCAGCGCAAGAGACTTAAAAATACAGCATTACGGCACTAAATAAGGAAACTCCTTGTCTTTCTTTAGCGTTGAATCCTTCTTCAGTGTTTTCCTTTGTCTTTAGTTGTCATAGTTGTATCACTTACCAGCATTGGCTGTCCGCATATGTTGGGGACTTTTGGTGAGACCTGGGATCTGGAAGGATCCTGCTAGCTGCTCTGACTTTGTGTCCTGGGGCATAGCATTTTGGCTTTCTGGGCTCATGTACATTATGCCATGAAACAGCTATAGGAGGAACTATACAGAGAAGCACAATGGCATATGAGAACTACAGCCATGTAAATGTGTAAAATTACCTGTAAGTTCTTCAACGAAAAATGCTCTCTAAATGTAATTTATTATTGTCTTCAGTTTAAGTCTGTTTATGCCTTTGGACAACATATATCAACAAGAAGAGAGCTTTTCTTCTCTGCAGCAATCCTGTCTCTGTGAAAGTACTCAGCTCGAGAGATGAGTACTTACATGGCTCTTCTTCCTCTCTCTCACCCACTCCCAATTGATACTGTCTAAAATGACTTTATTTGTAACAGTCTGCAGCACATTCATGATTATACCTTGTGCATGAAAAGAAAAGGCTTTAAAGTATGACTTGGACTGCAATCCTTTTTGAAAAATGAAAGCTTTGATGACAAGACTCAAGGATCCTGGGACTCTGGGAACAACGTTGACTATTGCAAAACATGGGATAAAAATGGGGAGTCAGTAACACTTGAGGTCACTTTATTTTTTTTTTTTTTTGTCCCCACTGAAGACAGCAGCAACTGAAATGATTCTTACTTCCAAAAAAGTCTCCTTCTATTTTTGTTTTACCTCTAATAACCTGCTTTCATGTCTACCTCCATGCTTCAAGCAGTGATAGCATGGAGTTCCCTAACAGCCCAGGTTGTGTTTTTAAAGCCATAGGACATGTCTTTCTTCCTTAAAAATCTATCTAGTAAAAAAGCAGTTTCTTATTTTCACAGGTTTGTTGTCCCCCTGTGTGGGAGGCAGTCCCTATTTTGTTTCCTCCACTGCCATTCTCATCCCCCATATTTCCTTTACAATGTCTTCTCTGTGTTTGGGCATCAATGGCCGGGCTTCATCCTCCTCTGGGGCTCCAACTGGTGGGGATTTGCCTTAACAACTAGTCCTTTCGTAGCAGGGCTTTTTCTAAGACCTCTCACTCCCTTGGGAGAAGCTGTCAGCCCACACAGCTTGTCTTGAACAAGGGAATATTTGAAGGTTTTACTTAACTCACTTTCACATTTTTTCACAGATTAGTATTTTTTTAAACCCCGTTATGTTGTTTTAATTGAGTCTTGCCACCAAAACAAATGAACATTGTGTCACCACATCTCAGTTCCTTTCATACAACTGCAGCTAAGAGAGTCTGGAGACGGTGCTACCTGTAGAAATGTTGAAGCCAATGCTATGTATAATCGTGATGGATTACATTCAAGCTACTCTGTACATAAATCTGGTCACACCAGAACAAGAACTGTGGAAAGTATATAACATTAATGTATACTCATTACATTCCTCCTTTCACAGGCTTCAAGGCTGTCACGCTGTCAGGGAGGTGGGGAACTTCGAGTAATGAGGAGTTAGATTTAAACATTTTACTAGAAATCATTGCAGTTCTTCATCAAAAGGGGGGTGCCCTGTAAAAAAAACAGTGCTTCTGTCATGTACAATGGCTGCTAAGCAGTAATGAGTTCTGTGTTTGTTGCCTTTTTATTGGTTGCAAAGAAGCTTTTCTCATTTTGTAAGTTTATTGAAAAAGGCAAGATTTAAAAGAAACACCTTGCAAACTGCTTAAAATTTATAGTGCAGCTTTCTACTCGCTTTGAAACCAAAGACAAATTTTCTACTGATTTTATCGGGAGCAGTATAAAGCCCTAAAAAGATAAGTAATGTTCTTTCTGCCTCATGTGGAAGTGTGTCATGGGGTTCCTCCCTGGATAGTATTGGCTATGTCTTTACAAGCACACACCAAGGACTGAATTTGTCCCTGCAGTTAACATTTTGTTCGTTCAGTTTGCAGAACCTTTACTCAAAATGAAGGCCTAACTGGCCCACAAAGTGGGGAAGAGGAATATAAAGCAGGCAGCCACATAAGGCAGGGTGTCTCCCTCCATGACTAGGAGATGGCTGGACCAGGACATCAGTACCTGGAGTGGCACTTTGGAGCTGCCGTGCCTTGCGTTGGCGCTTACATCTCTCATACCGCTCATTTTTCAGAGCTGGTGAGCAGTCAGTGCCCCTGAAAATCCTTCTCTCTTTTTCAGGGAAGTAAGTGTGGATTCAGTCATCTAACTTCAGTCACAGATCTGAAACTTTTGCTGAGGGGCTTGGCTGGTTCAGGCAGAGGATGCCATGTTACGTCAGGTATTTTTCGGAGAAGGGTGGCGCTTTAACAGCCAGCTCAAAAGGAGGGAATTTCCTGTCCAGGCAGAATGAGCAGGCAGGTCTGTTGCTGATCACCAAGTCTGTGGTTTATTTAACTGTTTTTTTGTGTGCTGAAGGCCATAGCTGGCGATAGCCTTGCCAGGCTCCATTGCCAGCAGCTTACTGCTAGCACTAGGGCTTATATCTGACTTCCTACAGCTGCAAACAGTGCCAGTACTAAGATTTCACAATGCCTGGGACACAACCACTGGGATGAAGGAGGGTGGCTTCTAACTGAAATTAGGCAGTGCAAGAGGCTGTAAGGAAGGGTGGCTTGCTGCAGAAGCCACTCATTGGAGGAAACCTGCCCCTGCTTTTCACTTACAGAGCCCACTGCCCTTGCTGAGTCTGTTGCTGGTTTCTTATGTGCTGAAATGTTTCATTCCCAACTCTAGATATATTTTGACTTTGCATCTTCCACTTGGGTGTGATTTGGCATGGTGATTTGTGTCTCTGTTACCTTCAGACTGAATTCCTGCAATGGATAATGAGGATGGAGGCAAACTGAAGACCTGGCTTGTGCAAATATGACACCTTGCATCCTTGGGAAGACAAGCCACTAGCACCCCAAGCCCTGATGTTCCTCCTGGCTCCCGGGCTATTGGCTGTGGTCTGGCTCATCAGAGCCGTGCACTACTAGCATCTTAGATTCACTACAGACAAGCCTTCAAGGCCGGGTCATGCTCATGAAAGCTCCTGTTTGTCACCTTTGTCCTGTGATTCATACACCTGTATTGGCATGCAATTACATTCCTGCCTCTGAGCCCAGCCGTGGCTTGCCAGTCAGCATGCTGTTACGTTAATGGTAGACACTGTGCCCCTTGGTGTCGCTTATTGGTCTGCTGAGGTTTGGTTTTGAGAAATACTATCCACCTCCCACTTCAGCTAAAGCAAAGGACGGTGTTGTATGCAAAGAGAGAGAATTTTATTGTCCCTTATAGGCATTCATGTATAGATATAAATAGTATTTGCAGTGATAAATAAACAGAAAATTCTAGCATATCGATAAGCTTCAGCTTTTAATACTGTTATGTGCCTTGACACTTAAGTTTCTCTCCAATCAAGAATAGGTATTTTCACTGCAAAGACATTCAGGGTCTGCTTTCTGGTGTGAGCTTGCTCTCGCTGATTCACTTCTCTGGGCTTCTAAGTAGTTGGTTTGCTCAAGGTGTTGTAGCTGTTATTATCCTTGAGAATAACACACAGGTCACGGCTGATATAGATAACAAAACAGACGCTGTTTAAAAAAACCCCGCAGTTCTGAGAGCCGAGATGTTGTTAATAATCCTTGATCTTCACTGGCTGCTTGCAAACTTCACAGTGTGCTTCAAGGGTAGGCTATTGGTAATTGCAATTTTAACTAACGGGCAGCCGTACTGGGGGATGTGTGTTGGAAAATCATTAGGATCAGGATTACTGAACCGTGTTCTAATCTAATCGGGGATCGCATCTGAGATTTCCCGGTCAACATGAGACTCCCTCAGATCAGGTAGCTGTTGAAGCTCAAGTTGGCACTCACAGAAAACAGGAAGAATTTGAAATTGGGGTTGGAGTTGGTGACATGACTTTGTCTCTAATGATGGGATTTACTGACTTTTTTGTACATATTTTTTAAAGGTGGGTCTAGATATGAAGACTACTTCTGAGTTTTTCTGATTCCTCATCATAATTGTATTCAACTTGATTCAACAAGGGTAAATTGGTGTGGGAGAACGCAGGCAGAAGAGAAACATAAGTAAGACAAAGCAAATACACATTGCGTTACAAGACCATATGGGCAGATTCAACCCTAAATATGAGGGCTACACCCTGATAGCCTCTGACATCCCATCAAGTGAATGGTGCTGTATTCCCTACTGCTGGGGAGAAAAAGTCCTCTTGTTGTGCACCCTAGTGAAGCTGTGTCTGTAGGACAGGCTGTATTTATTATGTGCATGTTGGAAAAATGAAGTAAAGAAAGGGAAAGAGGTTATAAACATAAAGAAAGGCGTACATTTGTTTTCAACACAGCATGCTACATATAGCACTGTTAGGCTAATTGGTAGTGGGCTGCATGGCTCCAGGCTCAGTTTAAATCCTGAAATTCCAAGACAGGAGAGGGTTTTTTTTTTTAACTTGCTGAGTGAGAGCGCCTGAATTTTGGGTGCATTTGAAGCTGGTTTCAGATCTGATCCTTGCAATAAAAATACGTATGATATTGTGGGCATCTGATTTGTGACATGCACCTAGGTACCTCATTCTGTGGCCGAAGTTGATAATGTGCCCAGCTGGCACACACAATGCTCCTTATGCCAAAATCAGAACAGATATGCAAGGATGGGAATAAAGCTTAAGTGTGGAGAAGTTGAACACAGTCTCAGGCTTTTCCCATAGGCATGACCAAATCACTTGAAGCCTCTCCCTTTCTAATTTTAGTGATAGAAATGGTGCTTTTGCAGGAATTTATAATTGTTGTTGATTTCTTTACTTAGAACTTGTGTGACTTGTTTAAATGGCATTGCAGTTCTGCAGTTATTTTGCAACATCTTTGGAGGGCGTTAAAGCAGTATAAGGCAGGCTAGGCCTGACCTTGGTGGAGTTGAGACATGGGTTCAAAACATCTTATTTGCTCATTCTTTGTGCAACCCAAGGACAGCCGTCACATTTTGCACCTGGAGTTTGTCCAAGGCACAATTTGCCCCCAAATACTGCTTTCCATCTTCATGCCTTTCTATGGCTCTGAAAGGATCTACAGGGGTTATGCACATCTCTTCTCTGAAAGAATGCCTTCGTTTTTCCTGTCACTGCCATAAATGCTTCCCTGTGGGTCCTGGGATGTAGGAAAGGATTGTACTTCTGGAATTGGAACATCTATGTACTTCCCTTGCAGCATGCTAGGTTAAAGATAACGTGATGTAAATTGCCTCTTGCTGTAACATCCTTGTGGAAAAGCCGGCATTTTTCTGGAATAGAAGCATACTGCAGAAAGCCAGCAGAAGTTCAGTCCCCATGTCTGCCACAGACCGTCCGTGTGCCCTTGAGCAAGTTAGTCGGTCTCTGTGTAACTCCATTTCTTATGAGTACAATTGAAATAAGGACACTTCCCTATTGTATTTGAATGCTGGGGTGAGAAGTGCATTAAAGACTGTAAAATACTTGTAGTTGCCAATGGTCAAGCCATATAAACCGTTGAGGTAGCTGTTAAAACACCTGAATAAACAACTTGGCCAGAAGAGCCTGGGTTCTTCATGAGGTATTGCAGCCATTGCTGACCCTGCCTGTGCCAGCGTGCTGTACCGCCTTGTATGCCACTGTTAATCAACATTTCCCTTCCTGAAAGGATTTGTTGAAGGAGCACGTTTTATTCCATCTCAGACAATGCAGGTTGGCTAACATCTCTGGGATTGCTCATCACAGACAGTAAGCTTTGAGATGATGCTAATACCTCGTAAGGGACCCGCTAGCCTGAGGATCCTGCTGGTACCTGGGCGTTAACTGGAGATTACCAGGACTTCTGTACTGTCCTAGATCAACACACTTCATTGTAGTTCTCTGCATACTGCATCTTGCATCAGATCTGTCCTGTTAAATCAGTGGAGTTATTTAAATAAATTATTTTTATTAATTTATTATATGAAAAATTTTAGAGCAAATTCCTTTGATGTGTGATATCCTAATCACACCCGCAGGGCATTAGCAGGCACAAGGCACATCTGAGTGTCTCTAATTCCCTAGTGGTGTGATTATATCTCATAATATTCACAACCCCCTGGAGCTTCTTTACTGGTATAAATAAATCAATTATTTAAGTCAAATACTTTGATCATTAGAAGCTGCCAGTGAGTGCTTGAATGCCTGAGCTGTGCGATTCACCAGGAATGATCTTGCCTCTCAAAATGCTGAGCAGCCGAGCTGAGTGCTACCAGCACTTCATTTCAATCTGCTTTATAAATTAGATTAGAAGTCAGTTTCCAATACTTCATCCTGGATAGCAAGGAAGAGAGAACTTTACAGGGGTGGAATTATGAGATATTGCTGCCAACAGATCCTTTTATCATTTAACACTGCTGTCATAGGTTAAATATGAGCTACTGTTCATATTAACTAATAGCTATTATACAGAAAACTGACACAGGGATTCCAGCTAATGCACCATGAACCTGGTTCACACACACTGCATCATATTAACTATTATTTGCACATATGGATGGAAAGGAGTTTTGAGTCACTTGGGATATATGGCAAATTAGCATTTTATATCATATTAATGAAGTGCTAATTGCTCCTTGCAACCTTTTTTTGTGCAAATTGAATGGGTCCTATTTGCATTGTCATGTAACTGCTGTATTACCTTGCAGCACTTTCATTAGGATGAGGCAGCACAGAGTTCATCAAGGAAAAATATTAGTAATTGTGAGATAATTAGTTATGAAACTATTATTGTTTAAAGTAGAGCAGAAATACTGCAGTTGACTTTGGTTTAGCTTGGGAATATTTTTTATTAATAGGTTTTATAAAATATCTTTCATTTTGCATATATTAAACTGACATCTTTACAAACACAGCTCCCTGCTCCAATATTTTCTTTTTCAGTTCCTGTTTGCCAGGGTGTTTTGCATCTTCTAATGAAACATGAAACACAGAAAAAAAAAGAAGTGGAGTAGTTTATTGCTGGCTATTTATCTCTAAAATGAATCACAAGTCTGGAACTTTTTAAAATTGTGAAATAGGAAAATATCTCTAAAGATACTGAATTTTCAGGTGTCTGTGAGTCTGACCAAACAGCAGCAAAGTCTGTAAAACAATTTAAGAAATGTTGAAGATGTTACAGTCTTAATCATTTGCATCTTCTTAACGATCACAGAAAAAATTTTCCTTAAGAGTGAAAAACAGTATGTCCAGGACAGGTATTTTGGGGAAGAGGGAAGAGGTGGAAAAAATGAGGCAAAAAAAAAAAAATTGAAAAGTAATTTTATGCTAACTCGGGGATGTTTCCATGATTGCAGAGGAAGCATGATTAATTTCTGAAGCCTCTGTGGAGAAGGCACCAAGACAAAATGACATAAATCTACATTAGAGGATTTAAATGCTTTTGCCAAGAAAAAAGTGAGGTGAACGTTAGGTAGCACAGCCGTTTGCCAGTCAATTCATCCAGATTTAAGGCCTGCACCTTTTCTATTTTGGTGACATATTGGATACGGACAGATTGCAAGTTACAGCCGAAGGCGGTATGACAGCTTTATTGCTGTTGCATGGACAACATGTTGTCTTTGATTGGGAAATAGGCTGTGGACTTACAGAAAGGTATGTACAAAGAAATGCTTTCAGATATTTGTATTCTTAAAGTAAGGGTTGTTGATACAGATTGACTAGCATTTTCATTTTCTCTGTTTTTGATGTGTATGCTTATGCATTTCTGTAAACGTAGACCTATATATTAATCAAAAAGGTAGTCTCAGCTTGAGGGAAAACTGAATGAAGAAACTGTGCATAATATAAACTGTCACAGAATATATTCTCAAGTGTCCGTAGGAGAGGGGAATTAGGACTCACACCTCAAACAGACATGCTGCACGCTCTCTCCAGCTGTACAAACAATTGCACAGGACGTTGTCCCAGGTAGGCATGAAGCAATGCAGCAAGTAAAGACCTTCTTGCTGACTTAGACTTAAGAGTGTTTCCAAACAAGCACAAGCAGCTCAGCATATTTTTCAGACCTGAAGTCTAGATAGGGGCATTTGCAAATTGCTTTGTTTTGCCCTGCATGTGATCCTGGCTTACCTGATGTAAAAAATGTGGATCATCTGGATTTCAGCTGTATTCTGTCCAGCCGGGGGCCAAACCAGAAATACTTGATTATGGTGCTACGTGCATTCGATTTATTCTGAACCAAAGGAATTGTATAGGTGAGCTGGACAAAACTGGCTTTCTGACATCTGACAAAACTGACATCTCCTTTTGCCTTTGCAGAATGTTTTCCACCCTGTCTACATAAGCTTAGACTTGCTGAAGTCTCTATGGGAAAAATATTTTCTCTCTTTTTTTTTTTTTTTTTTTTTTTTTTTTNTTTTTTTTTTTTTCTTTCTTAAAAATACTTCATAGCTCTTGCTATGGCATTCTGGGAGACTTCAGTAGATCGCTGGGAGAACACAAATATTATTTTATTGGTAAAGTCTGTATGCATCAGCAAAGTCTTACCTGACAGCAGTGCACTGAAGCTTGCTGTATAGTGTGCGTCAGAGCTGAAGTTTTAATGGGCTTGTTAGTTATCACAATAAATGTGGACCCTGCAGGGAATGTAAGTGTAAGTAAGAAGATGAGGAGGTCCTGGGTGGGGACAGGAGAAAAGGGCAATGTGGCAACCTCAAGAATTTTATGTGTTTATGTTAAACAAACAGCTGTGGTAACATCAGGAGGTTATCAAGAGCCTGAGGAGGTCCAAGAGCAAAGCTCTGGTGGAGAGATAGAGGAATCGGATGCGCAAACATTCTTCCCTGCTGACAGGTAGGGCCGCACTGGTGTATTCATCTGCTAGTCCAGACGAGTCCTGGGAGAGGACCTGAGCAGAAAAGGGAACTTTTGGTAAATGAGGAACGCTGCTTCTTGCTTCACAAACCACTTCCTTTGTTACATGCACGTCTCTTCTCCAGGCACTGCTGACAGGAATCCTTGCTGAGCTCTGGAGGCCAACACTGGGCTATAGAGGTTTTAAGCTCTAGTTAAGAGTGTAGCTTAAGCTCGTGGCTACCAAAAGTCATTAACATGCGGCACAGTGTTTGGTGGCCAGTGAGAAATCAATTCAACTTCATTACATTTCTCTGCAGTTACTTTATCTGGATGAAAAGGCACCCCGGGTATCCTCGACTGGCACGGTTTTGTGCTGTACCTACAGAAATAAAGGGCTCTTGAGGGAGCGTGTAGCAAAGCCAGCGTGTGCCAAGGAGGGGGCTGCAAATCAGGCTTGGAGACACCTTGTTGCAATGACATAGAGGAAACTTCATTTCTGTTGCTGAGATATGTTTCTCTTCCTTGTCTTAAAAAAGAAAAAAAAAAATTAAAAGGGAACACTTCATTCCACAGGCTGATGAGTAAGACGCTTTTCAGACACCTAAAATGAGTAATGTGAAAAATTAATAGTTTGGAGTCCAAAGCAAAGTTTGTGTGACCTCGGAAAGGGAGGGAGAAAGAGAGTCTTTAAGGGAATGAGAAGAATCTAAAAATATTGATTTCAGTTTGCCATGGGAGGGAGCAGGAGAAACAAGCCATTGGAACAAGTTCCTGAAGCTTCCCACTAGCTGGAATGTCGAACAGCGGAGTGAAAACAAACATTTCTATAAGGTTTGCCTTCCCAGAAAAGATTAAGTCCAGTCCCTCTCGCCTTGCACGCTGTCGCTGGCAGCATCTGGTCCTGTCTGAAACAGCAAAGAAGGCAGGTCTTTCGATGCGTTACTCTGGTAATAGAGGCTTATGGAAAAAGGGGAAAAACCTATGGAGGAGGTCTTACTTTGGGAGGGGGGTCCTGGCTGTGGCGAGGTCCAGCTTGTACGCTTGTGGAGGGCTGTGCTTGGCCTCTGGGGCTGGAGGGAGAAGAGGGGATGGTCCTGCTCCACGCAGAAACCCAAGGCAGCACCCTGCCTTCATCAGAGCTCTTCTAAGGGTGCCTGCGTCAGGCAGCCCCTCTCCCTTTCCCCAAATTCAGAGTCTTCGGTGTAGATTTCACGAAGCATCCTCAGCCTGTGTGATTCGATTCTGGGTTTTTGTGTGATTTCTGCGTCGTCACTGTCAGGATTATGGGTCCTGGGCTAGGACAAATAAATCCTGCCTTAGATGGCCCACCTTTCCCTTGACGGGGAAAGATACAGCGTGTGCGTGTGTCTCCAACTGACCAGGCAAGAAGGAAAATTTGACATTTGACTTGACTTTTTCCTCTTTAATACGGAGTCCAAGCAAAATCACAGTCCCTGTAGCTCGGCGTCTTTGAGAATAATGGAGTGATGGAAACAGGATAGTAAATTGAAATGTGGAAATGAAAATTGCTTAAAATCAATGCATCCGAAGGTTACTGGGCTATTAACATGAGATGAACTTTCTTGTGACCTATACGCACGTAAAGATTGACACCTATACAGGATCAAAGGAGCTTATGAAAGGCTAGAGTACATGAGAGGAAATTGAAAATGTGTAGGTTGTCGATCTCAAGAGTGGCTTTTATTAGTTATTGTACATAATAACTATTGTGTCAGAAATGAAAGGGATTAACTCTCACCCAAGGTACTGCACCTGAGCAAATATTGTCTTGCCTGGGTGAAATTTGTGCCAACACAAAGAAGACCTGGTATGAGGCTATGTACTGCTTAAGTCTCACTTAAGTCTTCAAAATGAGGATTATGCAGGATTTTAGTGGTGCAAAAATATAAGGACAAATTTCGACCCTTATATTACTACAGCGTATGTCCCGGGGGCTTTTGGAGTAATGTAGAGTCTCACCAGAACACATGAAAGCTGTTGGGAAGTACTTTCTCTGCAGACTGACCACCTTCCAGATTTAGGAGTTTCTCATGTCACTGAAGCTCTGAAGGGATGTTACAGAGAAACTAACTGGGTTTTAATGACCAAGTGGTTTATTCTCTGCTTCATTTTCCAATGGCTCAAATGCTTTGGTCTCTGTGAGCAAGCAGGGGAATATTTTGTTGTGGTCAATAGGATTTTCTAAGAAATACTCATATGGGACTGCAGTTGTCAGTTTGTTGTTGGAAGTATGAATAGAAAACACTTGAAATTTCAGAATAAAAGTAACGAACATTTTCAGGACAGGGAAAGAAAATTCTTAGTCTTTAGCATGAAGGAAATATTTTTTGCGCTGAATCGTTCTGTCTAGATCTGCTTTCAGCAGATGACACCCACCTTTAAATCGCACTCTTGCATCTGTGCCCAGTTTGCACACCTCTTGCTAAACATTTTCCTGTTTGTGGAAGAATGGTGAAATGGTTTCACAAGAACACAGACCATTTGCTTGACAGCTGTTCCCATATTTAATTGTCTGTCTTCAGTGATAAGGCATGCCTATGTAATCTGGACTGTAACCACCAGAGGAAAGGGATAGGATATAATGTACACACGGTATTTTCAGAAAAGCCTGTCTTAGTATTTTTGGGGATTCCCATATTTATTATGTCTTCCCTTCCTCCTGCCATGACATAGGCTGAGGGGAAAAGAAATGGGGAACCTCATGGTGTCTTTCTGTGAAGCTGCCCCTCTGTATTAGCCCACTTCCAGGGATACCTTGTAGAGATGCCTCTGTTTTTCCCATGTATGTTCCAAGACACGGAGATCGCTAACAGGGTGTGAGAGGTTTGGGGACACTGTTGTATAAAATTGTTCTTTCTGAGAAGATGTTTGAAACTACTTCAAAAATGCCATGTTTTTGAGGAGCTTGTGTCACCTCCTACCCTCACTATAGTTTCCACATCATAAAAACACTTCCCTTCCCCATAAAGCTAGTATTCAACATTGAGCCCTTGCTGGATGGCTGACTTACTAGAGTTATTGGTTACTTTGAAGGATCATTTTACATTTTTTTCCAGATTTTTCTTTGTAAATGCTGTGCAAGCCAAATGTATTCTGATCTGATTTTATTAGATTCATTTGTCCTGCACTCCCCCTCCCCCCTTCCCTATTTAATTTGATTTTACACATATAACTGTAAACAGTGTCTTTTTATATCATGCGTTGGTATAGTGGTTGTGTTCTGATCTGAAGCTGATTAGTGATCTGAGGAAGTCAGATCAATGCTGACTTAGGTGAAAGCATCACAGATCTTTCCCCAGTGGCATGCATGGTTCCCTACCTTCCTGTCAATCCGGAGTAGGTCACCAGAGCAAAGATTGTTCCTCCTGGTGAAAGGAAATCTAATTTACTACGTTTATGTAGTACTGCAATCAGCATGTTTATAGCTTGTGGTAATTATATTGAGTTTGTTCGCTGATAAATTGATCCCATCCTACTCCTGTGTGTCTTTGGATATATGCTTCTTGTGTTGCCCTGGCCAGTACCTACTGATCAAAAAAAAAGCATCAACTGCTTTTGCTTCACAGCCTTTGTTGGCAAAACCTGGGGTTTTTATTTTGCTCCTTTGAGTAGCTGATATTCAACTACAATAGTACCTTAAAAGTGAGAATGAATAGGTCTGCTTTTCATACCAGGAGCCTTATATGCTTCTCTGACATATGAGGAGGCCATATGGTGGTGATGGACTCCCTTATCCTTCACTTAATGTTCGCCTGGTGTAGAAGCACGGCAAAGTAGTTCATTGTCCTCATAGGATCTCTGTGAGGTTGGCAGTACTGCTGTCACCATTTTGTAGATGAGGAAATTTTTGGCAGAACACAATCAAATGACATAACCAGCATTCCTCTAATATGTATATCAGATGGTGATATATACAGTGTGGGAATTCTCCATTGCAGCACCTTATAGCTCCTTCCCAAGTTTGGCTGGAGTTTGCATTCTTCTTGATTTCTGTCTTAGTCAGAATTGCTCCATCATCTGCTCCAAATTAATTTCTGTAGGTTTTCCCTAATTTGACAAAAATATTGGAACAACTTCTGTGTCATGTTTGCAAACTATGTAGAGGTGAGGGGAAGTCTTGGAGGAGTCAGATCATGGACTTGTACCTGCATGGCTATGGCCAAACTATGAGTAAGCACAGAGCAAGCAAGAGCATTTCTGTGCTAGGTGTGTTTCCTCTCAGTGGTCAACATCAAATTTTGGAAAGCAGGATGGTTTCTGTTTGATGCTTTGATACATCGAGGCAAAAGTAAGGGAATATCCATTTCTTTATTATTAGGGGGGAAAATGCATTCAGATACTTGTTTTGACCGACTTGCTCCCACTTTGAAGAGAAAGAGAAAGGAAGAGGGGGAGAAAAAAAGGGGAGACAGCATCAGAAGTTTTTCTGTCTTATTTATTTCTACAAAAAACATCACTAGTGAGCTTATTAGTATGGCATTTTCAGTGGAAATACAGCATTTCTGCTGGACAAAATGCAAGAATGTTCTATCTCATGGAATTTCCCACTCAGGAATGGAACAGTTCTTCATACTGTCACAGCTGCCTCAGCTCCTAATATGGATTTAGCAAGTAGCTCAAAAATACCTATCAGGACCCAAAGAAACAGCTGCTATGGCGTTTTCTCAAAACCTTAAAGGGCCATACCAAAAAATGTCAGGAAAAAACTTTGCTATAAAAATTGTTGGTTGCAAAATAGAAAAGATCCTACATTTTGCCAATGAGTTTCTGTCACAGCAGGTTCTGCCTTGAATATGCTATGGAATTTGTTTTGGTTTTGTTTTGTGTGTACTAAGCCCAAACAAAAGCCTTCTGTGAGGATGTCAGTGCCATTTTGCTCTTAGAGATTGTAGCTTTCAGCTTGATGCTGTCTTTAATGACACTACTCTTGTTTGTCCTTGTTTTGATGTTCTTTTGATGTAAAATGCATTTTCTGAATGAAAAGGTTTGCTCCATGTTTATAATTCAAATTGCTAAAGCCTATTTTCACTGACTTTTTAATTATGCAGCATCTAAATCGAGAGTTCATTTTCTTTCGGAAGAATCCTCAGAGGGCTGCTAAAAACCAAGATACCACTTTTGGTTCAGGAAGCCTCTCAGTCACAAGCGCTGCAGGAGAGTGTACTGAGGAAGCATCACTGCACGCTTCCCCTGGTCTCATACTTTTTCCTAACTTTGTGCTGTTGGCTAGTGCTGGAGGGACAGTGGATCTGTGATCTCTCCTGGTACAGCTCCTTTCTGTCCCTATACGCACGCAACGTACGTATGTCTTCATTCCTTGTGCTTCTTTTGGATCCCGCTTACTGCATTTCTTATTATGCAACTGGAAGTCACTTATGCGAAGGCAAACATGTTTTAGGGCGATATCCTAGCAGAACTCCCAGACCGTATCTATATTAGCAACTTGGACAGGGCCAGGAGTGGTGGCAGGTGATGTTTAAGTGTTAGCACACTCCATTGCATGGTTTTGCCTGTGCCAGCCGGCGCTCTCCTCAATGGTCTCTGGAGATGGGTTAGGGCAGCAGCATGAGCCAGGGACTATTCCAAGCAGGCAGATACGGGTGAGGACTCCTCTTTGGGGAATGAGCAGAAGGACAGAGTTTAGCCATATGGACATGGGCTGTGCCATAAAACTTGTGCTCAGGGGCAGGGAATTGGCCCTGGACTGCTTTATTTTCTATTCCAAGGCAGGTCTGTTGATTTCTGCGCCGTGGTGCCAGGGCCTAAGACAGAATGCATTTACAGCTCTCTGTATACAGGACGTAATTTTAATGCCTGGCTCCTGCTGCAAAATATGTCACAGCAAACTTCAAGAGCATTGTTTATGTCCCCAGAACCTTAAGCTGGAATAATGACTCTAATTTATTTATGCACATTTTGACAGCTTGTTATGTTTTATTCCGTGAAGCTAAATGTGGTCTCAACACCTTGGAGTTATTGCTGCTACGTAATGATACCAGGGAGGGATAGGGACTTTTGTCTCTGAGCAAAGAAGGTCTTTTCCCTCTGGAAGGATGTGAAACCACTGTCCTTGTGTCTGCGTATCTGTTTGAGAAAGGACAGCAAAACTGAGGGGTGATGTCGCCTAGCTGCATAACTGAGGAGGACAGATCTAGTCGACGTCAATAGTGAATGCTTGAATAACCCAATAGCCAGTGACCTTAGCGTGGGACCTGTCACACTCAGACAATTGCTGGGGAGCTCTGTCCTAGAGTAGACACCTGTAAATGCTTGCTTGCTCTCTAGTACGACGCAGTTTCTGGTTTAGATCTGCTGATCAATACGGTTTGGGTATCTCCTTAGGAAAGACTCAGTCTCTTTCTTCATGGAGGTCTGAAAGACAGTTAAACCCCTTCTGGTCTGAAAGGGTTGTATCATTTGTGTGTGTGATCGTATAATTTATGTACCCATAGTGTTCCCTGTCTAATATAATGAATTAGGTTTGATAATACATTTACAGCTAATGAAGATATTCATAGGAGCATTGAATAGTTTTGCAAACCAGTAGGATATGATACTGGTGGGCTGTGAGGTGGTTTTGACCAGAAGTTTAAATGAAAACAAAATAAAGCAACTGTAAAGCCGAAGCACTAGACATTGGATTCTGTATGACTTTGGAGTTTCTTCTTCTGTTCTCTACAGAAATGTCTATACTATTAAAAATACTGTGAGGAAACATTCCCAAGCACTGTATTGTCTACACTTACAAGTGTTAGAAGAATCCCCGGCAGGCTGTAGACCTGGGCCAATTAGGATTCTCCCAAATAATTTACAGGCACCATTCAGGGATTAACTTCAACCAGGGAGCCATTCTGAACAGGTACCCGACCATCTTGTTTTGGAGGCTGAGAGGGTTAAATAATATGAATAGGAACTATCTGCAACCAGCAGCTGTAATCCCGAAGAACAGTCCCAGGTTTGTTCAATTTTCTAGTACAGAGTAGCTAATGCAAGGTTACTTCTATATTATATACATTTGGAAGTAGTGCTGAAATGGGGAAGGGGAGAAAGAGTATGTTTAACCTAGTCCAGGATATATGGGGATGACAGAAATCACATTAACACAGACTTAATTCCTTGCTGAATATCTTCTATTGGCTCTAAGAAGTAGTAGCACAAGAAAAATAACATTCATGATGGGCCAGTGTGGGTCCCTGGAGTCTCAGTAGGGACTGCTGAGAGACAAAGCTGTAAATATGTCATGATAGACTGAAAAGAAAGAGGTACCACTCTAGGGGGGAAGTCGGTGCGTAAGCATCGACTCATGTTTCCGAACCTGAGTGACAGTCTGTGAGACAGGCTGATCATTGCCTTTGGGCTTTAGTCCTAGTTTTAATGCATTATTTTTATTTATTTATTTATCTA
Organism: Chionis minor; assembly: GCA_013398295.1. Lineage (NCBI taxonomy): Eukaryota > Metazoa > Chordata > Aves > Charadriiformes > Chionidae > Chionis > Chionis minor. Next base: position 217,740 of record VZSF01000513.1, read on the forward strand.
TTTATTTATTTATTTTAAAGCTGCTTCTTACCCACTACTCCAAATGCAGAGTTTCCAGGGCCAAGTTTATTTACAAGTCACATGAAGAATGCTGGTTACTGCTTCAGGTAAAATGGGAGGGTTTTACCTTGGTGGTGATACAGATACACTGGTGCGAACGATCAGGCTACTGTTCATATACAAACTCCTTAAAGAAAGGTTTAAGTAGATTTATAATCCAAGAGAGATCTGTGGCCACACTAGGATTCATGTGCAAAGTCATTCACCATCAAATTCTAGTGGTAGTGATTTGGTTTTCTCACTCGTCTCCTGAGGGACAGCTATTAATGACCAAAGCCAACATGACAACTAACCACCTTCACAGTCCAAGGCAGGGAGATCTGATTGAACATGGGGAGAGAGCTGAATTCCCACCTTGTTTGGGTTGGTCCTTCATATCAGGATTTGAATCTCATTTTGCGCACATCTCACAGGGATGTCAGGTTTGTCAGGATGGCACTCACATATCTTTCTGTAATCAATGTGACAGTGCCCTGGTCACTAAAGTAACTTCCTGAAAAAATAATGTGAAAATCATGAGTGTTATCCACTAATTTATGGCATTTTTTAAGTAATCAAATGCAGCTGAAAATATTGATATGTAAAATCTTGGGCCAAATATTGGCTATAACCGTATCTCAGAACTGTGTAAGAGTACTGCATGCTTCTCTTTTCTTCATGTGAGAAGGCAGAAATTTATTCCATTTCCTGAACTGGTTGCCATTCCTGTTGTTAGCAGAAGCAGAACCTGAAGCCTGTTGAAGAAATGAGATACTGGGAGTCTGAAATAAGTTGAGTTACACCATCAGTGAACTCTGCCGTTGTCAATCATCACACACGTTTCTCCATGGTGTTTTAGCCTTGGCTCCTAGTCCTAGCCTAAAGTATCTGGTTTCTTTTCAGGAGTGGCTGGTCCTGACACGTAGCGTAGATTGCACAGCCTATCTGTTTTTAGGGCCTTGGACTTTATTTCATCTTGTAAAATACACATAACTCATCTCTAGTCGTGTCCATGTTTCGGACAGGAGACACTGGCAACAAGAAGCTGGTGGAGTTCCTACCAGCATATGTTTCATTTTATTTGGCTGCTATAGGGGTTTTTGATATACCAGCACGTTGTTTGTTTGGGTTTTTTTCTTGTCTGTGAATTCATGTGAAGACGTTGCCCAGCTTTAAATTAATTCTCAATACAGTCAAATGGGACCTTTGGGCGTTTGGAAAGGCTAACCACCAAATGCTTCCCCATTTTTATGCACTATGGGAGGGGGTTCTCATCATACCCCTGCTCCAGACAGTTTCACCCTGAAGAACAATGGGGTGGTTAGTTTTCTGGCAGATAAGCAATTACATCATGGCAAACTTGAAAACTCATCTTCTTTTCTAACTTTTCTGTTCATTTTGTTTTACCCTTAAGACCAATAGTTTCTGTGCCATGAGGTACACTAGTGTTTATCTCCAAAATGTTGTCCCCTGATCTTTATTAGGCCTTTGAAACCAGACACACACTGTGCATACATTACTCTGCTTAGTCCTTCAGCTAACAAATGGCTAACTAGCTAGGTAAAAATAACCTACTCCCTAAAGATTCTCCTCTCCAGCCCATCAGGGTACCTGAGAATACAGAGATGGAGCCCATAGTAACTTTTAGCATTTTGCAGTGTATGGACATTATGTGAAAAGGAGATTGTGACTTTGTATGACCTTTATAAGGAGCTGGCACAAGGTTATATAGTTTACTTTGGGCCATATTTTGCTAGCTTTTCCACATATGGAATAGCATCTTCCTCTGTAATAATCTCACTTATATAATGGTGTCAGAATCTGTCCTACCAGCTGGAGTGAGCCGTTTCGCACTGTATCTGATATTGTTTCCTTTTTATCTGTTGAGATAGAGTGCTTTGCTGTGTATGTTGATATCCCATGGCTCTCTTTTTGGAGCTCTGTTCACACATCTTGATTCCATCTGTACTCTTGAAGAGGCCCGTTAGGTGGAAGATGTATCTGTCAAACACATGTAGATTCTGGACAGCAGCCCTTTACGGGTCACGCCTTGAAACATTGCTAATTTGATTTCAAAGGGAGCTATTACAAAATGTCTTTTGTGTTGTTAGGCCTCAGGAGAAGGACCTCAGTTGGACACAGTGAAATGCTGCATTTGCTATAGCCATGGAGCCCCTTCTTGGAACAGATAGAAGAATCAGTCATGTCTTTGTCTTGGAGCTCGGTACCTCTTCAGGAGGAGTCCCCTGATGAGAGAGGGGGATGGCTGAATGTGTGTTAAAAGGTCCGGGGGACAGAAATTTAGTGATCCACAGCATCCATCTGATGCTGTCCAGAGCTTTTGAGCAACTTCAGGAAATGAGTGGAAATCTGACTCTTGTTTGACTATCCTGAGTCCTGAAAGTGGGATCGCGGGTGCAAGAGGGTTGCCGTACACATCTGTGCACTCTGTGGCAGTGCTTTGAAGATCTGTGTTGTAGCCTGTGGCTTTTTATGATGCAGCCATGTGCATTTTTAAGACTAAGAATTAGACACCTTTGTGCTTGAAGTTAAGCATGACCGTGACTCATTCAGCTGTCACTCTTACAGACTTGGTGTGAGAACCATATGGATGGGAAGAAGTACCTAGACTCAAGATGCAAGTTCATGGACTGCAAGGTCAAACACTGAAACAGCATCTCACAAAAGTAAGTAACTGGTCAAAGTTTCCACTTCTATCCAGTCAAATTTCCAACATAAATTAATCCATTGTCTCAAACTAGTGGCTTTTCCCCCTGGTAAGCTGTGGCTCTTCCCCTGCAGCTACTTCACTATTTGCAGTTAGTTACAGTTGCTCATAGGCTGCACAATCTCTGAGCACATTAGAGCCATAGTAGTAGCTTGACTGGCATTCATAAACAGACAACGCTTGGGACTTAGTAATACTCTAACTCAGTGCAGTAGTGTGCCAAAATAAAGGTCATTTCAATTTCATGTTATGTCACGCAGTTTTGAAGTGACATGTGTTTAACGAGTTTTCTCCAGTAAATGAACGATAGCAAGTATTACACTAATAGGCTTTGATGATATGCCCACAAAAAAAAAAAAAAAAAAGGCAAAATCTTTCCAAAAACATTAACCTGATATTTTAACAGAGGAAAAAAACAGAACAAAGATTCCAACTCTGGCCCCCAAGCTTCTGTAATGAAGAAAATTAGGCTTTTCAGCCCTTTCCAGATGATGGTTTGCAGAAGTTTAACTGTAATTTATTTAAGTGTGCCCATCGCATTGAGGCTGATCTTCTAATAGGGACAGGAGAGCATGAAGTGCGCAAGCTGAGCTTGTCACAGCGGTTGTATCACAAACCTCATGACAGGACTACTAAAGGAGTGAAAAACTGGTCCCTATGTGTATGTAGCGTACTGTGCATAGAAAGGTTTGGAGTAGTTTCTGTCTTCTTATACAGCAATGCCTCCTTGTCTTTTCTCTCTGCCCAGTACTCCAGCTGGTTGTTCCCTGTCATCTTTGGGTCAGGCTATGGACTCAAACAGGCACAAACTGGAACCCAGGAGGTGCCATCCGAACACCAGGAAACACTTTTTCCTGGTGAGGCTAGTCAAACACTAGGACAGGTTGCCCAGAGAGGCTGTGAAGTCTCCATCTTTGGAGATATTCAAAAGTCATCTGGACATGGCCCTGGGCAACCTGCTTCAGGTAGCTCTACTTGAGCAGGGTGGTTGGATCAGATGATTTCCAGAGGTCCCTTCGAACCCTAACCATTCTATGACTCTGTGATTCTACAACTGCTTGATCAGGGCTGCTGGCATCTTGTTCTTCAAAGGCTTAAAGGCACTGGACAAAATCTGTTACCCAGTCTTGTTCTTGGGGATGTTGCTTTTGATGTCAGTGGTGGGTTGTGTGGAACATTAAAAAAATTAAGAGTTCCTTCGGTACAGAATAGGAGGGAGAACTGTTTTGATTCTTAGTGGTGTAGCTTTTGAGTGTGCAGGAGGGATTTTTGCACTGAGACCACCTCTCCAAGGAAGACACATGAAGACTGTGGGAAGTAGGGTGAATGGTAAACACTGGTAATGTACGTGTTTCAGCAGTTTGCAAAAAAGCCTGTACCAGCTGGGTTTTGCGAAAGTTGATTCTTAATGTTCTATGTAATGATTAGTAGTCAGAGAATGAACTCTTCTGAGCTGGTTGCACCCTAAGTCTTGTCTTCTTTTTGGTCACTACTCCCATTGAAGTCAAACTGATGGTAAACTATTGAGAAGTCAATAATGTATGCAAATTAAAGTGTCCTTCCTCCTGCACCTCCTGTCTGCCCTCAGTGAGAAATAGGAATAGGAAGAGATCAGGACTGGTCTGGCAAAATTTGGCATTAGGTTGCAATCCTAGAGCGGGGCAGCTAAAGTTGTGCTAACTAATTTCATTTGGAGTCACATTTTTCCAAATGGGACTGGTGGTGGCATATAGTACTTAATTTTACGTACACAAACTGCAAAAAGGCTGCTTTGTTGTATACAGATGCTAAATCTTTCTATGTTGTTTAGCTGATCAACTGTTTTTTTGGGTCAATAGTTATATGGCATTATGTAAGAGAGGACCTCTACGACCATATAAATAATAATTTTAAAAAATGAGGAGACCATGTACTTGCTTTCTTAAGTAATATAATGAAATTTAGTAATGCAACCATTTGGTACCACTCTAAATTGGTCTTACAACCTGTTCTACAATGTTTTACTACCACCCAATAATCATTCCAAAAATAATGTGTTATTCATATTTTCCAAGTACATGGCCATGAGCGCTTGCACGAGCTTCCATGATGATAATATTTGGCTTACAAATTATTTTAACAAATTTTGAAGTGTTTCTAGTCATATCAAATTCAACGCCAGAAGATAAACAGAATGGTTTCAGGAATATTTATGGTGCTTTTCTTGTTATTAAACCCAGCTTAATGCATTCATAATAATAGGAAACTGAAGTTGTTATCTTTTGAATGCATGTGTCGTGCAACTGAGAAATCTCTTAAGATAACAAAATACGTAGACTTTGCTACTTTTCACACAGCAAAGTTGGTAGAATTTCTCTGCTGAGCAGATAGAGCAGGATAGCGCTGTGCTTCTCTTCCTTTGTCATAGATTTCTGTATAGCTGTGCATACATTGTGTCACCGTTTTTAATTGTCTCCGTTGTCTGGCAGGCAAAGCTGTTCTTCAGCCCCGCTTTTGCATTCTAGGTACGCACTATCGTCAGGGTGCCTCTGTGCTGGGTACCGCGGCTGATCGGCCCCTGGCGCCCTACTCGGATACGCGCACGCGGAAGAGGGGCTGCGAAGGAGGGGAATTGTGAAAGGGCTGGTGCCAGGGATGTCAGAGCCAGTAACCAGCCTGGCGTTATGGGCTTGGGGGAAACCACCCCCTGGGATTGCAGCTGTGCTGCGGGACTGAAGACAGGTTGGATTCCAGACGTATAGTAATGCTTAAAGGCCAGCTGTGCTGTCAGAGCATCAAGTCTCTTGTTTCACAAGAGAATTGTATGCTGTCTTCGGGCCTTTCATGTCTTGCATTTTACCCTGAGACCCATCTCACTTTGAAAAGATATTAAAAAGGGGTCTAGCATGTATGTGGGGGGGAATTTTTTTCCTAGTAGGAGAGAAATTTTTCAGACTTTGCATGCAAATTGTTGGAAAGATGGGGCACACTGTTATATAAACTTGGAGCATGTGAAATGTGAGAGGAATGTGTTCTGTAAATGATGCATTTGTTTGAATGAGTGGTCACAATCAAACGATGCATCTTAATTGTTTTCTTTTCTTTAGAATAATCTTGCAGTCCAGGAAAGAATAATATGAACAGTCTGAAAACGGTCTCCAAACTTTGTTGTTGTAGAGTAAGATTTTAGATGAGATTATATGCAGATAGTTGTTGGAAAAATCAAAGTTATTGCTTCCATAATAACTGTGGCTTTGCCAAAACTGAATTTGCATTGCATCTGCAGAGATCCTACATCTATATAAATGGGTTAAAAGACATTGGTGGGGAATGCTCTTACTTAACTTGCCTGTAAAAATGAGCCACTGGCCAAAAAAAAAGGTGTAAATTATCTCTGGTTTTGCTTTTGACCGATGATGTTACATAGGACTACCACTAAGTTGGCGCTTTATTTTAGAAGTTAATTACTGGGTTTTTTTTAAGACTTCCAACACTTTGTGTCTTGCGTTAAATCTCTGTTGTCCTCGGGTGCATCCTCTCTTCATTAGTGCTTCTTTTAAATTTCAAGATGCTATATGCTGCCCCTGACACAAATGTGTATATCTCCCAGTGGAACTTCCCATGCTGGTAAGGTCAGATAAAAGGCAGTGCACAATCCTTTTGGCCTGATCTACAACTAACAATGGAAGCAATCATGGCATTAGGACACATATATTTTAGAAACTAATTTAGGTGTTACTGGACTGATGGAGGTGTTTTTGTTACACAGAGTTGGTTTCAGAACATTGTAAGAGGAAAAGGCTCTACTTAGTATTCAAGGAGGGATGAACAGATTGGAAGTTATGTTTGGGATGGGCTCTTGTCACTACTGAAAATAACTGTGGAGTCTCCAGGGAGTCTATTCAACTCTGCCACATCTATGTTAAAAGGAAACCACGTCAATTGTACTGAAGAACTTGGATGAGTTTCACAAAACCACTTCAGTGTGACTTAGTGTTCTATCAGTGTTTTAAAGAGTGCCGTACCTTTTTCAGACAGGATAGGCATATGAAAAGGAAATAAACCATTCCTGTATCCAGGATGAAGAAAAAAAGTGGACGAGGATGACCATGGAAAAACATACCGTAAATGTGGCTTTTACTGCATGTAATGGCACAAAGCTGTTGTGCTGGTGTTGGGGACCAGCTCTCCACTGTCCTGCTCTGTGGGCTGCAAAGTGGCTGTGAAAGTCTGCTCAGAGTGACCATGTTTCACAGTCTTCGTGCAGATTTAAATATGTATTATGCAAGGCAGCAAAGAATCAGATCATGCTATGGGTTATATGCAAATACTCAGTAGACTCCATTCTAGATGCAGGAGGTTTCCTTGCTCATTGCAAACAAGATCTGCAGCCCACTCAGCAGCTGCTCCACTTAATTGTTCCATAGTTTTCTTGGCCAAAATATTTTTCCTTGTGTCTAAAAGAGCACCTTTAACTGTAACTGTGAAAAATGATTTTTAAGATGTCTTATTTGCCCTTGACAGAAATGCTCTCTATTGGGGGACTGTGTGTCACGAAATGGGAGCTGTGGTTCAGGCTTGGTCATGCTGCTCCCAACTTTTCCCTGCATGACTGCACTATAGCTTGAATTGATCACAGCAAGTAAATTGAAGCTGTTAGTTCATTTAATTGTCAGTTCTGTGTCTGTGCACTAAGTCAGTCAATGATTCTTCTGAAGCGACTGCTACTACACCACATAGCTGCTCACATGGCCATTGGATGTGTATTGATGGCACTAATGGAGTCACTGAGCCAAGCTCACATCTAGCAATGTCACAGCTCCCCAGATATTGATCATGATGGTGATTTGTTCTGCAGCAGTGTCCTGAAAGCCCAGGCAGTATCAGAATCCAATGTACTGGTTTGTAGATAGGATAACATAGCCGCAGGGCTGAAGAGGCTACGTGAAACTTGAAAGAAGACGGTTAAAAGCAAAAGCGATGGTGTTGATGGTGATACAGGATGCACAGGCTACCTTTACAGTCATTGAGATTCAGCATCGCTTGCAATACCTTAAAAATAGTGAATGTAGTAATGATTTTTTAAACATCAAACTTGACAATCGTATATCAATTAAAAAGAACTTTGCAAGCCATTCTGAACCTAGCTAAAATAGATGATTAATGTTTTATTAACCAGATGATAGAGGAGTTTTGATGAATGTTTGAAAGATCAGCAGCAATCTTAGAAGTTAGTCTAGGGGAAATTTTCATTTGACCTGAGTGTAGCAATGGTCCTATTAGATCTGAAAACGTCTTGTAGAAAACAACTGCTAGGTCACTAGTCCACCTCACCCTGAAGATAGGATTTCTCTTAACTGTATTGTGTCTAGAGATGTGTTTTCATGTTATTTTGACAGCTAAGATTAATTTAACCCTATTTTGCCTCCTTTCCATCTTCTATGCTGCTGTAAATAATCACTCTGCTTCTTGGATGTTTTGCAGGCTACTAGTATTTGTAGACTCACTGCTTCTGATCACTGACAACCTCAGCTATGTCTGAACTAGTGACCTGGAGATGAAAAGCTGTGTATTCCATTACTGACCTTTTGAGAAATACATTGCCCTTCTCTGCCTTCTTTGCATCTGAAGAGAATTATTTTTCTTTATAAGCTCTTTTTCTTCAGAGATTGAGCTCTCTTTGTCTAGCACTTTCCTTAAAAGTGTCTTTGGGACCTATCCTGGGGAGCACAATGATCATCTTCATCAAAAATCAAGAAAGCAGAGTAACCTGTAGCATCAGAAAATTATTCCCCATGTGTACAATTGGATAAGATGGGCCTGATGTGACATCTGTGAATAACTCATCTCTTTTGAAGCAAAGACATTTGTTTGTTATTTGCATTGATAATCATTCCATCACTCTAAGAATTCTTCTAGAAGACAGGGTTCTGTGTATAAACTAAAAACTTGGCACTTCTGGGGTGGGAGGTCAGTGGTGATACTTGCTGTTCTAGAAGTGATCTGGGATGGTGGTAAGTAGTTTGCAACCACCTGTCGGTGTGACCCAGCCAGAGAACCCTGCCTGGGGTGTACTGGGGAGAAATGATACCGTTGCATATTTATTGTTCGTGACCCTGCCGTTGATCTCAGCGCAATAATTAGTTCTTTCTCGGAATGAAAAAGGAAAAAAAGTGTATCCCGTTGGGCACCACTGCTAATGAAAGTGCTAAGCCTATTGAAATGTTGAGAGTAAGTTCCGTTTCCCTACTGCCTACTGTGCTGAAGCAAGACCATTATAGTACCAAAGCAGTGTATCCATGGGAACGTAGAACTCAACGTTAAAACTTAAAGTTCTTAAGAAAGCAAGTACTTTTTTTTTTCTTTTTTTTTCTTCTTTTAAAATAATTTTGTAAGTAGTATTTAGAGAACTTCTTAACAAATGGTCTAAAAATGGTACTTTATTAATGTACCTAAGAAACAATAGGTATGCTATGGTACTTAGACAGGATGTTACTTTAATGAGTAAATCTGGCTCTCACAAATCAGGATTATTTTGTAATGTGATTCACTGATAATGTGAATATGTATTTTCAGGATCAGATTGCACTCTACATTGGAAGCTTCTCAGAGTTAATGGTTCCACCAGATAGTCATTTATTGCCAGGAAAGCCCTCCTTATTGATTATTATTGCGTATTAATGGCTCTATCAGATATTTATTTAACAATTGTAATGGCTTTATCAGATATTTTGCAAGCTTCTTGGTTAAATTTTCTTTATTGAATGTTCCAGCGATAAATGAGCTGCAGAAGTGGAAATAAGCAGTACTGTTTTGCTCTGTCTATCTATTTAAATGTATTTTCAAAGTATCACATTTATTACAGGAGCATTTGGGGCAGGCATTTAAATTCCAATAACATAATGGATTGCAAGACTTTTTATTATATAAATGTGAACTCAGAAAACAGCCGGATGGACCATGTCAAGGATACTAGCATGTAAGGACTCACAGGGAGACAAATTTCCAGTACAGTTCTAGATACCTGTCTTCTCCACTGTCCATGAAGAAGTCAAAGCTGTGTATGCAAATCAAACTGCACATTTCCAGCTAACACAGTTGTGTGTGCAACTGGAAATCCAGCAGGTGTAAGTTTAGTAGTCCCCTTTAAATTGGTTGTGTCAGTATCTGAGAGGTGATTGGATGAGTTTATCAGTGTTCCAGATATAGCTTATAATTGCTGCTTCACATTATAAACAAAGCCATTAACCAAAACATATCTACATTTACTGAAATGAGTTTCATTCATTGAAGACATTGGGGCACATTTAATGCCTTTTTGCTTTGTGTAAAGACAACAATAAATCTTGCACATTTGCTAATATTTAAATCAAGCTACAAAGTTAACCCAAATGACTACTTTGATGGAGGAACAGGCTTTATGCATTCAATTAAAAATCTCTTTTTTTGCATAAACATTTTTTGTTGCAGGTGTGTTTTTGGTAGACTCTTGTATGAAGACATTGCCTTCCAGAAGAAACATTGGAATTTTAGGGTTGTTTGAAATGAATTTTACTTTGAGGGTGGTGAGGCAGTGGAACAGGTTGCCCAGAGAGTTTGTTGAGGCCCCATCCCTGGAGGTGTTTAAGGCCAGGCTGGATATGGCCTTGGGCAACCTGGTCTAGTGGGAGGTGTCCCTGCCTATGGCAGGGGGGTTGGAACTCGATGATCTGCAAGGTCCCTTCCAACCTAAACCATTCTATGATTCTATGTCATGACTATGCTGCCTCACATCCAGTTAGATAAGAAGAACTTGAAATACCAAACTCGCAATAAAACCCTCTAATGTTTCATTAGACATGGCTGCATGTGAAGCTATTTACGAGTGAAGCTCATAATTCTGGACCTCTTCTCATGAGAGGCTAAACATATGAAAGTACTTCGTAAAACAAATCAGAATGGAGAACTTGTAACAGTCCATGGAGTTGCATACTTCACAGGGTTGCCTTTAGGGCAGCACAAGGCTAGCGAGCAAGATGTAATTTACCCTGATGCATGTAGAGTGCAGGATTTGCATAACCATACTCTACTGCAGTTAAATCCAATGGTAAAGCTAACCTGTGGATAAAAGAATAATTGCAATGAGGGAGGAGGTTCGTGCAGTGATTTTCCTACCCTGTCCTGCAGTAAGATAAAATATCAGATGGACAATATTTGCAGAGCTACCATCTCTTCTCATGGCTTTCTCAAATTTGTGTTACAAATCCAAGAAATTTAACCTTGAGGTAACAAATGTTGGCATTAAAAATTTGGTGTTTGCTTCTCAGTAATTATGAGTCAAATTACAGATGCTTTTTGTTTTTCTCAGAATAAAATCTGGTGTTGAACTGCTGGATAACTAAAACAATCGTTCAAAACATTTGAGTTCACTGAATGCTTTTTTGGAAGCACTTACTGGAATCACTAGTTTTTACACATCAGACACTATAAATCCAAAATAGATTCTATCTATAAGGCTAGTCATTATCTAGCAAGAACTGTTACAACTGATTATCTTTATGCCCACACTATGAACTTGGGAAGCCTGCTTTTCATACAAATACTTTTTTTTTTTAATATGAATTTTCAGACAATGGACACCACAATTCAAGGCTTGCTGCCTTCATTTGAAAGTTAATTTGGATGAAAGTAAGGTTTGCATTTAAAGTGCAAAAGCTCTCCCTGCATAACTGCATGTGTGGACAGTTCTAATTCAGGAATCAAAATGTCTTCTTGTTTCACTTAATCTACTTTGAAAATAGAAGTGTTTAGCTTAATCCTTCATTGAACTGGAACAGGTCCACTTGTTCCAGTCCACCTGTGAGTTATGTTGGAAAAGGAGTAGCTTTTCTGAATAACTGCTATTCATTTCAGAAATATTTTTCTAACTAGTTTAGGTCTGAGCCTGATCTCAGTTGACATGCATTGCAACCTTCCAAATCTCAAGTCTAAATTTTGCAACCATCTCATCAAATAACAAACTCTGTTTTAAATGCTCGGAAGGCCAGACTCCACAACTGAACCTAAGCTGTATTGAGTATTTGTGACAGAAATGTGACTTAGATTTTGTGTCTTTTAGCAATCTCAAACTAAAATTAATTCTTTGTTGGCTGTAGGTATGGTAGCAGCAGTATTCTTTAACAGTAAAAATAGCAGTGATGATGGTCATTAATTGAACAAATTAAATCATTGAGTGTTCTGGTACAGAGGAAATCAAGGCACGTGCACACATCCCATCAATCTCAGTTAAATGGTGCCATGATTTAGGAATAATTCCCTGAATCAGGACTTAAAGCTGTCAGCTCTAAGGAGCAGGCCTTGTTATCTCCAAGTGTCTGAACTGCGCTTAACCAACTAGAACTGTTATATGGTTGAGAACTTGAGACACAATTGCAAAATATTGTATAAACATCTTTTGGGCACTTTAATAGATTCTGAATGTTAAAAATAAAATCCTTGCACTTAGTCTCTTGGGGGACTCAAGTAATTATTTTTTTAATTTATTTTTTTATTTTTTACTTTTAATGAGAATTTAAGCTTTATGCAGTTTGTACAATGGCTGATGTGCGTACCTGGGTTACTCTGAAGGTCAAATGTCTGTGTATTGGACATTTCAAGCCACTGTTCTGCTTAAGTTCCAAATCATTAGCTTAGCAAATGGAAGCTTATATATAAGCGTAGTCAATGGGGAAGGAAAAAAGTCCGCTGCATAGTATGTCTAGCGATAGAAAAAGCTACAGAATGAGAGCATAAATGTTTAATTCAACATTCCTTAATTTTAAAAAACCACACCACCACCAGTCCCCTCCCCCCTGACAAGCTTGCAAAAACTAGGTCTGAATTCCCAGTGGGAATAATGAGCAACAGCAAGAGTGAATGCTGGGAGAGAAGAATGCAATTGTATTAGGCTCCATCACAATGGGAGGTAAACCCAAATCATTTATAAAAGGTAAATGCTGGCAGAACACAGGGAGCTCAGAGCACCACACTGCAGGTGTGATTTATGAGGCTGGGGACTGGCTATAAATCAAACTCTTTTGTTTTAAATAGTACTGCTTCAACGCAGGAGATCAGTTTACATGTAGAGGAAATGATGAAAAAAATGCAGTACATTGCATCCCAAGAATATTAGAGAGTCAGCTTTACAATGTGACTATCAGTACCACGTTCAGACAATAGATATCTGATGCGCAATTTAACGAATGCTCCCACTGCTTGAACAGAGTGCCCTAATGTAGCAACTCAAGTTTGTTTCAAATGTATTAATTATGGGATCTATTTTGTGAGTCCAGCTGTTAAAATCATTGCGCTTGTGATCAGGAATGCATTGGCTATTCCTCTTAACTAGCTAGAGGTGTCCTTTTATGCCACCAAAGGCTCTGCCGGTTTCTATGTTATCCGTATTTTTCCTTAATTATAAAGGTTTATGGGTCTCATTATTTAGTGGCCCTGTCCTGTGGAAATGAATGGATAAAACAATTAATTCCTAACGATTCAAACAGAGAGTAGGCATCCTGGAAAGTTCTGCATGATTACAGGAAAATACACACCTCTGGCAAAGAAAAGTGCTTTTCTCCCTCTATTGGTTGTATAATTATCAAATGGAAGAGATTTTAAAGGTAGCAAGCAAAATGATTTCTCCTGCTCTGCTCTCCAGATCTGCCAGGGCTTATCTTGGCTGCATATTTTGCATTCATTTTGCATGCATACCACTAGAGCAAACTATATGCCTGAAACCACACTGTGTCCCCTGCAACGTGGGCCAGAGACGCACTTAAAAAAGCTGAGGCAGGACAAAAGGCCTACATAGAGGGAGGTACAGCAGTTACACCAGTGTTCAAAGAAATTTATAACGAAACAAAAGCTGACTGTGTTACACTTGCACATAACCTAGTCATTTGATGCAACGGTCTTATATCAGTAATGATTTAGCCATGTGAATGTAAGAAGTTGCCTTTAATTCACTGATAAGCAGAGTGCCTTTATGTCAGCAAGGAGCCAAGAGACATCTTGTATTGCAATGCTTTATTACTTTCCAAGAGTCCAAAATGCAAACGCTACAGAAACACAGGAGCACAATTTCCAGGATTTTTCTGAGGCTCTGATATTGACGTAGCCAGCATCAGCTATTGCTGGAGGCGTTAATATCAATTGCTAGTGTGAGGAAAGTATCATTTCACTGAAATAATTGATTTTTTTTTTCTTACTTATTATTATAAAAACATATCTAGTGCCATAAATTTATAGGGCATTCTATAAATGTAAAAACATATTCCCTGCTCAGTAGAGCTTGCAGTCGAAATTAGACCAATATATGAAAAAGATTTATTGATGATGAACAGAGAAAAGAAAAAAGTAACTGAAATTGCTTTTACCGATTTCTTGAATCTGACCGGGTTTCCAGCTGATAATGGGCTAGACTTTTAAAAGTATTTGGGCTTCCGTTTTCCAAAGATTAGGGTGCTTAAGGATCTTTAGAAATACAGTCATTTTACTCGTAAAATGTAGTGCACCACAGAAAGCACATTATGTGGCAGAGGAGCAAAGATGGCTTTGTGCCTTACAAATCTTATGTTGTCCTGGACACCAGAGTCAATTTAGATAGATAGCCTTGAAAGGGGTCTGCCCAAGTTGTGTAATTCCTCTCAGGTTGCAAAGCCATCTGTAATCTTTATAACATTTTGTGTTTTAACTGGATTCCTGAAAACTTTTTCCATCTTAGTTTTTTTGTGGGTTTTTTTTTTTTCCTAGGCAAACATTCTGTCTCGTTTCTTTGTCTATTGTGTCCTGTGAGAGAAATACTTTTGCGGGCCAGAACTAGTGTTTTAAAATCCATTTTTTGCAAAGTCTTCTGCCTTTTGCACAAATATGTTGCTCAAGGGACCTTGTTGCAACACTTGAGAAAAAATATAATTAAAGCTGATTTAAACATTGAATTTCTTTGCCATCATAAAGGTTAAATACACGGAAAAGCAAAAGAACATTTATATAGCAGAAACAATAATGAAGGGTTTACATCTGCAGCCTCCTTGGACAGTACAGGTTGTGGCTTTTCCTATGTACAGTCATCAGGAATAGCTAGTAATTATGAAGTTCAAAGCCTATTGTCTCCTCCAAAAAGCCAAATTGTTTTTTTGGGGTTGTTTCAGAATGACGTGACGTCTGATGGCTCTATTCCTTTTATAGGTCTTCTTGATACGCATTGAATCCTGACCTGGGATGGAAAGTAATTTTTGTGAACATATTTACAGAATGATGTGTAATAGATCTAGCAAAGGCTGAAGGCTGGTAATAGTGACTGATGTAGTACCATGGAGAAAAGAAACCTGAACACTGCTCTCCGAGGAGGCCAAGTGAGGAGTGAGGTAATAACAGGTTTCATTGCCCAGTCGGGGTTGACAGAAGGAGAGGTGATTTTGCTCCTCAAATTGTGCTCAGAGGACAGGAGGCAGCGTGTATTTTACATACATGCGGTAGGTGATGGGACAGGCTTGTTCAGTGATCTAGGAGGCATTGTGCTACATACAACACAATATTTTGTGCTGCATTGTGCTACGTACATACAATATTTTTTCCTATCCTAGGGCTGATATGTTGAACGCCTTCCTGAAAATCTTGAATCCAGCCTTGCCGTGGTTTGCTCGCTTTGTAATCTCATTAAGCCAGTGGGTACTGCACTGAGGGAAAAATCACAGGAGAATTTTTTGTATTCTGTAGCTGACAAAGGGAATGTCCTGAATTTATTCTAATGGTGTGGTTTTACTTTCAGGTAGGCGTGGGCATGCGCAAACCATTTCAAAATGTCTCCTGCGATGCCTGCAAGCGTGAAATGTTCCACAGGAGCTTACATACACAAACATGCTGTCTGTGGGCAGGGTGCACAAAGAGGGCGATTCATGAACTTTGCTTCTTAAACCATAACCTTCCACATAGGAAGCTCAAGTAGGTCATGTGCTGGGGGGAGCCAGGCAATGCACATACATGTGTGATGCAAATCTGAAAGCCTGTCTAGTACGCGGGAGTGGCCAACAGACACGCATCCCAGTTTGTCAGATGTGTTTGTGTGTTTTCTGAGATGTTACAGATATAAAGTGTGTATCAGAGCTTAGAATCTGACCTTAAAAAGTAGATTTCTCCTAAGATTGTATTCAACTTCCTTGTGATGAGAATTAGCTTTCCACCTTAATCAGCATTTGCGACTTGATTCAGCAGAGCATTGAAGACGTGCTTACGGCAATATCCATTCAGCAAAATTTTTAACTTTAAATACATGATCCGGGAACAGAGTTTAAAATTAAATGTGGGTTAACACGCTTTGCAAAACTGGGTTTCGACTTTGAGCCTCTGGATGGAAAAATCAGTCATGAACGTTTGGTTCATAGTTCTCCCTTTTTACTCAGGAGGGGACTGGCACAGGAGGTGTCACTGGAAACCACGACTGCTGGTGAACAGTTAGCAGAGGGTTTTAGAACCCCTTTAAAAATACCAGCTAAACATGCGAGTAGTTTGTAAAATAACAGAAGTATTTTTTTTTTAACATTTGGATATTAAAGAAAAGAAAAAAATTTGGAAGACTGATTTTTCAGTTTCAAAATTAAGTGAAAAATTTGTAATTCAGAAGAAGTTTGCAGTCATCTGTAACCCTCAGGGTCCATATGCCTGCAGACAGACGTTCCCTTTCTAAGTAATTTTTCCAAGATCTTGGTTTTGTAAAAATGTAAAATAAATTAACAAACAAATACACACATGTGTTTTGATACGGTCCACCATTCATCTGATATCGCCCTGATATTGTAGGATACAATAAAGACATAAGGAATCAGAATAAAGGGATCAGGAATATCAGGGATAAAGACTTTCTGTTATTCCTTGTCGGGACTAAAGACATAAGAATCAGAGCTTTGGAGGATGGCCTGTTAGTAGATCCTAATTTGTGTTAGAAATGCCATCTTCAGCTGCGCTGGTAGTGGAGTTCTGCAAAGTTTGCTCCACAAAGACCTTTGCAGTCTGAACACGGGACCTCTTTTGCTTCAATGTGCCACTGGGAGCAGCAGTGTCTCGCTTCCTCCCCTGTGGTCTGCAGACCAGAAACGTCACTATCTCCCAGCCATGGCAAACTGAAGAACCCAATCATCCTTATCTGCTTTCAAAAACACCGTGAGGAATGTCCCAGAAATGGTAACTTCCTGATGTGACTTAAACGCTCCATCCTGCTGTCAGTGGATGGCTCCTGAACTTTTAAGCATTTGTGTGCTTTTTTTAGCATCGATATGAAAGATGTTCTCTTGCAAAAAGAAGTTGATTAGTTGAACAGTGCTCTTTCACAGCATTGTTGGAATTAGTACTCCAGATAAGAGGACTTTCTGGTCTGATGCCTATCTTCAGATTTGCCAGGGGGCAATACTGTAACAGCTTGGCAATGGGAAGGTTCTTTAAAAGCCCTGATTAGGCCTTAATGCAGGCGCTAATTTCTGCCTTTATAGATTGTTATCATAGTCCAGTGATTTGTCAGTCCCTCTCACCAGACAGCCCACCTCAAACCTTATAAACTGCTGGAAGTAGGGTTTTGGAGCAGGAGTCTGGATTTATTCATTATTATGTATACAAGGGTTTTTTTTGTTTAATAGGTGTGAAGAGTTTAAAACATAGTAAGCAAACTATTGCTTCAAAGGGAAATGTTTCAAAAAAGTTTGAGAACAGCTGCCCTAATTATTGTATATGACATTAATTTTAATTTCCAATTAAACTCTGAGCTCCAGAATATCTTACACACATGACTTCTGCTGGTCACTTGCGTATTATGGGAAACAGCAGATTCTGCTATTTTTAAATGATTTATTTAATGTCCTTGTAAGGTTTAATTTCTCTCTCTTTAATTCCAACCCAGGTAAGAATTTGTTTTTTAAACCTCATAAATTAGAGAAATTTCCTATTAATTCATCTGGTATATTCATTGTTAGCAATGTTAGATATTTTTTTTTCCATGTGTTGTATAATTGGTGATTGATCCAGTTTAATGCTAAGTGCCAGAAGAAGCAGAAGCCCCTCCGATTTCCAGAACCTGTGCCACAACTTTGTAGACTCTGTGTATTCCAGTCACAGTCTCTATCTGTGTAAAATTTGGAATAAATGTATTGAAGTCAACAAAGCTGTTTTAGTTTAAGATAATGTAATAATAGACTCTGTCCTCGAACTCCATCTATCATTCCAGCACTCGTTAAGCATTCTGGTTTTGTTCATAGTAGGAGCCATCATAAAGAAATTGATTTCCCTCTGTTCACTCATCCAATTTACTGCAAGAGAATTCCATGTTCATTTGCCCATTACACAGCATTTTGTGAGGTGAGAAGGAAACAAGCCAAAAGAAATCAGCAGAAGAAGTAGTTATCATGTTGGGTGAGACTCTGCTCTCATTTATTTTTGGTATAAATGCAGAACAACTCCACTTCTCCCAGAGGAGTTCATTTGCATTTAGTTGGGTGAGACTAACTCCAGATTATACTCTGAACCCCCAAACTCACCCTCTCTACCCCTGTTTGCTGCACTGAGTTACAAAAGAGACTTCTTATGATCCTGTAACCTATGTGTTATAGTTTCCATTACCCCTGCTATTCCTCCCCCTCCTTCATTGCTAGTTGTGTTCCCCAAGTTGGGCAGCCAAATAATGTGTCCTCCATGGCTGTTAAAATTGGACTATAAATAGGCTGGGAAGTAATATTGTTGGAGTAAAGCAGTTGGCACAGTCTTCTTTCCTCTCCCCAGTGGCAAAGTTGTTCCTGACCATAACTCACCTGGTCTCTTTTACCTGGAGAGCATAACCCTGGACTTGTTTCTGCATCTGGATCCCCCACAGGGTTGCACAGAGCATGGTGCCTTTCAATAAGGATGCCACCATCAGTGTGCCGAACATCACACAAAGGCAATGACAGAAAAGGAGAGCCCTCTCCTCCTGCACTGCTCTGCGCTATGAACAGAAAGGCATTCTTGGAGCCGAATTGAAAACTTTCTGCACAGTTGGCTCGGTTAGAAATTTGCAATCAGGAATGTGTTAGCTGGTAAATCTGTAAGCTGTGAATTGCATAGAGACTTGACATGACAGTAGGTGAAGAGATCCAATAGTAGCTTTGTTTTCCCTTTATGCCACTCATTGGCTTCCTGTTCAGCGGCAACACGTGAAATCTTCCCAACTTCAACTTCATGGCCTTACAGATGTTGCTTTCACTGCCATGTCATCCTCCTGTACTAGTTTACCAGCTTCATATCTGTCCCCTGCCTACAACTTTGTGCTTTCTGTCATGTATTTTCTACCCCTGGCACGGTTTTTCCCCAGAATACTGTCCTGCTTCTGTATGTCAGCAGTTTTTTGCCCACCGACTATCCCTTTCTTGCCTTCTCCATGTAGCATCATTAAGCCTTTAAGTAATGAAATAGCTTGTTTTGGTTTGCAATGGATGCTGTATATTTATACGTGTTGGGTGGGCTAAGATCAGTACTATTCTTGTGGCGTTGTGTTTTTGAAAGCTGCATGTGCAGGATCCCTGTAGACCATAATAAAAATCTCTAAATATATCTTAATTTCAATGATGTGAGGACAGTGGCTGAAACCAGTACTTTATGGCATGATCCGCCGCTAAAGTAATTACAGCAATCCCTTCCAACTAAACATGTAGATATTGTAGATGAAGTGTTTATGCGTTTGTATGATTCTGGGAGACAAAAAAATCTGTTTGGAAATTCTGAATAATGGTTTTGATTAAATTAATATTACAGAGACTTTCCCTTTGGAACGATGATTTGTCAGCAGCTTAGAACGAATCAAGCAAGAATTTTATACAAATGCCAAACTGTTATTTAAAACGTGTCACAGCATTGGTAGGGCACCTCTGAGCTGGTGCTAAACTCCGCTTTCAAGTTTGTGGTGAAC
Organism: Chionis minor; assembly: GCA_013398295.1. Classification (NCBI taxonomy): domain Eukaryota; kingdom Metazoa; phylum Chordata; class Aves; order Charadriiformes; family Chionidae; genus Chionis; species Chionis minor. The sequence goes on from VZSF01000513.1 coordinate 237,428, forward strand.
TCCCAAGCTCCATTTTGACTGGGTGGTTTGAAACACGGTCTCTTCTTTTGGCGTCTCTGGCAGTTTTCCAATAAACAGTCTGTCAGCCTGTTACGCTTTCACAGCTGTATTAGCCCCTTTGGCCTCCCCACCAAGCTCCTGACTAACGTCAGCTCATCTTTGCTGAGAACGTCGGTCCTACTGGAAAAGTGAGTTTACAATTTATTCTTTGGGGATATGACAGCTGATAGCAAACAGACAAACACTCCTTGCACTCTTTGCACACCAGTCACTTTTCTGCTGAACTGGCACAAGAAATAACACATATACACATGTACGTATATGTATGTATATATGTATACATGCCTATGTATGAACACAAAAATGTGTATTTATGTACAAAAATGTGTATGTGTGTCTTTCTAAAAAGAAGAAAGAATATATTTGCTCAATCCCTATTCTTTCTTCCATTTCCCTACCACCCTCAGGAGTTGTCTATGTCAGAGCCTTCCAGGCAGTCCCCAGTCTTCATGTGATGCACAGCTTTTCCTCTGAATCATGGGCTCGGTGTCATTTGGTTCCTACTTCCTTACTTGGCCCAATGCCTTCTCCAGCTCTTTGTCTCAATTTCCTTCTTGCTTAGCTTGCCCTCCCCAGCTTCTTAATTTGTGAGATTTTATCAAGGCAAAGTATGCGCTTCTGTAGGGTTGTATCAATGCCTCATTTTGTTCTTCTGCCTATAAGAAAATTCCCAGGTTCTAGCTGCAGCACCCGTTACAGACAATCTGCCTTTTCCTACATGTTAGCCTTCCCATTGCCCTGCCCCGGTGTCCAGACAGCAACCCTTACAAGAGACTTGTTCAAAGACAGATTTTTTTTTTTTTCGGCCCCCACTTTCCTGCTTATTAACACAAACTGTATTGAACCAAGGTGTGGTGAAAACGTATGGATATAAAAGTGCAAGTTATTCCTACACTGAAACTAGGATTTTGTAAGGTGTGTAGATGTGTCCTGGATGACTCCTAAAAGGTTTTGGAAAAAAGACTGACCTAGGGGACTACAAGGCCCCAAACTAAATTAGTAACTCAGAAAAAGGTGTTGAGCTGTCAAGTTACAACACCCTCACCTCCCCTCACCTCCCCACCCCCCCTTAAACAACGCAGCGTAGGGACAGTTTTCACTTTCATGCAGTAAACAGGAGTTTCAGGAGTGACTCGGTTTCAAATGAGCCGTATTTGACAGGCAAACTCAAACTGAAACCCAAGGGCAGTGTTTGTGAACGCACTTGGGCTGAAACTGAAGAAAAGCTTTCCATGAATCGCTGTAAACGGAAACCACTGTGTTAACCTAGATGGGTGCCCTACTTCCCAGCTGAGGTACCTCCTTCTGCTCGCTCCCTATGGACTAGCACGGAGCCGTAAGAGGTGACCTTGAGTAAAGGGCTCTGCCCCAGATACAACACTGGGAAGGAACTATTACTCAAGCACAAGCCGCTTTTTGCTCCTCTCCTGGGCAGGGTGGAAGACGGAGGGGATAGAAATCCTCCTGAGAAATCCGTCTGTCCTTTCTTCTCCCTGCCAACTGCTTTTGGCACAGCCCTGTCCCCATCCTGCCGATGCTCTTGGGGTGTCCAGCCTCTGTGGGCACCACATTTCTCTGCAAGCCATGGGTTGCAGCCCTCCCTTATATGTTCTGTGCCTACATTTCCAGGGGCTGTCTGCCCCTTCTCAAGGGCATTTCAGTCTCATTTCATTTTTTCACATCTTCATTTTTTTTTCTTTTAAGACAGAAAAGTTACAAAATGATCCCCCCCCCCCCGTTTGTTGTAGTCTGTAGCTATTCCCCAAAGTATAGGCACTGTTGGGTTGAAAAGTAAGGATTGTTTAATAATGCACAAAAGCCTCACACCGTGTTTATTACCACTGTGCTAAGCAAAATATTCTATTTAGTGCTGCAGGTTTATGACACAGAAAAGGATCTTTCTTCTAATCTTAGGGCAAGTTTTAATTTTAGATCACTTTCCAAAGCTGTAGAAATACTAGATAGCTAGATAGATGTTTAATATTTTCCATTGTTGGATTGTAATTCTTTCTGATAGAGAATTTAGCTACTTTTCTTCATGAAACTTGCAGAACTTTTAGACTGTCCAAGGGATTTCACTATTAATTTAAGTCTAAGCAGAGTCTAGTATTTGTCAGTAGTTCTGATTTGTGCTGGTTGTTGCACACCAGCATCAGTGCTGACTGAATAATGTGGAAAACGCACGAAGACTGAAGTCAGTGCTAAGGTGTGTGGCTGCTTTATTGCTTCCCCTCTTGCCCCCATCAAATCCCATCTGTCTGTACTGTAAATCAGATATCCAGCCCGCTGTCCATCAGACTTCACCCAGGTGCTGTTGGAGAAATTTATACTAATATTGTGTCTCCATGAAACTGTAGGCACCAACCTACTGCAGAGACAGAAAATGGTTCAAAGTCAAGGAAAAGTCAAAGAACACTAATTTCTGCAGAATCGGAATCTGCTACAGTTCCTTCACCATCTTTGTGGCTCTTTGCTGGACTTGATAGGTCCATGTCTTTTGTAGTGGCCACCAGCTGGACTTCATGCTGCTGACCACAACCCTTTGAGCCCAACAGTTCAGCCAGTTTTCAGTCCACCTCTGTTCATCTGTCTAGTCTGTACTTCATCAGTTTGTCTATGAGGCTGTTAGAGCAGATAGTATTGAAAGCCTTGCTAAAATTGAGATAAAGCCTTACTAAGGTTAAGACCCTCAAGTCTGTTCCTGCCAGGAGGACCTTTTCTCTTCTGAGTTATACCACTATTGAGGTCTTTTGTCCTTGGACAAGTCGCTAAGTCTTTTTCTGTGCCATGTTTTACAAGGCTGGACCTGAGGTTTGCAGTTATGCAGAAAGAAGGGAGGAATGATCTTTCATAGAAAGTATTTTAATACTGTCAAGTATGAGCAGTTTACATAATAAGATTCAGAAGTGAGAGTTAGGCATGGACGATTGATACCAAATATTTAAAATATAAAAGTATTTATAAAACCAGAGCAGTTTGTTAAAGCTTTTGAAATTTATTGAACTTAACATCCACAAATGTTAAACATGTACAGTTTACCTTTAAGAGGAAAGGCTCTGCAGTGGGCATTTAGCTAGATTTGTACACCTACACACTGCAGATGGTTTAGTTTTATAAGAGATGAAACTGCATTTGGTGGAACTGATTAAATATAAAAACACCACCATCTGCCATTTATTCTAATATAAAATGGTTTGGGCAGATGCTGACATCTTTTGAGATGATTGATTCATCTCTGACAAGTGAAGATTCTCGGAGGGTTCCAGCTGCCCACTGCTCACACAATACACGCTTACGAGAGCAAACGCCAATCACCGCACTGTGATTTGGATGTAGCAGGTGAACGAAGGGCACTTCAATAACCAGCAGCCCGGAATTCCTAACAACATCAGTGGTGCTTTTTTTTTTAATTCTTCTTTTTTTCTTTTTTCCCCCTCTCTCCTACACTTCTGGCCCACATTAAACTGTGAGAATATTTTATGCACACGGTATACTGTATTGGAGCACAGCTACCCTAGCATGGCGATAACTGGAAGAGTGTCAATTTCTGGCACAAATAGCTCGCTCTCATTTTTCAGAGTAGAAAACCATCAGATACTCTCCACATATGCTATTCATTTTAAAATTATTTTTTGCTAAGTGTCCATCAGGGTTACATTTAAACTTCTTGGAGTACTATTTATTGAGTATGACACCAAATGCTTTGTAATAACTTAAATAACAGATGTCTATCTTGTTTTATTTGATAACATTGTCACACTCTCTACTGTGGTATGCTCTAGCGTAGCTTGCTGTAGCATCATCTTTTTTAAAGGTTTTGCTCAAACTTTTTAAAACATGCATAAGTTACGGAAGAATGCATTTAAAAATACTCGGGACCAGATTGTGACATCCATACCCACACTGAATAGCTGTTTGCACCAGCAGTAAGTCTTACTGCAGACAGACCATTTCTTATGAAATAAGGTCCTGACCCAAAGCTAGATTTGTGGTAACTTCAGTGGACTTTTGGTCCATCTCCAAGTGGGAGAAAGTGTGGTATAATTAGACCGTCATGCAACAAGGAAGCACATCAAGTCAGTCCTAACGTTGCAAGTATATAAACTGCAGGACTTCTTCCGAATGTCTTAAAATAGGATGCTCTTTTTGTACATGTAAAATGTAATATCTGACTGTGTCCCCCACTCAAAAATACCACTTTAAACAGCTTCTTCATTATAAAAAATCAGTTAAAAAAGGAAGAGGGTCTGTTTATATGAAATGACATGAAAATGTGACAGTGTAGTGTTGTGCTGGCAGAAGAGCGTATGGTATGTATATATATGTTTGGTCAGCGGGATACTGAAAGATTGTACTGTCATTTGCTGTTGAATGTGTCTGGAGTAATTCCAACAAAGTTTGGAATAACCCTGTTGTACATGGAAGAAGTTGGTGCTACAATATGGGTAAAAAAACCACTCTGTGGGCCATTTTTAAACTATTGAGAGACACTAAAAGCTATTTAAAAAAAGATAGATGCTTGTCATTGGTACAGAATATTTTCTGCTCACCTGTTGCTGAAGGCAAGGCTATAGATAGTGTCATTTCATTGTTTTAAAAAGTAAGGGGTAAAAAAATAAGTCAACCAGATCCTTATCTGGCAAAAATTGGGGTTTGAAGTCAGTGAAGCTAATCTTATTTATCTCGGTTGTACATCTGGGCCAGAGGATTCAGAAATTATTTTGTCTTCATATTAACCCCTTCTTTACTTATGATGTTTCCTTCATTCAAAACTTAAGATTTGTCACATTTACCTCAGCCCCTTTTTTGCCCAGGTGCTTTTTCAGCAGGAAGAGGCAATCCGACATCTTGCCTGAGAGCAACTTTACTGGCCCTTCCTGGATACTGGTTTGTAGAAGGCACTGATGGATGCTTCCCCCTGCGAAAGGAGGACCCTCCCATCAGAGAGTGACTATGTTATTTCATTTAATGGTCTGGGAAGCTGGATGCTTGGGATTGCCTCTGAGGTTGGGTTTACTACTGTGAAAAAGCAATGTTTATGTTAAACTCAAAATGCAACACCTTAATTTGAATGTTCAGTAGGTTTGATTTTTAAAGAATGAAAGAGTAGTCTGTTTTGGAAGTGGAAAGGAAGATCAGAATCCTAATGAATATACAGTACTTAATATATGGAATGCATATCTGACTTCGGGGAAAAGACTTTTTTCTCCATTTTGGCTCCTATTTCTTCTGACATAGAAACATAATACAAATCTAAAGTGTCTAATCCAAGAAACAGCCACCAGAACCTTTATAATGCAAATGATCTGACTGTTCTATAGTGTCTTTCTTCCAGAAGGGTCCCAAAGTGCTATACAAATTACATGTGGCTACATGAATCCGTTCCCACACCACTGAATTACAGGGAGCTCTGGGGAGCAGAACGTCTTTCTACCAGTGCACAGCAGCATTACCCAGCATTTTGGGAGGGCAAGCAGAAAATACAAAGGAGGCAAAATAACAAAATAAAAAAAGATGAAACAGATTGAAAGTAAGATTCAAAGACGACTGAGGAACAGGATAAAATCACCTCAGTGTTTCTCTTCGATAGTGTCATCTGAGCTGGTGGTACATATTGTTATTGATAGTTATAGCTGACCTTCACAGTATTTGTCAAGAGTGTTCCCAGGACTCGGGCAAGGGTATCTGGACAGGAAACAGCAGTGCTCTGCGTTTCTGCCTTGTTTCTCCCTGCAGCCCTTCCTCCCATGTGCCCAGGCTTCCACAAAAAGGACCCTGGTAGAAAGGGACTGGGGTACCTTCACCCTTGTCACATGCAATGCTTTCGAGGAACGCTGTCAGTGTGCCTGAAGTGGGGGTGAGTTTGGCTCCCTTGCCGCTTACCCCCCTCCCAGCCACTCCAGTGTAACGCGGCAGAGCTGGCTCGCAGAGCTGGAGCTGGGCTCAAACCTCACTGCTGCCCTTAGCAGGAGTGCTCTCCTGGCTGCCACTGCTCTGGCCAGAGCCAGATGGAACAGGGACAGGAAGGAGGGACCAAAAAAAAAAGGATGGAGAGAGAAAGAGAACAGAGTTTCCCACAAAAACAGTTCATCAAAAATGAACGGTCCTCCAAAATCCTATTTTTTTTATTTCTTAAAAAAGAATTTCTCATAAAACTTTAGAAATGGATACCCTCCCCCCCCCTCTTCTTTTTTCCTTGGGCTCTTAGATTTGAAAAGTTGAAACATGAAAAAAACCTCTCACTCTCTCTGATTTTACCTCAGCTGAAAATTTTGTCTGACAAAGCTAAAACTTGCCATAGAACTGAGATCTGAGACTGTGATTTTATGTGATAAGCACTCAAGTATTGTCATTACAACTGTTGTTTTGCACCTAAATTCTGTTAAATTGCCATTTTTATGTTGAAAGGAGGTTTGGGTTTGGTGGCTTTTTTGGTGTGTTTTCGGTTTTTTTTTTCCCCCAGTGGATAGCTTGCAATTCACTCTTGTAAGAAATTGTGTTGGGCTGATCATTTCCAGAGTCTGCCTGAATGCGGTGATGGTGACAGTGCTGCTACTTTGTGCGTAATAGTTCCTTCACTTGTGGGAGACACACTAAGTAATTAAAAACGTCTGTAAACAAAAGCTGAGGTGCAGCTTCACAGCAGAGTGATGCAGAGTGACATTGTGGTAGATGATTAGTCTTCTTGGGAGCAAAATCAATGAAAGCAGCAGTAGTCAGATGTCTTCTGGCATAATTTTTCCTATGTGCAGGTGAAGTGTTTTACAGGAGTCTTAGGAGCTGTTGTTATTGTCACAATTTTCTACCAGCTCTACAGTCAGCATTTACAAAAGTGTCCAACGGATTTGAGTGTGCTCCTGTGGATAAAACCTGTATATGGGATTTAGGCAGGTAGGAAAAATGGAAAGGGGCAAAAATCTCCTACTTCTCTCCCCACGAACTCTCATTGAAACTTCCCAGGTTTCTTCTCTTGTTGCTGCCCACTCCTTCCTTCCCCCTCAGTGCTGCTTATCTGCGGGAAGAATCATGGCTGGAATTTATAAATGCTTCTCTGTTGTGCAAAAGAACTTTGATAGCATGAAATGAATAGCAGGTAATATAATAAGAAAAAGGATCTGGCTGCAGCTTTGGAAATGTAAATTCTTTTTATCAGTCCCCCTGCTAATTGGAATTGCTGTTTGTTGTTTCACATTTAGTGGATTTCATTATATTTTCTTTGGTAATTAGATATTTTAACTATAAATTAAAAATACCAGACCAAATAAAAAACCAACCCCAAACCAACAACAAAACCCCCTTCATTAAGATGCAGTCTAAGTTGTATAGATACCACATTAATTAAAATAACATTGTTAGAAGGTACTGTTAAGGAAAACAAAGCAAAGGAACCACAAAAATCTGAAACTTGGAAATAAGGACCCCAGTCCAGACTTTCCCAGTCAATGCAAAGGCACTTGCAATCTGCACTGTGCTTTGGAGCGAGCCCACATCCGAGTGAGAGCTTGAACTGGGGGGCAGGTCCGGGAGGGGGCGGAGGGTTTTGCCCCTCTCCTTCAATGTCCTGGTGCCTCTTTCGGACTCTCTTCCTCACTCTCTTCCTCTCATGCTGTATTCAGCTCCAGCACCAGCCGGCTCCCAGCCTGGTGGGGGCTACCAAATACTCCCTGCCTCGTCTGGATACAATAGAGAAGGTGTCAGAAGAGGAATTTTGCATTGTTTATCATATGTCCGTATGGAAAAATCCTCCCCAAAATGATGTAGTTCCAGGTGGGTGGAGAAAGCACTCTGTAGACCTGAGGAGTTTTTAAATGGGAAGGCTTGTGAATTTTTCATGCTTTGTGGATTTTTTTAAATATACACAATGGTAAAAATATGAAAATACCCATGTTCCTCTAGATTATTTCTTAAGGGAAAAATTAGTAGGATGTGTCCCACTCCTGTGCAGGTAGCAAAGAGGAGGTCACGGACCTGCTGCTTGCACTTTCATTGATACTGCAGAACTAAGAGCTGTCCCAAAAGGTATTTTGGAAGACAACCGAGCCTTTCTGCATTTGCAGCTTCACTTTTAGAGCTGAGCTCAGACATGGTAGAGGAAAAACCATCGCACAAAATTTGCATTCTTTCTGAGGCTGATTTCTATCTTATTAGCCCAAGGAAAGGACAAACCAAGAAGAAAGTATCTTAGCAAAATTAACCTCTACTCTGTAAGCTAGGCCTGGCAGATAGAGGCAGCAGTGTCTGAGAGATTATGAGGTCTAGACACCAGTGTATGAGGATAGCTTTTCTTTGAACAGGAGGGAAAAAATCTCATTTCTTGCTCACTCATTTACTTCTTTGTCCTGTGTGAACTCCCACATTTCTTAAGCTTTCAAACCAAGCTTTTTTAGAGATTAGTTGCCTTGTACCAAAAACATTAGATAACCGTGAAATATACCAAAATCCAAATGAATCAAAAGGAATGACATTTTTCTCCAGCTGAAGGTCAGCGTGAACACTGAACGCATTGCCATGCTTCCAGAATTGGCTTCTTAATTTCAAGTGTCTCCCTGCAGCTCAACCGCCTCCCTTTTGTATCACCCCTTCTATTAGTTTAGTAATATGCTGTCATCCTGATTTTTCTTAATTTCGCTTGTGATATTACTTCTCCTTTTCCTCCTCCTATGGGAACAGATTTCTTCTGCCATATGCCCATTTAAACCTAATTGTAGTATCTGAACATCTTGTGCGCTTAGCCACAGCATCCCTTGGGGTTCAATTGAGGCAGAGTATGTATGTGACCTTTAAAGCCATGTCAATGTGAGACTCTCTCAGCGCATGGGTCTTTAAAGCCTGGATGTCTATGCTTCATACTAACAAATTGGACCAGCCTGCCTTTTTATGAGGATATCATCATTTTGGGCAAATTCCAGGTTCCATATTTTAAATCAGCATGTAGAGCACTTTTTAAATCTCCATTTCCCAAAGATCAAGTTCCAGAAGATTAAAAATGAAAAAAAAATCAAAGCAGTTGTTATTTTATTTATTTATTCCAGAGCAAATTTGTAGTAGCAACTACTTGAACATGACTAATTGGCAATTTGTAAAATGGACTGCTCTCAGTAGCAAAGTTTTAAGTACATCAGTGCTGTAACTGTTTCCTTATTATGACAGCTCTTAAAAAGTGTGATAAGGTTGTTATAGGAAACAGTGAAAATTCCTTAAATTGCTGAGGATTATAGATTTTGTATTTGTAACCTAACTAATCTTTATTTTCACACTTTTTTGCATACACCAGAAATATGATTGTGCTGGGTAAACAGTGAGCTGCCCAAACAGTCCTGTCATAATAATGCTATACTGTGATGAAGTCTCATGAAATCTCTTTGGCTCAACGAAAGCCTTTTCACAAACATCCTCAGTTTGGATCTTTGTCTCATGCCATGGCATTGTTGCTGAGCTTTTGCCTTCCCAGAGCCTCTCTGGCAGTTCAGCATGTAAATTGTCCAGATTTAACTGCTTCAGTAGTGTAGAAGTCCTTAAATATCAAAACTTGGCTGTATCTCAATACATATAAACCAAAACATTGCATTATAGCACTTACATTATAAAGGCTTTTAAAGACACCAATATTTGGGGTCTTAAGGGTATTTTATGATGCAGCTGGCTGCAGAGGCTGAGAGAAGGTGGTGATTGATTTGTACTCTGAACTAGAAAAGAATAAATTTTAGTTAAAATTGACAGTAAGTTCTGGTTACGTGAGGATAACATTACACATGTATTGAAATTAAACCTATAACAAGTATAAAACAGGAAATTTAGTGCTAAAATGACACATCAACGAAATAATTATGAAAATAGTTATGACCTCCATTCAGAGTATATTAGCTTTGCTCAGTAGTGCTATGTGTCGTACAATGGGCTTTTGACTGTTAGGCATTTTAGTTCACCAATTAAAATTAGGCATTGTAATATTAATCTTCCAGCTTAGCTTGGTTAGTTGCTTTGTAAAAAATAGATATGTGAACAATTTGTTACTTTCTGATCCTTCTGATATCACTAAATGAATGTTTCTTATCCAACAGCCTTCAGCTTTGAAAGATTTCTAAATATAGAATTGGTCCTAAATCTAAGTTTTGTAGAATCAGTTGTTTTCTGCTGAGAATGTAGTAAAGGAGAAATTAATAACATTTAAACAGAAGACAAAACCAACAGCTGGAGTTGGCAAATATTGTAAGCTGGTTTTAGTCCTTTTCTTGTTTCAACTCAATAGTGAGGAACTGGGAAGAGTAGTAGCCTTTGCAGTGCAGATTATGAAGAAAATGAAATGCTAGGGGACTTGACTCTTTATGTTAATTTCTAAATCAACTATCTTTTCCATGTTAATCACTTTCTAAACTTGATTATAGCATCTCTCTGTCCAATGCAGAACTCCATTGATGTTCCTCTTTGAAAGCAATTTCTGTGGGGATTCTAAAGGGGAGGAGTTTGAGTAGCGAGTCCATCTTTTGGGAGAGGTAACTTTTTCAGACTCATAATGTGTGAAAGCCAAGCTTATGTGTTGACCATTTGCCCCATTGAGCTGCTGCTAAACCCCCATCAAGCCAGAACAGAAGTAGCAGCAAATGCATGATTTCCACCCCCTCGCTGCCGCAAACACTATTATTTATTTTCATGTACTCCTACAAAATCTTTGAGCTGTGTTTTTTTCTTATTCACATTAAGTCATCACGAGTGTTATTTCTTACGTGCCCTGAAAAAATAAGCATCACAGTTTGTCTTTTCACAAGGGACAACAAACTGGAAAGACAAACACATCTTACTTTAAGAAAATACTTGGGCACAAACTCGCCAGAATACAATTACAGGTGACATGGATGGATGTGTAGGGGCAAGTGTCTTGTGTTATTCAGCTTTCAAGTCACAGGCCCCCACAGCCGTGCCCTCTTGAGCAAGTGGCTCCTGTGAGCTGGTTGGCAGAACCTCAGCGGGATGCTGGGGTCCAGGAAAGCTGCTGGCAGTGGGAAGGATCCCACCCTGAGTTCAAGTGATGACGCAGCTGAGTGACTACATCTGCGTCAGAGGAGAGAATGCTCACGTTGCTAATACTGGCTCACAGCTGCACTTTGATTTTACCCACTGTCTATATGATGAACTATAGTCAACATTTTTTCCTTCAGTGATATTACCGTATTTTTATTTGATGCTTCAATCAAAGGTATGCTGCCTTTTAATTAATGTTATGTTCTCCTACACATTTATTTTCTGGCATAAAGAAGGGTTATCTAGAAGGTCAAGGGCCAGAGAGAAAGATGGTATCTTGTAGCTTGAATTAATCTAAAAATAAGGAAATAGATTTTCAGAGGAGAAAACAGTATGAGTCTGGCCTGAATTGGATCAGGCCCAATATTCCTTCTGTGGAAGAAATAAAGGGCTTGAACCTTCTCCCACTGAGAGCAATTACAAACCTGCAGTTGACTATAATAGCTGTGTGTGATAGGGGCATAATAAATTTAAGGCCTGAGATAATCAAGGAGGACTGTGTAATCTTCTGCTAATGCTTCTGAAAGATGCTCTAGTAAAGTGCTAGGCAGGAAGAGCACTCCTCTGCTCTGTTAACAGAACAAATAAGCTTAAGCCACTTGCCTGTGGCACTCAGATATAGCTGATCCTGTGAGTCTGATTTTAATTTGACAGTGATTTAAAATGAAAAATTTTCAAAAAGAATGTCTGTGGAATGATAACTGTGAAAGCCTTAACTGCGAGGGAGTGGGGTGGAGAAGAGGAGAGGGAAAAAGTTTTGCAAAGATACCTGACTGATTTTCTGTATAGTACATAAGAATGTTAAAAGGCCATTTTAGCCAAAGGCCCCCCAGCTTGGTGTCCTGTTTTTGACAGAGGCCGACAGGAGATGCTCGTGGATGGTAGAGGAGCAGGGCACTCACACAGTGTGCAATCCCAGCCTCCAGCAACGTACATACAGCTTGAGGATTTCACAGGAATAAAGTGCTCTTCAAGGAAAAGCTATTGCTGTCCATTTAAATGTCTTCCTGAAATTCACCTTATTGATAGTATAGCTTATTCAAAGACATTCATCTGACATTTGCAAAATGTAAGGTTCACTGAGTTTAGCAGAACAAGCTAAAATGCTTTATGACCTAATCTTAAATTAGATAAAAATATTAGTTCTGATCCAAAACACCACTGTAGCAATTATATCTTTCCACTGCCTTAGGTAGGATTTGGCTCAGAACCTCTATGCCCTCTATTATTTATCAATTTAAAGTGTGACAATGGCATTTTCCCCCCGCCTTTTCCTAAACTGGCTCACTTGCAAAGGTGTTGCTGTAACTTTTCTTTTTTTCTTGTCTCATCTCTTCTGTTGATGGTCCCTAGTTATACCTTAGCTAAAGTTTAGATTTTAGGTTTCAGAAAGGAGACACCTTTTTTTTTGTCTTCTGTCTTAAATCCTGTAATGTAATCGTAGTAATGGATCCTAGAACTTTGTCAGTATTTTGTATGAAGGCAAAGATATATACATAGCTTTTCTGCTATAGAAAGCATATGAGGTACTATATATATGGCAGAATTACCTATCAGTGATAGGAGAATCCTTTGAAAAGAAAACCTAGAAGTTATTTTAGCAGAGAAATAGGCAATATTTTCTGTTAACCGAAATTTGTTCAGAAGTAAAGAACATACCAAGTGTCACTGAAGATTACTAAACTTGAGGGGGGGTGTTAGGTAATTTTTTATGAATTATATTGATATGTGATTTTATATGGAGATTGACTAGTGGTGGGAGTTTTGCTGTCTTTGTTTTCCTCTCTTCTGTTTTGCAGCTTGTGTATTTCAATTGGCATAATTTGTGGACGTGAAAATACATGTTGAAACTCTAGTGAGCAGCTGATGGATAAGAAAAAATAAAACAAAAATGCTTTTTTTTTTTTGCAAAAATGCTTATTCCGGATAAAGACATTGATGTCCTAAGTGAACTTCAAGCTCATGTGCTTTAAGTTTCAAAGCTGAAACACATGTGAAGTTGTATGTGGAAGTGCTGCTGTGAATGTAATTAGTGTAAATGGGATTTAACCTATCATATTGCATACAGGCAAGTTCTGTAACCACCTGGCTAATGTGTATACGCTAATCCTTCCCTACTAAAAAGAAGTAGATTTTACACTGAAATGGAAATGAAACATATAAAAACATGCATTATGTATAATAAATATATACATCAATTTGCATGCATATAAAAACAGACTTTGGGGTTTTGGAAATCAGTTTTTGAAGGCTCATTTTTCATTAAATTTTCTGAAAAAAAATGGTGAATTCATACACTCGTTTAGTATATGCATTTGTGTGAATCAGGATTTTATTTGCAGACTGAGAGGCTCCAGTGCTTAAGGGAACTACTGACAGCTGAATGTCAAAACCAGTTTCTGGTTAAATGTTATCCTTGGTTGTCTTCAGGAACACAGACTTTCCAGCCAGTATATTTTCTACAGTTTTCCTGGTTTGTGCATCATGTTTTCCTTATCCTTCCCTAGACACAGCAAAAAAGGGCTCCGTTTTATAAGCACGGTAGTCAGCAATTCCTAGAAATGTGAATATTTGTTTTAAGAAGGAAAATATTGCAAGCGAATGATTAAAAATTCTGCTTTCAGAAGTTAATAAAATTTCTATTAGTAACTGGAACCTTAGTGGGTTTTTTTTTTTTTTTTATTGCCCATGGTGTTATAACTAAGCTAGAATTCAGAAAGACAGCTAGAGTGTTATTTCTTTGGCGTATTGCTTTGGACCTTTGGGGTATGATATAAGGCACAGAACATTCAGTGCACTGCAGCAGATTGCTGCTTACTGAATAACCAGGGGAAATAGCTGTAGAATGGAGTCAAGGGGAACGATGGTCAGGAAAAATTCTGACTAAACAGTTTTTCATTGGCAAATGTCAGATTGCTGTAACCCTGGGATGCTTTAACTGTGACAACACTAGCAAAGAGTTTCTGGTTACCTACCCCAGCCTGTACCCCAGACTAACCAACAGTCTGGTGCTTACAGGTGGGCAAGAAGTGTAGTTGTCCAAAGGGATCTGTGAGCCATTTTGTCATGGGCCTCTCACTTTCCCAAACAGATGTTGTCCATGTTTGTACAAATAAATATACCGATGAATCAGGGAGAAAAAGGTGGACTTTATACAGTGAAGAACACCATGGGAGGTGGGAGATTACAACTGAGACTTCCTCTCCAGTTAATATGTGATTGTTTACACAAAATGAAGTTAGTCCAACAAGGGAGATGGATAGAGCTTGGTCCAGGATGCCCCTGTCCCAGTGACTCAGGCATTCAAACAGGAGGTGGAAGATTAAGGTTTAAGCCCAAGCCTTCATCTAACGTCTCCTAGATGTCCTCAAACTACTGGGTTATTGTTGTTCCCGTGTTGCTCTGCCTTTTCCTTTTGTTTTGTATGAAAAATATTCAAAGGAATCAGTGGTGCTCAGAAGTCGTCCAGAGCCGGTGTTTCTGCTGTCACAGCCCTGTGGGTCACAAGCCTCTGTACAGCACAGCTGCTCTTGTAGATGTCCAGATCTCCACGCCTTGTTTCCCATATTGTGCCACACATAGTAATAGGGAGAGAAGAAAACTGCCAACAGCAGAATACAGCATTAAACAAAGAAATGCCCCCTCTGCCACCCTTGTAACTTATCTCCCATTATCTCCTGAGTAATATCCAGTTTGCCTTTTGTGATGCCTTTGGAGACGCGTGGACCCCTGGGGGCTGTGTGGGTGGCTGGCACCACTCTTGCTGGAAAAATCACTTAGTTGTGGGTGTGCCTGACACAGAGCTTGACCATCTCCACCTCCGTTGGCTGCTGCCTGTCTGTAATGTGAAATAGGGCAGATTTGGACCCACACACATCTCTTGAGTGGAGATGCAGTGCCTGCCTCCCAGAGCAGGATTATTTAGCCTTAGGTTAGGTGCCTGAGCTCTGTATGCACTGCATAGGGGATGCTGGTACCCCAAACCTGTTTTTACAGAGAACACAACATAAACCGGGAGTGAAGGCAGTGAATGTCTGTGCTAGCAAACAACAACTCCTATTTCCACTTCTTAACATCCTCTGGCAGCCTGAGATGTTGCCTTTGGTAAATCAGGGTGTATAAGTGAACGGCTTCCTGGGTGCATGTTTTGCTCTGGGAAAACTGGACCATTCTGATTTTTAGGACCCAGCTGCTGGGAGAGATGGTGACAGAGGTGCTGAGAGGACCCTGTGGTGAGAATCCATGCCTAGGGAGTGGGATCTTCTGCTTCTGCCTTCATCCACGCACTGCTCACCCCCAGGAGAGGCTGCACACATCTGTTATAGCCCTGCATCCAAGTGGGTGAGCAGAGGGACACTCTTAACCTCTCTGCAGTGTTGAGTGGGTGTTTTGAGGATCACATTGCTCCACGTAAGGCTTTTTTTTGTGTGTCTGGCTCCAGTAGTTCAGGTCTATGTATTATTGGTGCAAATTTGTGCTTGGCTTGCCTTCTTTTGTTGTGGAGAGGGCATTTTTTAAGTAGCCCCTTCATTCAAGTAGAGGTTTGGGGGTTTTGTCTTCTGTGTATTTGTCATCCGAGTCGTAAATGAGCAGCATGGGTGAATGTGAGCCTCTAAATGACACAGCAACCAAATCAAACTGGTTCGTGCTACAGCTGCCATCAGTTTGGCTCCAGATGCAGAATGGGGACAGTTTTGAATTCCTAATACTGATATCACAGAAGCATCATTTCCTGCCCTCAACAAGAAACTTGTTGAAAGGACCTGCAAAGGAATCTCTCTGCAGTGTTTTTAACAAATCTGTTTATTGGAGGAAGAGTTTACCCCCACGGGTGTCTGCCCAAATCACAGTGCACCAAGAAGCGAGCTGTTGGCAGAGGCTGGCTCTGAACTCTGCACCTGTCCAGCAAAACCATCAGAGCAGTGGACATGGACGTCAATAGAACAGCCCTGGTTTGCTGCTGCTGAGGGTCTGGCCTGGCATCTATCGCTTTTCACCCTGTGGATAGCGCGGGCAAAGTAATACCATGCAGAAAGAATCACAACTGGATCCCGGCTTTTATATTCGGGGGACGGGGGGGATGTTTGCATTTCATTAGTGTTAAGTTTGCCATTTCCAAGGATTGGGAAGAAAAATCTCTTCCCTCTTTGCTAGAATATAGAGTGGTGTTTACTTTCTCATTTTGAAATTTTCCCATCTTGTGTAACAGCTGTGCTAGGGCAGGACTCGCTCTCTGCTGAACTGCTGCTTTTTTCCTTTGGCCTTTGTTAAAATTTCTGATAAATAACAGACTGTCTACAGCTGTTCAAATGATGTTGCTTTTTCTAAGTGTCACTTCGGTGTTCATTCCCACCAATGTGGGCTTTGCTTTAGAAGGTAAATAAGGGACAAATACGGCTTGCTGTTGAGTAAAATTGAACATGTGGGCAGTGGGAAAAGAATCTGAAACGTGAATTGCCCAAGCCTACAGAATCCATCCACCTCCGGCTGTGATGGAGACACTGTGGCATCTTGGCAGCATTGCTGTGTGCAATTTTCTTTAAATAACTAGTGGGTTTTTTGTTTGCTGCAGTTGGTGCTATTTCTTCGCATTTTCTCATTTGAAGGTAATCTGCTTCTAAGAAGTGATTAGTGTGATTTGTACATGGAAGGCTTCTCTGGCCTTTGAATTTTTGCAGTGGCATTAGCTATGTTAGTGCTATTGGGCTCACCACTGTAATAAATAGTGAGAAGATAATATAAGTGACTTACTAGTATACTAATCTATTGTTATAAAGATAACTTTGTATAATTTATATTAGTCCAAGATTTAATTTTTCTAGAGGCTTTCTTTAAAAACTTTATAACATCACAGTTCTGGAACAAAAGGATCTTATGACGGAGGAATGAAGATTTTCTTTTTCACATCCTGTATCTCTTCTTCCCATGGCAGGAGTTCTGTCCATTTCTTGCCCTTAACCCTTGTATACAGATCCCCGTAAGAAGCTGAATTGCAGAAATCGTTCTGCATTTGAAAAATGGATCAGACAGGAAGAAACAATATGAATGCAAAGTTTTATCTGTGCTTGAGATTAGAAATTGAATTTCTATAGTAATATTTAGTTGAGTTTAATACTCAGGTAAGTTCAATTTATTTTCTGTTGCAAATTGCTTATAAAGGGAAAAATATATCATTCATAAATCCAAAGAGAGAAAGAAAAGGGAATGAACTGAAGTAACTCAACTCTGTCCTTTCCACAGCTGAGGACACAAAGTAATAATTGTTGCTTAGCTAAATTATCACACAAAAGAACAGCAAGTCATTCATTTCCACATGAAAAAGCACAAAAATAGGGTTTCTGTAAGACTGATTGGAAGGTTTAAGATGAGAATGTCAGTGTTAAGGTTTCTCTTTAGAGGTGTTAGATCTGCCTAGGGTGAAATCGGTCCTGCTTTTGCACAAGCATAGCTAGTGCAAACCCATAGCAATTGAATAAGCGGAGGGTCAGCTCCATGGTTTAAACAACTTTTTGACAAATATGATGGGCCAGATCCTCAGCTCTTCTTGCTTTTATAAACCTTTCTCAAGGTTGTCAGAATTGAAACAATTTACATTGTGTATAAGCTGAAGGTTTTGGTGCTGGTATAGTACCAGTACTTAATGAAAGATGACAGATCCAATGGCCCTTTAATTCCCTGCCCGACTCCTTAAATACAGGATGGTGGCTAACAGCAGTGCTGCAAGGCAAATAGATATCATTCTCTTGGAAGACATCAAATTCTGGCGCTTTTGGGAAGAAGCTGGGTTTGTTGGTTATAGGGAAATCTCAAAAAGCAACTTGAGAATTTTACGAGCGTGTGCTTCAGGCTTGCTCAACATTTTGAGGCAAGTGTAAATCACTTCTAAGTAAGCTGCGACGAATGAAATGTTCGTAATTACAAGCTGCTAGCCAATCTTAACACTATTTTTGCCTGAGTACTGCTTAAATTGCTACAGCATAGTTTGTAGACAAAAAAGTGTGACTAATTAATACCTGCAACATCAGTAGGCTCATGTAGGAATAACAGTGACATGAAGCCAAACTAACTCCTTCGGTTGAATGTGACCACTATTTCTTGGATTATAGGTAAAACATTGGGGACATCAGCCAAAATCTGGATGACCAGCAACTCCAAATACTTTTTACCAGCTCAGCAGAGTCCAGGGACTGAATGGAGGTAGAAGCTGAACTATGCTCCGGTTCCCTGACGTGGCTCCTTCTCATGAGGGTTTATGGGCAAAAGTGTGACTAATGAGAAATGCATGTCCTGCTGGAGCACAGCTGCCTGTGTTTGTTGGATGAGTGAAGACCTGCAGGCCACTTTTCAGTTGCAAGTGTTTTAATGGTGATAAACACGGGATTTTTATCAGATTTTTCAGGCGGTGTCAAAAACGCACATGCGAATTGTTGATCTTGGTTGATCTCAGGACCTATTTTTCCTGTGACAGCTGGGGCCATCTTAGAAGAAAGCAACGATAAGAGTGCGATAAAAGCATTTCTCTAGAGCTTTGTAGTCGGTGAGAGAGGATGTTCAGTTTACCCCAGATAGTAGCCATAATGCGTAAACAGCAAGGCTCGTACATGCTATTTTCTGAAGCGTGGTTCGGGGAGGCTGACCACTAGCTGCTGCTAATAGCAGAGGAACAGCCACACTCCGAACGTTGGCCAGATACACATCTAGGTCACCGCTGCGGCTGCAGCCACTCGGTGAATGTATCTTTATCACTGCCATTGCGCATTTCTAACTGTTGTACCGAGGCTCTACATCTACTGGGAACAAGATTTTTTTGTTCAATATTTAAACACCTTTGAAACTGGGCTTTCATATGAGAGACGATCTGGGGTTCTTCACTTTGCTCGTGCAAAAGGGGGCTTGGAGAATTGTAAGATTTTCTAGGTTCGTAGGGTCACTTGATCATTGGCTTTATTAGCTGGCACAGCAACTCTATTCGGTCTCGGCGGCTTGTACTCTGGTTTGCAAGCAGAAGTCAATCCAGGAATGTCTGCACTGGTAGAAATCAGGCAGGGCTTTGCTGTGTCAAAGCCGGTGTCATGCGAGACTTCGCCTTGGACTGGCTGGTGAGAATTTTAAATGTGGAGATATTAGTCAGCATCATGGTTATGCTGTGTTGTACTTTCAGTGCTGTGTTTTTCTAATGAAAGGTGGCTTTTGTATACCCACAATCGGAAAGCATGCATTCCTCATGTGTACCATCTGGATACAAATATTGTATCTGGAGACCGTGTTTTTAATAATTGCCTTTTCATAATAGGTACAATAAATAGAGAAGATCTATGTGGAAAGGTAATCCTTTGCTTTTCCACAAAGGAATTCTACCTTTTGCAATTGAATCGTAGTGTTTTCCTGGGCCTTCAATTGAAATGTCCAAAGCAGGATTTCTAGATCCAGAATTAGAACTCAGGGGTTCCTGATTACCATTCCTTTTTCATATCACTTGTTTTTTTCTTCATTTTCTTATAAGAATCCTGCTAGAAAAAAGGGAAACAAAACCCAGCCTTCCCCCGAGCCCTCTACTGCATTGATATTTGTGGAAGAAAAGCTGCAAAAACACTTTGTGCAGAGCATATGAAAGGTAAATGATTTTACTTTTTAACCATAATATTTTACTTTCCTGAAATTTATCTTCTCTATTGGAGGTTCCATACAAGAAAAGAGAATCTGTAACCCTTCTGCTAGCATTATTTGGAATCTCTTCTAAATTTTTTTTAATTGGAGATGTCATGGATACATTGTTGGAAGGATTTATTGGAATGAGAGGGTCATATATTGTATAATAATATTTTGGCTTGTGACGTATCTCAACAGCTTCTTACCTATTTTTTTACGCATATAAAGTTCTTATTAACTTCCTATGTCATTATATTCTCTGCTTCCCACTGTAAAATAGACTTCCCTTACCTCTTTTCATTTCAGTAGCCAGCAGAACGTCCGAAAAACGTATGTGTGTTTGTGTGTGCCTGTGCATGTGCCTGTGTGGCGTCCGGTGTTTACACTTTTAGTGGACATTTCACTCTCAGCCTTTTCCATCCCCGATGCTTTATGTGGTCAGCTGTGGCTCTGCAAACCTGGCCCGCGCCTGCGGGAAGGCATGAATAGCCCTTGTTGTGCTAGCACACCTGTGTTCTGCGCACAGCTGTTTGGTTCACAACAGGGTTGCTGTTAGCAGTTATGAAACGTTTTCACACCACCCACCCACTATCCACTGGTTTATAACATTTGCTGGCACTTCTGTCCAGCTTGAACTTCTCTTTTTTTTTTTTTTTTTTTTTAATNTTTAAAGGACACCAGGATACGTTATATATAGGAATAACAAGCCAAATTGGCACAACACCTTATTAAAAATATTCTCTCTCTCCTGTGTCAAAGATTACTCTTTTTCTGTCTGTGGTAAATCTGCAACTACAAGAAAAAGTGTTTCTATTTATTCTACATTTTTTCCCCCCCTGGTTATCAGACAGCTTTGTACTGGCCAGAGTTTAAACAGTCTGGAATGTTACTTTGGTTTTTTCCTACATATTGTTGGAGATGCAGAGTCACCCATTTGTTCTGTTTTACCTGTACGTTATGATAGGGAGCTAAGACACAGAGCAATAAAAGGCTGCCCATACAGCTAACTTTTTAAACCACCTCAACTGGTTGGATGGATAACTCCACTCTTCTGAAAGGAAAGCGGCTAAAAGCTCACTTTTCTGGTAGTCTAGATGATGTCAAATCTCCAAAATGGAAAATAGAGCTAATAGAAAAAAATAAATACAAAATGAGGTGGCAAAGTGAAGCAGGTGCTCTATATGGAGGGGAAAAAAGACAAATTAACTTAAAAACTGCTTCATTTCTATAGGAGAATGCTATTTAAATTCATAGACTAGGAAGACAGCTGAACTCTTCTGTGTAGTTTTATCAGCTGTGTTTTGTATCTCTCCATGACACAGTATGTGGCTCTTTTCTGAAAGCAGGACAATGTGTTTTGACAGCCCTTGGCAGTGAGAGCAACAGTGAGAAAAGCAAACCAAAGTGATTCAAATTAACACGAGCTGGCTGTTGCGAAGCTGGACCATGCAAAGCATTTCCCATGAACAGAGAACCTCAGATATTCTAAGATGCAACATAGCCAACTGGGTTAGAAACAGTGAGGAAGGGATGCTGCTAACACTGCTCACCATGCCTCCACCTACAGAAAACATCGTTTTTCTTTGGTAAGCTACAGGGGCATTTAGCCTTAGTCCTGTTTGACAAGGTGAACAGATCCTATACTGAGCTCCCTTTAGGACCTGCAGGGAAAACAGCATCAAATGGAAAGGCAAAGCTCAATTAAAATTGATTTAGGTAACCTCGACCATTTCTGTAGGGGATGGTTTGCATGGAAATTTGTCTAGACCACACATGGGTGTGTGTTTATTTTGCTATAATGGGGCTGCCAATGGCTTTTATTTTTGAAACATTTTGTTGCTGATCAGAAGGAAAAAGACTGAGAATTTAATATATGTTTTTTGTTTTCTCAAGTTTTTCTAATTCAAAGGATAGGCAAACATCTTCGGTGACCTTAGAATTAAGGACTCTCTGCTGATGCTAGAGCAATCTCCATGAGGTCCAGTTCTGCTCACATGACTCACAGATGACTAAGTGGAGGAGTTCAAAGTGGTCCAGAAAAGAAAACCCTTCAAAGTCCATCAAAGCTGAAAAATCTGATTTCTGTCACTCACTCACTTCTCTTCCTCTTCTGGTCTTGCAGGACAATCTTTTCCTTTCATATTCCTGTGCTGCTTGTAAGACCATATTTTTTTCTGAGGTGTAGAGTGCTACGATCCATCTCTCAGTTTTGTGTGTCAGGAAATTACTTTCTCCTGCATTCTGATTTCCTAAGAACCTTCCTTTTACTTAAGATCTTTTCATTTTGCTTCTCTTCTGAATGTCTTCCCCCACCTCATCATCAAATGGATCTTACTTTAGATAATTCAAAGTATCTGTTGTTTTGTTCTCCCTCCCACACCTGCCCACATTTGAGTTTTCTTCTCATACCAGGAGCCTTACTGCTCTCATTCCCAGCTGGAAGACCTCCTCTTCTCATTGTAATAAAACCTTTTTTAAATTTTATTCTTTCCTTATGAGTTATGAGGCAGACAGTAACCCTTCTACTGATTCTTCTTCCCCTCATAATCCATAATAGATTTTATCTGCACTGTGCCCTGTGAAGGAAGGAATTGTTGTAGATGCAAGAAATTAAGTGATTTGCCCAAGGTCATAAAGAAAGTTAATGGATAATTTAAGCCCAGACCTCGTGGATCCTAATCCTAGCTTTGGAGGCTGTAATAGCAACGGTGAGGAGGGTGGGAAGTCCAGGCAGATGATTTGTATTCCTTACTTATGGCCAAATATGACACAAATAGAGGCACCCTGTTCCTGACGAGGAGAGGCGGGAGAGGGGGACATAATTCATGCTATTCAGATTCTGCTATTTAGCATTTGCCGATCCCTAATGGGATATTTGCAAAGTATAATATTTTCTAACAGCTGTAAGGACAAGAGAGCCTAAAATTTCTCCCTATACATAATATCCATGAAATTGCATTGAATATTGTAATGATGTGTTATGCTGCCATTAGCTCCCTGTGAATACCTAATTTGGAAGGTTAATGAAATTGACAAATGTGTGTACTGTACACGCATTGTCAGTACTAGTTAATGGCAACTCTCACATTTTTATTTGGAAAATTATATAAAACTGAAAGTGACAATTATTGTAACTTCATCTTTTTTGGAATCTAGCACAGTGTGCAGTTTATTTAAATAGAGTTGTATGTGTTTTAAATTTGTATACCATCATATGAAGTCTTTTGCTCATCATGTGATTATATACTTAATTTTTGTATGAATGAATGCGTGTATTGTGGTCTTTTATAGCATATTGGGCCAATTTTTTGGGTTTTGTGTGTATTCCACACTAAAATACCGTAAGTCCTTGTCTTCCTGTTGGCTCAACAGTGCTTGATTACAGAACTGGTGCCAGTTAATTAAAAGAGACATCACACATCAGAATGAATTTCCCCAGGCAAGGAAAGTATGCTGGAGTACACTGGAAGAGTACGCTCTTGTATTTTCTGTAAATGGTTGAGCGTGCAAATGAAGAGGTCACTTGCAGCTGCTGCTGCTTTCATGTATGGATTTTGTGAGATCCTTGAAGTTTGGCCCTTAAATAATTCTGTGGCTCTAGAAAGTACTTTTTTAGGTCAAGGTCACATTTTTAGGTGCAAAGACTCTGACTCGAGATCTTTTGGTCTAAAGCAGTTTGGTTAAACAGAGCTTCACATGAATGTGAATGATCCTTTGTGGTCCCGGGGATCTCAGATTCATCTGCTGGGAAGTGAGAAGAGACATTATGATAATCCTCTGTGACACACCGCAGCATGGATGATGTTGCCTCATCTGACCCTGGCGAGGTGGAAAAGGGTGGATGGATGGAATGAGAGCTGCACAGCCCACTTCCTCTGTTACTTATTTTTTGGGCATCTCTTCAGCTCCTTGTGGAGTTTCTTCTGAGGGAGCAGGTGTCACCGAGGAGGGCTGCTGCCCCGAGGAGACCGTATGTGTCACTTCCAAGAACAAAGCAGTCTTTTAAACCCGGTGCTATATTGAGCCTGTGAGTCATGAATCTTTAGATCAATAACCAAAATGTTTTTATATGTGGGGGCAGCCCCAAACAGAGTGACTCAGCGCCGGCAGTTCCGCATTCAGCACACTTCTGTGCAGGATCTGGTTGCAGATGACTGATCGCGGGAGCCGCGAGGCCGGGTGATGTGCGGAGGCTGAGGCGCTGCTTGCGGGCGCAGCAGAGCGGAGTTTTCTTTTTGGTACTCGACACACTTGCTCCTCATTCAGCTTCACGCAGGAGCTGTGTTCTCAGGCTGTCCCAGATGCCACCTGCAAGTCAGCAGCCCGCCTGGGTCTGGCTGTCTCTGACGTTTTGTACGAGGTGACTTGGAGGTGGCAAGGTTTAAGGTGTTCTTAGGCTTGGATTCTCTTGTGGCTTTTTCCCCTTTTGTTATGTTGTATTAATAAATACATGGCATGATCTGGTGGAAGAATATGTCTATTCAGACCCTTTGTTGCCACAGATTCCAGTGGTCTAAAACTCTGAAGAGCTATCAAATGCTTGTCCCTCTCCCACTTGACAACAGGGGCTCCTTCTGCTCTTGCTTCAGTCCTGGTGGCCATGTTACATCAGGCTCATCGTAACCCTCTGGGAGAAGCTGGGGTCCATCAGTCACCCCATGGACCTCTACCCCAAAAGCATAGATCACACTTAAGTGTTTGTATCAGTCGTGGTTGTCAATGTGCATGTATACATTGGTTTGAAATAGGAAATTTAGAGCCTGAAAAAGCTTCACACTGAGATTTGTCTTGTTAAGTGGGAGTGTTTTGCTTCTCTGTGGATTAATGATTTACTGATAGCCCAGTAAAGGATAAGGGATGTCTGCACCTGGCCTATTGAAGGGACATTTGCATTTGTAGAAGTTAGGCCAGTTAATAGGGAGAGGGCACTGAAGCCACCTCCTGAACGGAGGAGGGGAAATGAAATTGAATGAACCTTCATGCAAAACTCCAACAAGGAGTATAGGGTTTTAAGGTTTAGGGACATCATTTAGCGGTGGACTTGATGGTGCTGGGTTAACAGTTGGTTAATGGTGTTTTCCAACCTAAGCTATTCTATGATTCTATGTCAGCCTTCTTCCTTGGCTCCGGGTTCCCTCTCATGAGTATATATTTATGACGGAAGGTGTACACCATCTCTGAGACCCTGAGCATGTAGGTTAGATGTGGTTTATATCTTGTTTGGCAGCTAGAAACAAAGTGAGACAGGGAGAGGGAAAGAGAGAGTGGTGGGCCTTTTGGATTTGGTTTTAGAGAAAGTTTTCTTTCCTTTTTGTCAGCCATATGTTATAAACCTCTGCAACTGTGATGCTTATTTTGGATTGGATAAATAAAGTTTTTTTCCTTGCTTTTGACTTAACTTGGCTTGCACTGAGGATGATTTCTAATGAAGGCTAACATCAAAAACCTACCCTGAAAACAGGTATATAGGCATAGTCTGGTAACATGTAAGTCCCCAACACATTGCTCCATGATATCCCATGATCAGTAGAAATTACCACCTATGCATGGGACAGTATGGGAGCTGGCAAAGTATGGAGACTATACTAATGTAGAATTTTTGGTTGACCAGCACAAGGCAGAAAAGGTCTTGTGTACACACAGGGGGTCAAAGAGCATGTTGATTCTCCAGGTTTGGGTTCCTCTCCAGGCCTCTTGGGAAACACATAAAAAGCTGGAAATGTGTTTTAGCTTTCCATTGAGAGCTCTGCCTCTTGTATATGGAAAGATATTTAGTATTTCTCACAGGACTGAGCATATTTGATATATATATCCATTCTTATCTGACCAGTTTGCTTCTGGACTCTGTGTTTGCAGGAAGGAGATAGATAAGATTGCTGTTTATGAATCGGATTTAATTCAAGGATAGGAGCTAAAGTTATGTACTGTTAACTCATGAAATTGGAGTAACTTGGAGAAAGAAAGTAATCATGAAGAAATATTTAAAATTAAATCATTTTTCCTTAAGGAAGATAATAAGACCATCAAATCTTTGGAACTTTTTACCATTTCAAGCAGAAGTAGAAGAAGAGTAACTGTGAGTTATTTTAAGAGAAAATGCTGCCAGGACATCACAGGGGCTGGGGACCAGGGACAACAGGGGATCCCTGGGCTGGCAATGGTGCTTCTCCATCCAGGGCCTGTCTCACCATGCCCAGCAGCAATTTCTTCTAGGAAGATTATTCCTAGCCTGAAGGTAGTAGGTGTGGAGCCCTAACTCCTCAAAGAGCATTGACTTTGTCAACAGCTGAGATGCCACTGACAGAAAATAAACCTCTCCAGCAGAATGATCCCTTGCCTTTAACAGAAAAAATTATGCTGGAAATTTTGCTACAAGCACAGAGCAGATGCAGGGCAGTATAAAAACATGAAACTGAGAAAAGTAACAGAAAGCAGTCCTACTATCTGGGGAAGATAATAGAAGTCCCAGTTATCAAGCAAGCATGGATAATTATTGCTTCATTTATTTCAACATCTAGTGAAAAAACTCTCACTAACTTCAAATGAACTTGCTTCATTTATTTCAACATCTAGTGAAAAAACTCTCACTAACTTCAAGGAATGATGAACTGAGCTCAGGGGAATATAAAATATAACCCTGGTTGTTTAGCTAGTAGAATTTGGAGAATGAAGGTTTCATTTATTTTCTTGTAAAAACCACCAGGTATAAGATACAGAGAGCCATGTTATACCTACCCTTTCCCTAGCTTGAGACACACCATTAGGGGATGTGTGATACCTGAGGCATAGGAAATGGTGCTACGCTGAAACAGAAGAGGCAAAAATTAACATTCACAGTCCTGGGAAGGGTGATTTTTCTGTTGCTTCTTGAATGTGTTTGTTTCATCTGTGAAGTTCGGCATCTTTTCCTAAAATGTCTATACTATACAAAATAAAAGAAGGGATGCCATTTTTCTGAATGCATTTAGTACAAGCTGTAGCTCTGCCTATGGAGCTGTTTCCCAAGGTAGAAGAAAAAAAAATGCTTTGGTGCTCAAGAGTGAAGGGTCTTCATAAAAAATCATGGTTTCACCTCTGACTTGCTAACCTTTGATATTCAATGTAAAAAAAGAGGGAATACCTGTCAGCAAAATAGTTTTATTGAACCAAGGAAATACAGACAAAATAGCAATGTTTTTGATGTGACTTTATGCTGTGGTACCCTCTAATTGGGAGGCAAAAATTGAAATATTGCCTCTTATCGGAGGTTGGGGGGGTAAAGATCCTACTGAATCCAACCTATCTGGATTTCTCTGCTAATCTTCCACTTTCACAGCTGGTGAACTAGCACTCAGATTCTTTAGCTTTGTTCAGACACTGACAGTATGGAAGTTTTTATGTCTTTCATGGTTCTTATGATCTTTACTCTATCTTTTAAATGTGTGTTGGACATACCATCAAATTTCCCTCAATTTCTTCCATGACTAGGTTTGTCATAGACAAACCAGAAGTTCAGCCAGGTGGAAGTACTCTATCCATTGTCTACTCCAAAATGGTTCAGACTCTGTAGAATTAACTTTCCGTAACTGCAATCAAGTGTTAGCAGTGTGTTTCGCAATCTGCATGTCATCCTTGTTGCCCTGGTAGAAAATCATCTTTGGATCATATTCAAGGTATTCAAGTGCCACAGGGATCAGGAACAGCATTACCAGGGAGGTAGAGGAGGCTGGCAGCTTCACACCAGCACTCCCTGATGAGGTGCAAGTCCCTGTCATAGTATAGTATGTCACATCCCGTCTGTGCTGGCGGCCAGCGTATAAATACTGGAAATAAAGAACTGTGCCTGTCTCAGTCTCTTTCCTTCCTCTGTGTGCTCTGAGGCTTTACCTCGCTATGCCAACCTTTGCTGGACTTTTAATTTGTTATTGTTTCTAGGAGAAATAATGCTGTCTGAGCAGTTTAGCCCTGTACGAGCAGGCTTTGGCCGGCAGCTTTGTGGGTACAGATGGCATGTGGAATGCAGGGCACGAGGGATGCTCAGCACCCAGCATTATAGGAGTCTTTTTTCTTGACTTTGGTGAGTCTGCCTGGGTGAATGAGGCTTACCTGTGGGAGTTGTAAAGTATGTTGCTAAGCTTATTTTTGGTGTTTCTTGTTAAAATCTTCTGTGCCTGTTGCCAAACATACGAGGTTTGTTTTCAGACTCTAACTTCTCAGGTAAAGCTGTCATGTTTATTCTGACTCACTACATCAACACATAAATATGAGGTTTTTGTTTATATTTGTTGCTTTTTGTGTATCTTTAAATAGCCTGGAAATATTTTTTTCAAGGCTTTATTCATTTCCCAGGTAGGAAAGAATGAGAGAGAAAGAAGTCACTGTATAACTTAATCTCAGAAGATGCATTTGGGCTCATATGGTGGCTATGACACAGTTCATTATGGTTAAACCCGGGAGAGATCTGCGTTTGCATCTTCCGGGATAACTAACAACCTTAGTTTTGACCATCACTCTGACATTAAAAAAAAATTTCCACTTTTCAACATGAAAGCCGTGAGTCATCCTCGAAGTAGCATCGCCCGCGTTGTGCATTTGAGGAACGGTTTGGGGCAGGCTGACTTGCATTCACAGGTTCTGTAATCTGTCATCCACTTTGCAGTACTTTAACTTACAAACATTTTCACAGGCTGCAGACGGTGGCTCTCGGCTCGGATTAACCACAAGCTCATTCTGCTTCACCACAGTTTGACCTCTCTGATGAGCCACACATTAATGTGTTTACAGACTGTGCATGTATATCTGGCTATAGACTTGTCAAGGCATGCACAGCGCAGAAGTCGTTTTTATTTTCAAATGTGTTTGGTTTTGGCTGTGATCTGGATGGTCACTTATTCCTGGTAAACGATTTTGGTGCTGTCAGTCGGTCAGTGCTGAGGAGTGCTGTTAAATATTGTCCCATCATTTGCAAAAACACAGAGAATACAATTCACGGGGATGTTACAGAATCAGGCCGGAAAAGACCTTGAGAGGTCATCTAGTCCTGCTATGTTGGTTTAAGGTAGGCAGTCTCAACCAGTTAGCCCCCCACTGTCTGCTCCAGCCCGCTCTGGAGACTTGTCCTGCTCCCTGATGTCTGAGTGGGAATGCTCAGCATCCTCTGACTCACCACAGTTTATTGGAATAGACCTCAGTTTATTTTACTAAGGCAAGCCACAGGCTGTTGAAGCCAGGCGAACCCTCCTGCTCCATCTCCTTGACTAGGGGGGTGGAGAGGGGCAGAGCAGACAGCTGAAGGTCAGGACTAAGCCAGGACAGCTGAAGCTCTCTACCATGGCACGTGCGTTCACATCCTTGGCTTGAGCTTGTAACTGCTGAGTTTGGGCACCTGCTTCTCAGCTGTATCAGGTCCTTCATAGCTTACCTCAGCAGAGGCTGTTCTGAGGCAAGAAGCAAGCTGACCCTGCCGTCCCTTAAATTAGTACCTGCAAGTGGCCCCTGTAACTGAATAAATGATCAAACATTTCAGGGAAACTGTACTGTGCCACAGGAATGCATCTTCTCGTCTGAGGCACCAGGGTTCAGTGCAGCTCATGAAGCCACTCTGGTGTCTTTGCAATGTGCTGCAAGTTTGGCATCTCCAGAGGACGGTGGACCTCACCGCTGGTGAGGGATGTGGGTGCTTCCACATGCTCTTGCAGTTCTCTCCAGCCTTCGTAACGGTTCCGTACTGGAACATGCTCTTCAGAGCTGCTAGCCTGATGTTGGCTGCACCTTCCTCCAGTGAAAGCTGAGCAGGAGGAAAGCTTTGATGCCCATCCTGCCAGCCCATCACGGAGTGCCAACTATGATGCATTCCTCTGCTGTGCCCTGCAGTGCCCATCCTTACAGGGTGTCTGTCCCCACCACAGGGATGTGGGAGGGTGGGCTGAGGGATGAGTAACATCCTCCTCCAAGGCCAGGCATAAGTAGACACCTCTTAGTCACTGCTTTCTGATCCAACCCATCTTTTAATTTTCCATTTCTGTAATTTCAAAGGGAGAGATTGTTTAAGCGTTCAAACAAGAGTAATCCCAGAAATTTATTCAGGGGTTTCAGCTGATTTATTTTTGAAGTGCGCTTTCTCACTTGCTCTGACATGAGACATGCAAAGGTAATGTGCTCCTCTCCCTTTCTCTCTCTCTCTTTCTTTTTTTTTTCAACATGTAGAAACTTGTTATCAGTTTCGTTGTGCAGATGAAAAACTGTGTCTTGAGCAACATCTATAAATGTCACAGAGCTGGGGTTTTTCGAGTGTTTACTGAGAACATATTATGTTTTAGTGTCTCTATCATAAATACCTTTTTGTTAATCTTTCACCCTCACTAAATCTATTACGAGCTTTAATCAACCTTTCTAAGCAGTAATAAAATGTTATCAGCAGTTGGCAGAGATTATAAGTGACAGACCCTAATGTTTTCTAATGATTGTCATTATTTAGAAGGTTGTTTGTAGTTTTACAGAAAAATAATTAGATCTATTGCATACATTTGAAAAGAGGTGGAGTGTGCCTCCTCTGATAGTTTACTCTCAAGAAATCTAATTTGTAAATAATTACTTAAAAAGAAAAAAAATACAAGCCAAAGCTGAGTGGAAATTCAAGATATATTTAGGCAAATGCAGGCTGGAGAGAACATGTTTTATGCTAAAAAGACAGGATATTCCTTNGTAAGCACTGTGTTCTGGCCGAATTTCAGATTTAATCTCAAATGAGATACATTTCCCTGCATTCTCAGTGGTGTGACTATGTTGTAATTTTTATTGTCTTGACTCTCTCTCACGTGACCCCAGATGCGTGTCTGTTGAGAAAGGGCACCTATGAAGCAGCCCATCAAATACTTGTGAATATATCTACAGCACACCCACTGCAGACTCTCCAGATTCTTGCTTGTCCCCCCCAAAACTGAAATCCTTGTCAGCGCCAGGCAGGGAGCGTTTTATAGTTTAATGTTGTTTCATGCCCAGTGAATGCTCACTGCTGACCTGCTTTCAGAGGATATAAAACAATCTGTGCAGGTGTTCAGGTCTCAGAGATGTGTATGCACAAGTAAGTGCGCGTGCACACACACACACACACACACACACACAATCCTTTAGGCTAAGTGACCAGTTTAACCAGGAGTGTGGACCAAACTAGATTAGTGTAACTGAACTGGATCTTAGCTTTTTAATCGCAGACCTCAGCCAGTCTGCTTTTGAGCCTCAAACTTGAAACTTATTCCCCAAGTACACCCTCTTCTCTGGCTTCAGCTTGCCTCTTGCTCGGCCTGAGGATCAGCCATGCACTCAAGATGAACTTGGGCCTTTTTTTTTTTCCGAATGATTATTAATTTCTGTGTATTTTTTGAAAAGTTTGGTTTATTTCTTGTGGTGGGTTTCTGTTGGCCAGTGTAGATGTTGACTCTCTCTATTCCTGTCATCACCTCTTAGGCATTTCTAGAGTGTTATGCTGACCGCCCTTTTTTGTCTCTAGTGATCTCTATTTCTGCACATCCCAGAAATTTGGTTGTTTAATTCTGCTTACAAAAAAGGATGATATGTTTAAAAAAAAATTAAACTGATTTTCAGATCCTCAGTAAA
This sequence comes from Chionis minor, assembly GCA_013398295.1. Taxonomy (NCBI): domain Eukaryota; kingdom Metazoa; phylum Chordata; class Aves; order Charadriiformes; family Chionidae; genus Chionis; species Chionis minor. The sequence goes on from VZSF01000513.1 coordinate 268,751, forward strand.
GACTAAATGGTGAGCTTTTTCTAAGCAGACTAGGCATTTTTAGCAATTAATTTCTTTTCTCAAACTCTCCATTACCCTGGAGAAGGATGTGCATCCTAAAGATATTATAAAGTACGCAGAAAACCCAACTTGAAAGGACTGGCAGTGTTTAAAGTTAGCATTTGGAGTATATCTGCAAGAAGCAGCAGCAGTGTTTAAATGGGAAATTCCAGACTATAAATTCTTTTTCAGCTAGATTATATGCAGTACAAGTGTTGACTTTCAATTTATACCTTTGATATGACTCATTGAATGTTCTGATTCTTAGTTTATTTGTCCTGTCTTCAGCAAAATGAATTGAATATAGGGTTATCCAACCATGATGCGTTGTCTCTGTGCCTCAGATGTTATATTGATGAAATCTTAGTGTCTGGCACTATCTAAGAGGAATATAAAAATTTGATTTGGTCTGCAGCCAGCTTTCCTCCCATTCTGGAACAATGATGGAACATCTGGGAGAACGCTGTATTCATTAACCCAAATCCTGAACATTTCACATAATACCTGATCCTGTAAGAATCTGCTTAGTTTTCCAGCCTGAGTAATTTGTGCTGGATGCAACTAGAGCACATTCAGTCAAAGGGCCTTGTCTCTTTTACATTTTTGAGCTTTTATGTGACATTATGCTGTGTCATAATTGATGATAACAAGATTCCCATTTGTTCTCTGATTTTAAATGCCAGTTACATGCATGGTGGCTCACTCCATTCTCTCTCCTCCAGAAATTTCTCTTTATTTGTCATTTGTATTTTCAGCTGGAGACCTTAGGGTTTTATCTTGCCCATCGTCTCAGCTGAAGCCATATGCCAAGAGGCCTCTTAACTTTCCTGAGGATGGATCTTGGAATATCAGACTGGCGTCAGTGTGCCACCTTTATTGTTTTTCCTGTTTTCATAATCTCCCCTTCTCACAGTGGCAGATGCACACTGGCATTGTGGCTGACAAAATAGCCATCTTCCTCCTGGGATTTGATACCACGCTCTGGCCAGCTGCTGTGGGGTATACAAAAGGGATGCAGTTGGTACATCCCAAAGTTTGAACATCCCCTGTGATTTTGTAGTCTGTGCTTGCCTAAGAAAGGGATTGCGTTTATGTCTCCTCCTGACCGCAGATCGTCTGCACGGATTTGACTGTTCATGAAACTAAATAAAGCTAAACTCCTGAACTGTTATTTAAAAATGGCTGTCCTAATACAGAACATGGGAGCTCGGCTGTCTGTTTTAGGAGAGGAAGAAGGCAGTGGTTAGAGTAGTAACCTGGAACTTTTTTCTCCCTTTACTGTATAGATATGCTCTGTGCTTGACCTTGAAAGTCACACAGGCTGAGATCCAGAAAACACACACCTAAATCCCACTGTGGGATTTAGCCAGCTGGATAGGAGAAAGGTCCACATTTTCAAAGACCCTAAATCTTACAGAGCACCTCATCTGCAAAATGAACGTGGAAGCTCATGGTTTTCTTCATCAGGATGTCATGAGAACAGATGCACCACGTTTGTAACGTATAAACTGCTCATCTTTGCCAAGCCCAAACACTGAATCAACAGGAGCTAAAAGGGTGTGCTATGCAACTACCTGCCTCTTCTACTGATGTTTTAAAAATGTACCATTTCCTCGCAGGATGTGGCAGAGACAGAAGAGTGTTCAGGACCAAAACTGCAAATTCTGTCTTTGCATTTTGTCAATAAAACCTACCAAAGGTTTACATAAAAATGGCTTGGAAGGACCACTGTTTGACGCCTTGATATCAGTATGGCTGAAAGAGTTAAGGCCATTAGGTGGGTGCCATAAAAATACTTAGTATCTAACATCTTCAAAGCAACGTACGAATACTAACTAATTAATCTTCAAAATAGCCTTACCTCAACACCCCACAGTCAACACTGATTAAAAAGTAAATATTCCTCTTGCACATGTAATCAACACTCAGAGCTTTATAGTCTAAGAAGGTAATTGTTTGTGTGCCTTGTTTGTGATTTTGATAAACAATTCAGAGTGGTTCAAAGGATGCAGAGCCAGAGGGAAGGTCAGTAGCAGTATTGGGGTACAGAGTGAGAAGTGCTTCCTCCCTACATGTCATTGATGTGTTTCTGGACCTAGTTGTCTTTCCACGTTGATATGAGAAATCTGGTATTTACCGTAAGAAGTACTGTGTCTGGCAAGGCTGCACTACAGTGAGGAGAATGCATGACTATGATGGTACTTTAATATACTCTTTTAAGTACCTAAAATTTCTGCTTGTCATTGCTCAGTGTTCTTATTGGTCTGCAGAAGTGCACCACAAGTCAGTTCACTTGCTTCAGTTCTTTCCTGAGAGTGGATCCATTACTGAATCCGGTGAAAAAGTGTAATACTGAAACCAAATTGATGGTTAGTGCAAAATAAGGGGAAACTGCTATACTTAAAAAAGATTTGTATTAGTTCATTTCAGAGGAAGCTGTGTCTCTGAAGACTGAACCTAAGAACAGATAGATGGGAGATGCTTAATCACAATTGATTTGTCTCATGCAACTGAGAGATAAATAATTTAAAGTAAAAAAACACTTTGGTGACTGCTTATTGGAAACTGTTCTCATCATGCCTGAATATTCATGATTCTGCATTAGGTGAAACGGCTCAGCAGTCGGAAACCACCTGCTACTGCACAGGTGAAACTCTTGCAAGACCACTTGCTGCTTTTAAATGTTTTTGGTAGAATAGGGGGTGTACCAACGCCCATTGCAAAAACCAGCAATGTGGGAACAGCTCAACAAATAAATGGCTAAGAAATACCAAATATCAAGGGATACGAATGTCAGGCCTGCAGCCAGCACCAGGCTCACAGGCTCTGCACGTGGCAGAAGGGAGGCCCTGTGGATCAATGTTCTTCCCTGTGGAAGCAAGGGAAGCAAGACCTACTGGTCTCCTTGCTAGTCTATGGGCTCGGCTGTTGATCAAGATGCTGCAACAAGTTGTTGCGGTTGTGCTTGCCCTGGATTTTAGTGCATAGGCACACTGATCACTTGACTCTTAGACCCTGTACCTATTAACACAGATCAACTGGTTCATGGTCATATCTTGTCTGCTTCAGATCTCAGGCTTAAAAGATTAACTTTTTGGTTGAGAAGAGAGTCCTCCTGAGCGACTGCGGGAAGTCACTCTGTCCACTCGCAACATGTGGGTCATCGTTCTTTTCTACTCAGTGCTTTAAGGATAAATATTTCAGGTGCTGAAGTGTGTTACTGCTGGAGGTCGGGGTTGTTGATGTGTGCAAAGCTGAAAAAAAAAAAAGTTTGAAGGCAGGGAGTTGAAATTTGTGTAGATACGATGGCAGGGATGGATATCTGCATCAACACATGAAATTTATATGCAGCAAGTTTAGGCAACAGCAGTAGTTGCATCCTGAGCCTGATCCCCAAACCACGACATGTGGTATTTGGTCTTCTGAATACTAAACTTGGAATTTTGGATTAACATTGGAGTACCCGTGTCAGTAAAATGTGTGCACCTGCCTATCCAATAGTGTGCTGATTCTTTGGACACGTAAAACATCACGTAAATCTTATTGGCAGACCAAAGTTTTAAAGATCACAAAGCAGTTCTAGTAATGAGTAAAATTTATAAAAAAAGCCAGTAAATTGGAACACTTGATAAGGTATTAAAATATTCTGTCTGAAATTCGGGTGTGGTTGGTTAACAGAGTAAAAAATAATGGATTCTCACTGTGCATAAATTGAGGCAGTTTGCAAGATATTCCTGGTCTTGCTTTTGAATATTAAAAAATCAGTGTTTGTCACAAAACCACTTCAGCTCAGTTCAACACACCTGGGTGCATGCCACAGAGGGATTATCTCTGATCTAATCACTAGGGAAAGTGGTCTTTTCAGGTCAGGACTGAGGTCATGGTTAGATTGTAGATAGAAAATTATGCCTCCTCTCTCTGAAGCATGCTTATTTACAGTATCAGGTGGTGTTCACTCATGTCTCCTCATTTCATCATTGAAATGCTAATACTCATTCATCAGTGTCACTGATACTCTGGGGGGGGGGGTGTGGAGGGCATGTGTTATATTCACAAATAGGTGGTCTGGCATTGCAGTATCATTTTCAAAGGTAGCCCTTCCTTAATACGTTTAGGTAGCTCTATGTATGTATTTAGGCCAGTGACTTCAGTAGATATTAAGTTTTCATCCATAATAATAATATTGGGCCTTTGTATTTAGCCTGTTAGTAAAGCCATGAAGTGCGTGTATGAGGTTTTAAGCAGTTGTAAAACATAAATCCTTATCTTTGTGTTGAGATATTAAATATTCAAATGTCATGAAGCTCCACGTACCAAGGATGCTCCAACAGTATGAATTCACTGCTTGTCTACTGTGCTTTCTGGTTTATATCATACCATAGCCTTATCAGCAAATAATTGATTAAAATGCCTATATACAACAAGGACAGCATTTTTATTAGAAATTAGATTAATATTTTGAGATAAAATATTGGAAACAAGGTGAAGTACAGCTGAAGGCAATAGCTGTAAAAATCTTTTGATCCTTTCTGTACCCTTGTTATCATTTTCCTGGATCTGTTTTGGTGTAGAAATATCCAGAGGCTCTGTCTTCTCCCAGCTCCTCCTACTCCTCCAGACTATTATATCAAAAGTAGGTGTACTTATGCTCAGGTCTTGAGAAGTCCCATAGCATCAGCTTGGTGTTTCTCACCCCAGGATTTAAAACCTTCTGCAAGTGCTAGAGCCAAACTAGATGTGATATGGAGACAGGAGGAGATCAAAACAGGTTTTCGTGGTTTTCTTTTATTGGCCTACTCATCTGCAAGTAGAAAGTGATGGCTTTTCATTGTTCTTTTCAAGACCTTGAGACATGGTGCCCGGGTGAAATTATGTTAGATTCCAAGTTGTCATGTGAGATTAATCATAGAATCATAGAATTGTCTATGTTGGAAAGGATCTTTAAGATCATTGAGTCCAACCATCAACCTAACACTGCCAAAACCACCACTAAACCAGGTCCCTCAGCACTACCTGTGTCCATCTTTTAAATACCTCCAGGAATGGCAAGTCCACCACTTCCCTGGGCAGCCTATTCCAACGTTTGATAACTCTTTCTGTGAAGAAATTTTTCCTAATATCCAATCTAATCCTCCCCTGGTGTAACTTGAGGCCATTTCCTCTTGCCCTATCGCTTGTTACTTGGGAGATCGACCCCCACCTCGCTCCAAGCTCCTTTCAGGTAGTTGTAGAGAGTGATAAAGTTTCCCCTCATCCTCCTTTTCTCCAGACTAAACGACCCAAAGGGTGGTGGTGAATGGACTTAAATCCAGTTGGTGGCCAGTCACAAGTGGTGTTCCCCAGGGCTCAGTAGTGGTGCTAGTTCTGTTTAATATCTTTATCAATGATCTGGATGAGGTGATTGAGTGCACCCTCAGTAAGTTTGCAGACACACCAAGCTGGGCAGGAGTGTTGATCTGCTTGAGGGTAGGAAGGCTCTACAGAGGAATCTGGACAAGCTGGATTGAAGAATCAAGGCCAATGGTATGAGGTTCAATAAGGCCAGGTGCCATATGTGCACTTGGGTCACAACAACCCCATGCAGCGCTACAGGCTTGGGGAAGAGCAGCTGGAAAGCTGGGCACAAAAGGAGCTGGGGGTGTTGGTTGACAGCCAGCTGAACATGAGCCAGCAGTGTGCCCAGGTGGCCAAAAAAACCAACAGCATCCTGGCTTGTATCAGAAGTAGTGTGATGAGCAGGACTAGGGAAGTGGTTGTTGTCCTGTGCTGGGCATTGGTTAGATTGGACCTCGAATGCTGTGTTCAGTTTTGGGCCCCTCACTACAAGAAAGACATTGAGGTGATGGAGAGTGTTCAGAGAAGGGCAATGAAGCTGTAGATGTGGTGCTTAGGGGCATGGTTTAGTGGTGGACTTGCAGTGCTAGGTTTACGTTTGGACTTGATCTTAAAAGTGTTTTCCAACCTAAATGATTCTATGATTCTACCTATGTGTGTGGAAGGACATGTCTCAAGAAGTCGGTAGTTCCTGGGAAAATGGAAGCTAGATGTATAGATAATGCCAAAAGTTATTAAAGCTGTGGCTAAAAATAGTAAGGATACAGGAAGAACAGAGCCCTCTGCAGCCATGTCCATGGAAATGGAAGATAAACAAGTAGGTGGAGGACATGGTAGAACACAGAAGAGTGCACTGTAGCTGCTAAAAGCCTGAGCTCATTTTCTAGACTCACTTAGCAGCCATCAAAGAGAAATAGACACTGCTAGGGCCTGATCTATGTCACCCTAAATTTGGTATCTCAGTTCAGATCTGTGAAGCCTCCGTTGACTAGAAGAGGGGAGTCTACCCTGCTAAGGCACAGACACCTACATTATGGATAATCAGAAACAGGTGAGGTGATTTGTGTCCTGATCATGCTGGAGACACACTGCATGGTTTTCAGCCATTGCACAACATCTGACTGTGAACAGAGGATCTGAAAGAGCTGTTTTATGCTGGTAAGTAAAAAAGGAGGGGAACCCTCCACAAAAGGCCAGGTGGGTTTTCATGGTATCATCTGGAATACAGCACCAGGAGCTTCCCAACAAACAGTGCAGTTTATTCTGTTTCTATTGATATCAAAGAGATTGTGCTACTGTATCTCATGAGGGAGGGGACAGCGCTGGGCCCAGCATTTCCATTTTGGAGCCCTTATTAACCTCATTTCGGAGCAGGTGAAGAGCAGAATGCAGATGTTGCTGGAGAAATACAGCCTAGATTAAACAGTGCACATGTATCTTTGCATTAGTCCTGCTCACATATGCTGGAGGGATAACGTGTGTGTTGAACTCTATGCTTTTTCTTGGGCACAAATCAGCAATGTGCCTCTCATGTCCTCTTTGGGTACCATGCACACCTATTAGAAAACATAATGCAATTTTGTCATCCGAATCAGAAGCAGTATTTGTAAAGCTGGCAGAAAAATATGTTCTTAGTCTTTGAGCGTACAATAGTTTGAAAGGTATTTGATGACTAGAGACTTGTTTTTCTCCCTTCCCCATTCTCTAGTTTCTGTAATTGATTTTCTGCTCACATGTAGCTTGGGCTCATCTGCACCAGTGTCAGCAGCGAGCACTTAGAGCAGCATGGCTGCAGTGCCACTGAAAGCCTTCCTGGGGCTCATTCCTGACATCGCAACAATGCAATGCACTGAGGCGGGAGCTGCTGGCGTTTCAAAGGTGCTCAATTGCCTTAATTTTCACTGTCTGTGATCATTTGCTAGGGAAAAAAAAAAAAAAAAGAAGGGGGAAAAAAAAAAAGAAAATCCAAACCATTCTATTTTGCAGTAGGAAAATCTTTGCCAAGCCAAGCCACACGTTCCTGGGGTACCTGGATTAGTAGATAGCCCTTTCTTTGTTTATAGACATATATACAGCCGGTATGACTCTCTTTCTACATTTTACACTATTGCTGCTTAAATAGTGTTCCGAAGGAAGGCTCTATAATCTGGCAGTACAGTTGGCTTTGTGTTTAAGAATGGGGAAGTACCTGTGCTCTGCTAGAGTATCTCCTAAATATTGTCAAGGCTAATCCCTTTAAACCTGTCTTTATTGTACAAGGCAAAAATCCATTGAGCTTTTTAGTCAAAGAGTTTTGAATCTGACTAGCACACAGATCCAAACCTTATTAAAGGAAATGATCCTTCGGAACACAATAGGCAGGTAGGGTGCAGAGCTATTTGCCACAGTGTTTTTCAGGGAGAGTTTGGAAAGACTGGAAACAACAGTGGGCTCAGCAGACCCCCTTACTGAGAAGTGTAAACTCTGCATTCCTCGTATATGGAGCTGTAGCCAGCTGTGTTGTGTGTTGTAATACAGTGCGTTCCTTTTTCTGTGTTTTATGCAACCACTGCATGACAAACGCTTGCACTCTGCAGAAATGAGGACCATCTAAATATTTAGCTGTCTTATACTTGCTTTGATACTTCTCTGGCTGGGACTCCTATACTTGGATGTGTATGTTTCCAGAGACATGTCTTCTGTTTCACGACGCAGTACCTTCCTGCGCACACAGTTACTGGGATGGAGAAATAACTACTGGTGCTGCTGCTTGACGTCAAGCTTTTGATTCATTATGTAGAATATAAACTGCAGGCACAGTAAAGTAAAATGTGGGTCTTAGGCTCACTGCATGTTTGTTTGTTTTCAGGCTTGTTTGGGCCAGGTATGTGCTGGGGAGGGTAACCACCAGTGTAAGACTCAGGGAAAGGTGACTGTGCCTTGCTCCCAGGCCATTCAGCTGTTGTGTGTGTCTGCCCCATTTGCAAACACATCAAGAATGGTTTGTTATCTCTGGAGACCATTCGGACCATGCGTTGGATCGGCAGGCAAAGGAGCTTCTCTAGTGTTCATGCTGCTTAGAGAGAACCCAGGATCCCAACCCCCAACTTGGCATGGTGTGGCATATCCAGGTACATGTGGGATGTGGGAATTGACACGTCCCCTGCCATGTCACCCCATAGCTGCGGTCCTCTGCGCTGCAAGTAGCCCAAGATCTCTGTTTGCCTTTTTAAAGGCTAGGACTTTTCATAGTTGTTTCTGAAGGGTGAAGACAGAGCTAATGACATGTGTTTAAGAAACAGAAAGATGTGCTGTGCAACTATGCAAAAATTTTAACCTGACATGCTTATTTCATGCAGAGACACCAAAGACTGCGAGGGAGGGTTAAAACATCAAAAACTTATTTCTCACTGGAAAAGAAAAAAATCAGTGAGTGAAACATGTTTCTCAGTGTGAAGCTTTTCATTAAGAGATTGGCATGGTGTGATATGAAAGAAGAAATCAGGGGTTACACTGTTTTCCTAACAAATGAGGAATTTTTTTTAATGCTGAGGCACTTGCAACTCAATTTTCCTCTCTAAAAGTCAAGGTTTGATTATAGCTCCTGCATTATTATTTATAGTTTAGCAGTTATACATGCCATGTCCTTGGCTGTGGCATTGCAGTTTGCACCATCTATGTCTGCTTCCTAAATTTATTGATCTCATTAGAAGATAAAAATGACAAAGATAGCTCATAATACTTCTGAGAAATGTAAAACCATTAGCAGGTCATTGTCAAAGTTATAACATGTCCTTTTAAGCTGCTTAGCAAACTGGTGGCAGCCTATGATACAGGGATTAACCTGTGCCAGGAGTGACTGAGTGGATCGCAGTGGATGGTTAATATTCAGCCTGCCTACAAAGCTTTGAAGCTGCCTCACAAAATGATACAATGGAGCGATAAATGGAAATGCATTAAAAACAAAGGGAACAGAAGTTTTCCTTTCCTCTCCTTTATCTTGGTCTCTGACATATAAGAAGCAGAATGGGTATTAGAGCTTTGGTCTGAAATTAGAGTTGCTTTTTAAGTCAGGTTTTACTTCCCCAGGCAAAGGAGCCTCTTGGGCTTTGCTCTCTGAGTGCAGGCTGACCTTGGCTGAGACCCTAAGCCAGCTTTTCCTGAGCTGGGACCTTGAAGGTGCTCTCCTAGAGCCGTGCTTAAGCGTATAGTTCTAATAATGAGTATTTCAGACACATGGTGCACAGCTGTATTTTGAAGCCATCATTTGTCGCTCTGGGTGTAGCCTGTTCCATACTACCCATTACACCCACTGGTGCAATAGGCATAACAAGACTTCCTACTTTTTTACAGGAGAGCTATCATCTGCATTGTTATTATTGTCATTTATTATTTATTATTTCTTCCCTTAGAGAAAAATTATTATAAAGAGGGGTTGGGGGGGGGAGGGGTCTGTAAGCACCGATTGATTACATTATTGCTTACTGGTCTGTTTGGGTTTAGAGAATCACAGAATCACCACAGAATCACTGAGGTTGGAAGGGACCTCTGGAGATCATCTAGTCCAACCCCCCTGCCAGAGCAAGTCCACCTACAGCAGGTTGCACAGGATGGCGTCCAGGCGGGTTTGGAATGTCTCCAGAGTTGAAGACTCCACCACCTCTCTGGGCAGCCTGTGCCAGTGCTCTGCCACCCTCAAAGGAAAGAAGTTCCTCCTCCTGTTGAGATGGAACTTACTATATTCGAGTTTATACCCATTGCCTCTTGTTCTATCACTGGGCACCACTGAAAAAAGACTGGCCCCCTCCTCCTGGCACCCTCCCTTGAGGTACTTATAAAGCATTGATGAGATCCCCCCTCAGTCTTCTCTTCTCCAGACTAAAAAGACCCAAGTCCCTCAGCCTTTCCTCATAAGAAAGATGTTCCAGCCTCCTAATCAGAGAACATTGTTCAACTGGGCAGGCCATATACTGCTGTATAAGATTTGGGCTGGGAGCCTGGGTTTTCTGCCTTGGTTCTCAGGGATGAACACAGGAGAGGTGGCTAAGGAGAGAAGGATGTAAGCGGAAAGGCTGGTACCTAATGGGTCTCTTTAGTATCTCCTGACTCTTCACTCGTAGCAGAGCGCTAGCATCTTCAGACACAGTGCCAAATCCCTTTACGGGTGGGTTGGACATATGCAGGTGGAAGAGTGTGGTGGACAGGTGGACAAGAGAAGTAAAAGGGAGAAGAAAGAATGAATAGAAACCCAAGCCCCAGTTCTCTGTTGTTGGTTATCGTGTGACCTGATTTACACCAATGCATTATTCTCTTTTAGGTGCATTTTATACATGCATTCCAGTAACAAGTGAACAAGCATTAGTTAGGGCATTGATGAATTAGCCTAGACAACAGTTTACAGATTACAGCAGAGTAGTAACATTATTAATAATTTCACTTATTCATTCCATTTTTAACCTGTTAATGACTATTTGTTTATTTTATCTATTGGGAATTCAGAATTATCAGGAAGAGGACCCAAGAGCACTGACACACAAACTTTTCCAAACAAAACTTAGTTCCGTTTTCTTTTTTATCTACATGGTAGTAATTTTCATTTGATGCAACTGTACAATCTTGGCTAGATCCACAAATCTATAAATTAAGTGTGATACTACTATATTGTCTACCTCACCAAGGTGGTTTTGGGTTAACTGGTGAATTTCAAATACTCAGAATGCTTCATAACCATGCTGTATAATTATTAATGTGTATAGGCATTCTCAACCATTAACTGCCCTATCATTGTAGTCTGGTCTGCTAGTGATTATAATAGAAACATTGTTTTCTACTTGATTTAGCAAAACAGTCTTCAAAGTTTAAAGACGTAGTTTCGAAATCACAGATCTTGTAAATGCTGTTATGGGATGCAGTCAATAAAGAATAAAAAATTGCTAATATCATTAATAAAATCATGTGAGGAAACCTGATTCAATTTCCTAGAGAATTCTGAGCTTTAAAACAAAATTGTTTGATTCTAATTCAGATTGGAAAAACCCAAAACATGCTAAAATATAAATTCTGCTGTCAAAGGCTAAATTCTAGAGGCGCTCACTCTGAAGATCTTTGCCTTGTTCTCACATCCAGTCATTGGATAGAGAAAATTCTTCAATTTCTGTCCTAAGAACAGCCTCCCAGCCTGGCTTAGCTGGACCCATGCAAAAAGCTGACGGCAACTGATTTTAATACCATTCCCATGGTTGGTGCTCCAGAGCTAGGGATGTTTCCCATGGATTTCCATCCCAGAATCCTGTAATCCTTCTGCTGAAAGTTCTTACTCCTGAAGGATTAAGGCAAACTTAAAAGGTTGCAGAAAAGAACAGCAAGAACAATTGAAAGCCTGAAAATCTTGCCTGACGTTGAAAGATTAAAGAAGTTCAGTGTACTTAGATTAGCTGAAAGAAGGTTAAGAGGTGACTTGATCATCGTGTCAAAGTCCCAAGTTGAGAAACAGTTTTCTAACACACAGGGAATCTCTAATTTAGTAGACAAAGCCATAGTAAGATCCAGTGATTGAATGCTTAATCTGGACAAGTTCACACAAGATGTAACAAGCGTAAGACTGTAGCAGCTAAGACAGGGTACTGGTGGAGTCTCAGTCATTTTAAGAGTTTAAAATATATCTTTGCTAAAAGCTGTTCTACCTTGACCAGAAATTATATGTTTATGCATAATTCCCTGGGTGAAATGCTATGGTATGTGTTGTGCCCAAGGGCAACCTATACAATCATAATTTCAGAGTATATTAATTCTTTAGTAATGAGTGTTCCCTGCTGTTACATAAAATGGGCCCATATAACATACTAGTGTTTGCAGTTTTCTAGCCCTAATATTCAGAAGCTCGTCAAAACCGTTTTGTACCTCTGTATGCTTAGCCCAAAGAAAAGGAAAGCTAGTTAATATAAAAAGGTATTTTTAGCCTTTCTGAAAGCTTCTTATGCCAATCCCTAAAAAGAAACAAGAATTTTCTCCAAAAATGCAAATGCTCTGTCTAGAAGCAAGAGTATCGTTTTCATTTTTAACTGCTTCATCATTATGTGTCACTCCCTATGTATAGTAAGTGCTGTGTGACAGTTGTTTCTAAGAGACAATCAGGGACTTTTCCAATAACTACATAATTGTATTTCATTATAGATGTATTTGTGAGGCATGGGGCTTTATGTGTTCAAAGCACCTAGCAGTCATTAACTAATGCTCACAGTACCTCTGCGGAACAGATAGGATAGTATTATAAAGGCAGATGGTCCTCAAGACCATCCAAAGCATTGCTAGCAGAGAAAGGAGCAGAGCTTGGTACCTTCTGATTTCCAAATTGCTTGTTTAAGTCTCCAAATCAAAACATTGTATTAGCTATATAGCTATAGGAACACTATTTTTAGTACTATGTCCTATAACTCCTTCTCTTGCAATGGTTTTATCACCTACTACGTGAGCACAAGGAGTAATGCTGTGGCACTCTACCTAATTTGTCAAGATCAGCAACATTAGCCTCTGTAGTTCTTACAAGGGCTTGACCTTACTTATTGGGCTAGTCCTACTGAAATTAAATCACTGCATGAAAAGTATGTTTCATTAAAAGTAACTGTGAAGAAGTCGTACTATTTATTTTCAAAGTTTGCCTTTATTTTACAGGTCAATGGCATTATGATATGGCAGTAACATCCATAGAGCAGCAGGGGCTAAGTGCTTGCTATGCCAAGCACAGCCCTTGCTGTTAAAAGAGTGCTTTAGAAAACTGACTACTTAGGTAACCAATACTAGGCCAGCATAAATTAAATCTATGAAAGACCATCCAAACTATTTAGAGCCCATTCTGTCCTTTTTGTGTGCAGAAGGGAAGGATACATGTCTGCTGTAGAGGAATATCCTTTCACAAGGGAATTCTTTGACCACGGGGCCCAACCTTTCTCCCCTTTCAACCACAGCCTTTCTCCCCACTCCTTGACCCTACATGTCTGGCAGAAGTATCTTGAAGTCATGTGCAGATGCTGTGATGGCAATGCACAGTCCAGCCAAGCCTTATTAATGAAAAAATCTCATGCATGCCAGACCTGAAGGAGGAACTGATAATCATCTATCTCATCCAGAATCTTTCCAGTGCCATGTTATGATTTCTTATTATGTTTTCTCATGAATTTGTGAAAGTGATTGGCAAGGCAAATGTGAAGGAGCTAGCTATGGTAGGAACATCGTAGAAGAAAACCATATGTTCAAAACATGACTTCCTGTCTGGATTTATTTTGCCCTGAGTTTTGAGCATCATCAGGCATGGCTTCTGGACTTCCTTTCTCCTAGGGATTGTCGCTGTACCTTGATGATTAGGTAGAAAACTACTTAGTGATGAACAAAGGGGGAAATGGGAAGATTGCCATACTACTACTTCGAAGACTATCACAAATGTATAATAATATATTTCAGAGATGGATGACTGGTTGAATAAGCTCATACCAGGCCTTCTGAGTTTGTAGTTTGACCAGTTCTGGTGGAGACTAATCCAAAAAACTAAGAAAATATAAATTCTACTGGGCTGCCAGTATGTGTGTTTTGAATTAGAAAAGGAAAAATCTTTCCCCCCAAAAGACCAAGTTTCCTTTCCTCTTTTTGGTTTCTGGCACAAGACATGCAAATGTGGGAGGGGGAAAATATCCTGCTCAGAGGAAGAGAGTCTTGGGAAGTCAGCAATATATAAAAGAAAAGTTTATTGAAAGAAACCCCACCAATGCAAACTCAGTGTTTCACTACAAAATTAAAAGTAAGGTGCAGAGAAGGCATCAGTCACAGACCTGTTTCTTTCCTTTTTCAACTCAACTAATTCCGGATATCTTCTGGTCAGCAACTTCCATACCACCTAGGCTCATCTCAAAGGCTTAATACACGAAGACAAGCTTCACCAGTTTTGCAGAATATGATCCTGGCAGGTGGAGGGGTCAAAGCCTTTGCAGGCAATGATCTACAGAGGAAAAGCAGATCATTAGCCTTGTGAATGAGGTAGGTTAGTATTGTGAGAACTGGAATCATGACACTGGAAAACACAAAACAATGAATCTGGTAAGATCTGTGCATCATCTGCATTTTCAAATGCTTATTTAAAGTTTATCTATATTATGGTATCATTTTATGGCTTGCCAGTGTGGCTTACTGATCATATAATACCTCAAAAGGAATCTGACCATTTGCAAAAATCATTATGATCAGTAGTCAGCAATTGAAATGGGCTGTAGAGTGTCCATTCCCTTCAAATGGGTATACTAGCACTTCCTATAGAGGGGAAATAGGAAATGAAGGAGGAACTTCAGCATTTCTAAAAATGTACATTTAAATTATTGGTTAAACTACCCTCAGTAGCATTTGGACCCCTGATATTATCTTTCTTCTGAACTCCAATATTACTCAGCTCATAAAAAAGAGAGCACAAGAGTTGAAAGCAGTGGGAAAATGGAGTTTTTCTGCATATGTTTTGCAACGATTTTTGAAGGGGAAAGTAGGGTCTGAATTTGTAAGCTCCATCATTGAAGTCTGGGGCCATGGTACATACTGAGAAGTGCTAGCTAGCCAAAGAGCCCTGGTCATAGGGAAAGAAATAAGGCAAATAACATACAATTTCTACTAGTCGCCACCATGGCATCATTTCCAAGCTTAAGCACTTTGGGTTTTGGGGGTATTTTATTAAGAATATCATATTTTCCGAAGAAGCAAATGCTTTTGTGGAAAGCTGACACTAGCCCAATACAAAAACCTGTCCAGAACTATTAATGAGAAGTAAAATTTAATGAAGTGTTTTCAACTGAAAGTTTTTTTTAACTTCCAACCCTAGCTGCTGGATCATAGTTCCTTAGTTTTGCAGTGCAAGATAATTTAGGAAGAACCTTTATTTTATGAACTATATGACACAGGTATGATAAGGAGTACCAATAATGAAATTATGCAGAACTGCCAGCACTTCATTGTCACAGACTGATTTCTAATATTTATTTCATCCCATTCTCCTGGTTCTCTGCTCCTCTCTAAGGGCTAATTAAAAGCAGAGGAATAAATAGTCAGGTTTTCCAGTAGAAGTTCATCAATGAAGCTCCCCAAAGATAGTAGAAGACCTGGCAAAAGAAACACTGAAGTAACATAGCTTACAAATAATACTTGTGTCATGGTTTGGGCCAGATTGGCCCAAGCAAGCTGAGCGACAGATGTTCGCTCTCTCCCGCAGAGCAGGAGAGAGAGAAAAGAGAGACTGGCTTAGTAAGAACTGAACTACGTTAATGAAATATAACGAATAAAATAAAAAGAAAATAGTGAAATATATACAAAACCATATCAAGCTCCCAGGATGACAATCACATCACCAGCAGCCACTGGGGAAGTCCCAGACTGGACTCAGCAATGGAAGGGAATTGGATTCCGGATCTGGATTCAGGAACACACAGATCGGGATCAAAGGCAGACAAGCAGAGTCGTCCTCAGATGCCGGCCATTGAAGAAAGACCCCTGACCCTTTGATTCCCCAGCTTTTACACTGAGCATGAGGCAGATGGGATGGAACACCCTGTTGGTCAGTTTTGGGTCACCTGTCCTGTCCGCTCCTCCCCACAGGTGGGACCCCTCTACACTTTTTCACTTCTGGCCCTCCAATGGGGCAAATAACAAAGTTGTTTGTCCTTGGCTGTTATAGCAATAAGTATAAGCAAGAGCCTCTCTGCACACCGTGCCTTGGCATCAACTATAAACATGGGTCTTATCACTCTGACAGCCAACAGGTTTTCTGCACAACATGCTGTTAATTTCAGCAGTTAGAAGAGGCCTAGTTAGAAAGCAGAGTTACTGAACAAAATTGGTCCTGTTTTATCTCAAACCAGGACAACCTGGTATTAGGAAAAATAGGAAAAAAATCCTAGGCTATTAGGAAAAATAAATGCTGGAAAGAGTTGCAGAAGAATATTGTGATACTGAATGACTGTGTGATAAAACGTCAGATATAATTCACTGATAATAGTGTAAAGCAGTGCTAACTTTAGATACACAGTAATGGCTTTTGGACTGGCTCCCACCTCTCAGAAGAAATCTTTGAGTTCTCTGAAAACATCATCCCAGGACTCAATACAGACGAGGGCAAGACAGACGGTCAAATGTGTGGAATGTCTTCTGCAGGCAGGGTGATGAAATAGGTTAGGGGTCTTCAGCCTGAAGGGAAGGAGTGATGGAAATCCCTGAGATTGTGACAGGTGGGGGAAGGTGAAAAAAGAATGGTTATTCAACATTTCTCATAACACTGGAACCAGAAGGCATCAAATGCAAGCTACTGCATGGCAGGTTTGGAACAAATACCCGGTGCGTAGTTAGACTTGGCAACTCATTACTTCATGAGTGCAAAAAAAAAAAGTTTAGACATGCACTGGGTTATTAAACAGGTCCATAGAATAAAAATCCACCGAGAAGTATTAAAATATCTTCTTATCAGTGAGTCCTTTACAAGACATCATGAAGGGATGAGTGAGAAAACCTAGAAACTATGAGTATATATTTGCCCTGTGCTTTTACCCTTCCTTAGCTCCATTGCTGGAAATGTGACAAAAGGCTGTAATGACCCTTGGTCTCACACAGCAAAACTGTTCCCATGTTGAGGGGTACTTTCACATATTCTGGGGTTTTTTAATCTATATGATATGTGAAGTGTACGTGTGAATGTGTGTGGTAGCTGGTGACGGTTGCTGTGACCACAGTGAGGAGATGTTCAAAGCAGGGCCACTGCTTCCCAGTCACAGCTTCCTCATTGTGCCCTTCGGTGCTAATGAACCTGAGAAGCAGGAGGGGAATTCAGAGTTTCTGTCTCTCTTACTCAATTCCAGTAAAGTTGTGCCAAGAAATGGTAAAACTTATTTCTATGAAATGGTGAGGCTAGTATTTTGTGGTTCGGTTACATTCTTTTTTTCTTTTTCTTTTTCTTTTTCTTTTTCTTTTTCTTTTTCTTTTTCTTTTTCTTTTTTTCTTTTTCTTTTTCTTTTTCTTTTTCTTTTTCTTTCTTCTTCTTGTTCTTCTTCTTCCTTTTTCTGTCCTGATTTAATTTAACCAGGCAGGCAAATTTCAGTAATCCTCATCACTTCTTGACTCACTGTTTTATGTTGATATTTATTCATATTCTCCTGATTGTACACTCACCAGTTCCCTCTCCTTAATGTGTTGATTAACATTGAGGGATGGTATAAAAAACTGGAGGGAAACATGGTCATTTACACCCTCTGATCTTGTTTGTTTGCTTCTGAAATACTTGCACTGACACAAATAGACTTTCGTTGTGCATGGAAAGAGATAAGGTTGGGGTTTTCTCTTTTATTTGTTCTGTACCACACATATTTTCCCCACCCACTCCCTCACTCACTTTTATACATGCTCACACACAGATGTACTTGTATACTAGCAGGTTTCAGAGAATTTCACTCAGTTTAGGAGAATGTGACCAATGTCTGGGATGAAATGTTTATATTTTCAGCATCACGAGTCATTTCCACCAATCTTACCATCACAGGTGGGTGTTTCTGGGAAGGTGCTAAAGCACCTATCACTCAGCATTTAAGACACTGAAATAGCATTAGTGAAAGCAGTGCTATGAAGAGTTGGGGTGCACCAAGTTGTCACAAACTATTTGCTGCCTGCTCAGATTAGCCCCATTTTCGGAAGCAGCTAAGTGATTCAGCTAATAGGTCATGCAGTTGTTTGTATTTTTCTGCCTACTCCTTTGTTGAAAATGTCGATGTGGCTCACAGCTCTGCCTTGTTGCTGTATCTTTGACTGCTACTTCTCATATGGGAATCTGCACACAGATAATTCAAGTGATTTTATGAATAGAGGGATTTTTCTGAACCTGCTACATTTTACTAAAGTGTTCTCTGTAAGCTGGGTGTCTCTGTGGATAGATGAGTGCATCTGCAAGTTTCAAGATGTGCAATTTCTGTGGGTGGGGTGGGATGAGTGTGGTGGGGTGAAAGAAGAGAAGAAGAAACGGTCTTCAGCATCAATAAAGTTTCTGGTGCCTCACACCAATATCTGTTCTCTTACAGGTTCTGCTTTTTAAACACTGACCTCAAGAGAAGCTTTTCAGGATGAAAGGGTTATTAAGTGACTGGACACCTTGAGTCACCTGGGGTAAATTACTACAGTCTCTCAGTTATTAGTTAAGACCTTGTGTTCTGGTGAAATCAGCAGAGCTTGTTTTCACTGGTGTAGTATCTGAGCCATCAAGTTTAATGAATTGTTACAAATACTTTAATCTGCACTTGCAGGTGCTATTAAAACACTTTTTTTTACCAAGATATTTTTTTTTTACCTAGGAACAGCAATCTCTCTCAGTCACAATGGTTTAAATATGGAGAAGTGGGATAGGTTTTGCTCATTAGAGAGCCTGATGCTGAATTCAATATTCCCTTCTGCTATACTTACCTCCTCCAGAATTTAAGACAAGTTGCAGGGGATAAAACATAAGGCCTTGGTTAATTGCAAATAAATAGTGCCAGAAATCTATACAGATGGTACCTGAAGTTCACTGCTGAAGACTATCCAGTAAACTATATATAATTTGCACAACATGTATGTACAGGAAGCAGGAGAACAACTTTTTTGTGGTTTCTCACATTTGTAAAAAAACAAAACAACAAAAAAAGACATTATAAATGAACGCTCTCAGTCTGTGAAACTTCTTGTTTGGGAAAACAGCAACCTGTATTTCTATTTATTTACCTTAATTAAATTAATTAATTTAACAAGTCAGAAGATTTCAGCATTTTACAGGATACAGGTGTAAATATCTGGCGAGTAGAGTGTATATATTAAACTACTTCTACTTAGCTAGTAAATATTTTGCCGCATTAGTTTGCTCATTCCTAAGCAATCAGTTGTGAACTCCAGTGTTGTAATGGGTCCACAGGGAACATTTGTGCTTTGGTTGGCACTTAGATTAAATTCATCAAATGATTTTTTTTCCCCCTTCAAGGCTGACATTTCAGAATGTTTTTTTTTTAAAAGGTTGTGTGCCAACTGCCAAAGTCAATTAATTAAATAGTAAATCTGAAATTTGTAGGGGAAGACTATCATTCCATTTTGCTGTGCGACCTTGGAAAAGTGAACATTTAATCCACAAAACACATGGTTTACCAGAGAGTCCTGATTAGCTTGCATTGAAAGTAAAAGCAAACTCCCAGGGATTTTTTGTGAGATTAGGGATTACCTCAAGGGTAGCATTTTACCCTGCATTTTCCTTCTGCTTTTGGTACTTGGTAGTAATGTGAATATCCTTTGAGGTCCTGCTATGCTCGATAGCTTAAAGGATTCAGCACTTTAGTAGAAGGAAAATGTGCAAATTTGTGGCCTCGTTTTCTGTATATTTGGAGGTACCCCAGATGAAGGCATGATGTGCAGTCCTAGAGTGGTTCCTATGCTGGCCAAACAACTTCATCTCAGATCCATAAAGGAGATCATGGAGGCAAAATTCAATAGACACGAGCAGACGGTGATCCTGTTCTAAGACAGAGTAGGTACTACAAATCTCTCCACAAAACACATAGCTCCCAATGAGTTCAATGGCTGCAAAGGCAGCCTGGTTTCACAGATTAGATCGAACTCACTCCTCTGCCTCTTACTCCCCATGCCACTTTTTGTGTACCTTATTGAAACCCTCATACTGTATTTGAAGCTCTACCATCATAAGGTGCTTGGAAAAGAGCGCAATGCACTGGCTGTTCTTCGTCTGTTAGTTTTCTGTCATTATTTTTATATTTGGTTTGTGTTTATCTATGTTTTCCTTGCCCGAAGACCCTGGTGCAGATCAGGACCCTGTAGTCTGGGCCCTGTGTATGCCTGGAATAGAAGCACAGTCCAAAGACAGTACAAAAGAGAGTAGAAACAGTGAATAGGTGGGTTGAGGCAGACAAGGTATGTGACTTTTCTCCCTTTGCCATCTTTCATCTTGTGTTTTGCTACAATTTCAAGTTCAGGACTTGTAACTAATTTTTGGCCTGCCCATTCCCCGTTTGTTTCATGAAAGTAGGTGTTTGTTTCTTCAGGAAGAGAAAAGCTGCCTAAAGAGAGTGGTTTCCTGCATAATGAGAAATCTGTTAGAATTTGGTCTCTAATTTGACAACCTGGCATGAGGGGGCTAGAGTTCAAGGGAAGGCACTGATCGGCCATCTGTAGTAGGGAGAAGTGGCAAAAACTGCTAGTGCCAAGGGTGTTTCTTAAATACTTGTGTTGTAGAAATGTAGCTGCTATATATTAAGCTATAGGAATGTAATTCTTCTCAGGATTCATAATGTTGTGCCTTCTCCTGCCCCTTTGCTTTACATAGTGAATAGCGCAGCAGTTTTTTCTCTCAAAGACCTGTAGTGCAATTCTTAGGACATGTTTATTTCTCCACCACCTCTTTGCAATTGTCCTGCCTGTCCAGATATAGGATATTTTACAGTAAGGACATCTCATGTTTTCCTCTTGAAGTTGTTCCTCCTTGTGAAAGAGACTTACAGATGTGATGGCCCAGAGAGACCGAATCATCTAGGTGTGAGCAGAAGTGGGAGATCTGCAGCTCTGCTTTTCTGAGCCACTGTTACTGTATTTAAGCTGAGGGATATTTGATGTAAAATGTTAGCAAAAATGCCTCCAAGAATGAGGCAAATGAAGGATGCCAAGCTGTAGATAATGCTCAAGGTCAAAGCTTTGGATTCCCAGTTTCCTCATACTGTAAAAATTGTAAAAAGAGTTTCTACCTATGCCTAGGAGGAGAAAAACTGAAGGGAATTCCAGAATCACAGAATCACAGAATGTTAAGGGTTGGAAGGGACCTCTAGAGATCATCTAGTCCAAACCCCCTGCCAGAGCAGGTCCACCTACAGCAGGTTGCACAGGATGGCGTCCAGGCAGGTTTGGAATGTCTCCAGAGTCAGAGACTCCACCACCTCTCTGGGCAGCCTGTGCCAGTGCTCTGCAACCCTCAAAGGAAAGAAGTTCCTCCTCATGTTCAGACGGAACTTCCTATGTTCAAGTTTGTGCCCATTACCTCTTGTTCTATCACTGGGCACCACTGAAAAAAGACTGGCCCCCTCCTCCTGGCGCCCTCCCTTGAAGTACTTATAAAGCATTGATGAGATCCCCCCTCAGTCTTCTCTTCTCCAGACTAAAAAGACCCAAGTCCCTCAGCCTTTCCTCATAAGAAAGATGCTCCAGCCCCCTAATCATCTTCGTGGCCCTTCACTGCACCCTCTCCAGCAGTTCCCTGTCTTTCTTAAACTGGGGAGCCCAGAACTGGACACAGTACTCCAGATGCAGCCTCACCAGGGCAGAGTAGAGGGGGAGGATGGCCTCCCTCCACCTGCTGGCCACAATCCTCTTGAGGCACCCCAGGATACCATTGGCCTTCTTGGCTGGACACATTGCTGGCTCATGGTCATCCTGTTGTCCACCAGGACTCCCAGGTCCCTCTCTTCAGAGCTGCTTTCCAGCAGGTCAGCCCCCAACCTGTACTGCTGCATGGGGTTATTCCTCCCCAGGTGAAGGACCCTACACTTGCTTTTGTTGAATTTCATTAGGTTTCTCTCTGCCCAACTCTCCAGCCTGTGCAGGTCGTGCTGAATGGCAGCTCAGCCTTCCGGGGTGTCAGCCACCCCTCCCAGCTTCGTGTCATCAGCAAACTTGCTGATGGTACACTTCATCCCTTCATCCAGGTCATTGATGAATACACTGAACAGGACTGGACCCAGTAAACTGGACTGGACCCAGGACTGGACTTGGGAAACTTTAAACACTTGAAAGAATTCAGATGGTGCCAAGGCTGAGCTGCCAAATATTGAATTTTGGTTTAAATCCTACCTGAACCACCTAAAGTGTTGTGTGGGTCTAAAACTCAGCTCATATGTGTTTAAAATTCCTTTCTGTAGGATGGATTTGTTGATGTTTATCTCAGAGGAATGTTGGGCAGAGAAATATGTCAAGTGCTCACTTACTACAGTAATAATTGTACCATATATGGACTTAGATAGAAAAGATGTTTTAAATGGCTTGTAAAATTTGGCAGAAAACAAATCTCATGAATGTTTCTAGATGATCACCAGATTACCAAGTTCCCCTTAACCAATGTTGGGTTGTTATCTATATCATTTCTGTGCTAAACGCCTGTATCTCCCTGTGAGATGTGAATTCAGTTTTCCAAGAGATCATTAAACATGAAAGAACTAAACATCCTAATTTCTTTCCCTAAAGTTGTATCTCAGCATTGTCTTCATCAGTAGCCTTGTCTGCAGGAAGTGTAAAGTTTCCTGCTATGATTGTTTGACTGCTGCCAATTATCAGATCTGCTTTTGGCAGCTTTCCCCTCAACCTGCTGATTAGCTAATGTGTGGTTACTAATACAATATGGGAAACTGGTGTAAATGAGGAAGCAAAAGATTTATTAATTTCATGTGCTAAATACTGTTTGTAATTATCAATACTGTGAAAAGAAATCCTGGCTTAAGAAATAGTCAGTTTTCTATGCTTTTTGTGGAGTGAAGCACCAGAATTTTGTGCAGTGAACAGCCACATTTCCCCCTTGATAGACACACATAATTTTCATTACATTCATAGATTTTAAAGGCAGAAAGGGGACCATTAGAGCATCTAGTCTAACTACCTGTAAAACAGGCCACAGAATTTCATACTGCTACGCGGTATCAGAATTAATGGAAAACAGGAGCCAAATCCTCAGCTGAATGTTACTCCACCAAGCTGGAATAATGGTGATTTATAACAGCTGAGAAATTGGCAGTAGTCTTAAGTGACAATGGATTCTTTCTGCATAAACCTAAATTAAAAGGGTCACTTATATTTTAATAGCAGTATTGAAAGACCCTTGCTGAGAGTGAGTTTTTGCAAAGTATTTTAAACTTTAGAAGAAAATGAATTTTTTTTCCCCAAACCTTTCTGGGATGATTGTGTTCCCTGTTGTGATTTAAACTTGTCCCTTCACTGGATCTCCTGAAGAAAAGGCATAAAGTTAGCA
Organism: Chionis minor; assembly: GCA_013398295.1. Lineage (NCBI taxonomy): Eukaryota > Metazoa > Chordata > Aves > Charadriiformes > Chionidae > Chionis > Chionis minor. The sequence goes on from VZSF01000513.1 coordinate 292,149, forward strand.
GAAGAAAAATGTTTCTCTTTAAATTGAAACCTGTGCCAAGATTCTTATTTGTAATTAATTCATGCCCTAGGATTTCAGTGGTGGAAGGGAGAACTAAATAATATAATAAAAACCTAAGTTTTCTCAGAGCCAAGAAGAACTCAAACTTAAAAGTTCAAAGATTAAAAGTCTCAAGAGGTCTACATTTGTGGAGTCTGTGATTTCTTTCATTAGGTTCTATATTAGGCAAAACAAGATGTCTCATTACTCTTTTGCAGCCATCTGTACGTGTGTGTGGATGATGTTATTATATTTATAGCAGATACAGCCTTATCATTTAGCTACAGACAGAATTCTACCTGCTCAGAGCTACAGGGTTTAAGAATGCACTCAGACAATATTGACATAGCCAACGCCATAACATCCTGCAATCTGCACAGAAACTAAGACTTTGTGCACACCAAAGCTGAACAAAAAAACCTTCCTTCCTGCTCCCCTAACCCAAGAGAGAGTGTTTAAAGGAAAATACCAGTGTGGGGTAAATATCCTTCAGATTCCCTCAGATTCCCAATAATTTTCTGTCAGTTCTGTCTCAGGAGAAGGCGGCGAAGGCTTTTCTGTTGAGTGATACAGAAATTAGTGACTATCACGTCAACATTTGGAATACATAAAAAGGAAGACACATCCTTATTAGAGTCGCTGCTTGTGTGGATAGCAAGCAGGGAGAATCTCCTCTCATAATACTCACATTCTCAGTGATTATAAGCCAGCTGCTGGTTTGGCTGATGAACATTTGGAGGTGCTTTATATTTGCTTTAGAAAAGTAAACAGAATACATACCTTTTAATACATTCCTCATACTTTTTTCCCCTAGTACTTTTCTTCTTCAGAGCAGGAACTCTGTTTCAACATGTCACAGCACTTTTCAGTGCCGCTGTCACTGTCACGTGGAGAAAAAATTGTAATAACTTACCACACAGATAAATATCAGAAAACATGCTCTGAAGCTTACCAGTAAATGCCACTTCTGTCTCTCTCTATTTGGGACCCTCACTACCAGAAAGACACTGAGGTGCTGGCACAAGTCCAGAGAAGGGCAACAAAGCTGGTGAGGGGTCTAGAGCACAAGTCTTAGGAGGAGCAGCTGAGGGAACTGGGGTTGTTTAGCCTGGAGAAAAGGACACTGAGGGGAGACCTTATCACTCTCTACAACTCCCTGAAAGGAGGTTATAGCGAGGTGGGGGCCGATCTCTTCTCCCAAGTAACAAGCAACAGAACAAGAAGAAATGGCCTCAAGTTGCACCAGGGGAGGTTTAGGTTAGATGTTAGGAAAAGTTTTTTCACAGAAAGGGTTATCAAACGTTGGAACAGGCTGCCCAGGGAAGTGGTGGACTCGCCATCCCTGGACGTATTTAAAAGATGGGTAGACGTGGTGCTGAGGGACATGGTTTAGTGGTGGTTTTGGCAGTGTTAGGTTGATGGTTGGACTCGATGATCTTAAAGGTTCCCTCCAACACAGATGATTCTATGATTCTATTTACTTTAAGCAGGACTAAAAATGCCAACCCCTCCTCAAGAAACAAGGTTGCTATTTGTTCTTACCTAGAAGGATTTAAGTGGTCCCCATCCTTTAGGAAGTGCTCATTTACCTGTGTTGTACCACTAAGTATTTGGTAACACCACACTTGCTTACAAAGTTTGCAGCAGCATCACATGCTTCAGCCTGCTGCAGACAACGTCTGCCTCATGAAGGGCACCCAGCTCCTGAACTGCACTTCCCACAATGGCTAGACTGAAAGTTCATTCAGCATTCTGTAAGAAAATTGGAAAAAAAAAAAGGCCTGTATTTCTTTTATGCAGCCAGGTAAGAGCAACCAGCTAACACCACCATTTTAAATATTGTGCCTTCACAAACATCAGCCTGTTGGCTTATGTTAGATGCTACTGTGAAATGGATCCTCAGGAATGAAACATTGGGAACAGTGGCTTGGGAATGAGGACAACCCTTTGCAGCACGCTGCCAAGTTTAATGATGTATTACAGCATACAGAACCCACTGCTCGTTCTCATCCTGCATCATTATGGTATCTTCTACCCAAATGAAGATGTGTGTAGAATGTGCCAGCCTATTTGCACTATAATACAAGGTTAGACAAGACAAAACACGAGTGCCATGGAGAAGCCAGATAAGAGAGGCTCTGACTGAGGTCTGAACTGTATGTTGTGGGTAACTCGGTATAATCCTGTGTTTATTGCTTGGTTCAGTCCTTCATTTCTCAGAGCACTAGGCTGACCTCCAAGAAACTTTAAAAATATTGTTTTCCAAAGGCTGAAGTTAGGCTATTGTTATAGAAAAATTGGCTGTGGTTTATGGTCTTGCCAAATTAAATTTAGCTTCAGTGAAGGTGACATGAAATCTTTATAGTATAGCCTCACCAGTGAATAAAAAGGCTTCTACAGCCGAGTCATATATAAACATCAGTAATATAAAATTCTGACAAATGTAACAGCATTGCATTCACAGAAGCTTTGCACTCTCAGTCTGGTGATAAAACATCAGTCTGTATGTAGTTTCGTTTTGTCATTTGCTTGTGGAGTACTTCTTTCCTCCACTAAAATTAAAATTGAAAAGACTTTTCCACTTTTGGGGAAAAGATCACCATTGAAGAGAAATTCTCCCTGCCAAATTAATAGATAAGGTCTAGCCATGCTAACTCAAAAGCAAGCAAAAGGTAAAAATTGAATCTCTTTATCACAGTTAAGTCATTTTTCTAAACTGAGGAAGTAATATAGGATGGAATATATAGGATAGATTCTCTTACATAAAAAGTGCTTTTAAACTTTAAAAGATCCATAACTAATATTGGGAATGGTTATAAATGACAGTCTTCTCTTTTAGATTATGTTGCATTTATTACGTTTACTGGGACTTTATGGAGATTCTCAAAGAATTAAAGTTATATTTATGATAAAAACATGGAGCTGCTTCTAAATAGCATTTTCAGCATATTAACTGTTGCCTAGATAACAGGCATATCTCCTCGAGCACCTCTATTCTGGTTTAGCACTACAGCTTGCAAATTAATACAGTCATTATAAGACAGCAAAGCTATATCACTTACCATTTCATTATTGTTCAAATCAAAATCCATATTTTTTCAGTTTTCCCTAGGGTTACAAACTGGATAGGGAAATGTTATCATCTTGCAAAATAATCTTTCAAGACTCACTCTCTTTGGTGTTAAGAGGAGCAGTTAATCATATTACAGTAATTTTCATATTAATAGGTCCTGTGCAAAGAGAGAGTTAATGCTCTCCCTCTACATTCAATCCTCCAACAGAGTTTTTTATATATAAATATATTTATATATGTGTGTGTATATATATATTTAGATATATATTAATCTGCTTGGAACTAGATTAGCACAAAAGATATCACGTCCTACTCAGTATATGAATCAGGGTCAAATCAACAGCATACCCTTAAATTTTTAATCAAAATGGCAATCTGTCATCTCTAAGAGAGTTAGGTAATCTTTAAGTGAATAACATGAATACATAGCATGTTTTTATGGAAAATACCGGGGAGAGCTTACTGCAGCACAGGAAAACACTCTGTAGACTACTTTGTAGATACTTTACTCCTTACATGAGAAGCTGTGATCCTACGGCATACGTATCCACTCTAAAATGAAAATCATCTTTAGACCTGAATTCTGTTTTTTGAAGGATTAATGCACCTTTTACTTTTGAGATCTCACACACTGTAATTTTATGAAAGCTTCTCACATAGGGTTGTACTTGTAATAATGTAATGTTGTCAGTTAAACTCAGACCTTTAATTTTATGCATGAGAATTTTCTGGTATTTTTCTTTTTTTCAATCTGCTAACCTGAGTAATGCTGTCTGTTCCAAAGAACCTGAGTGTAAATTTAAGGAGCTGGCCAAGACCTCAGGTGTTTGCCTAATTTTCCGCAGCCTGAATGTGAAAGAAAGGTGGGTCAGGTCTGCAGAGACATGGGGAGAACCGGCTCTGCTCCACTCCCACTTTGCCCCAGCTCAGCGGGAAGCCGCTCCGCGTGGAAGCCAGAGCGCTGTGCAGGCGCCATGGCTAATAAGCCCCACGGAGAGTGGGTTCGAGACCTGGAGTGCAATGCCGACTTAATGTGGCCGCCTGGCTCCTGGAGCAGGTTGGGTTAGCCCAACTCTTAGGTTAACCCACTCTTCTTAGGCAGTGCGGGAAGACGCTCCTGTGGTAAACCTTCGTGTTCCGTCAGCATCCGCTGTACTTTGGCTAAGCTCCGTTAGCGTAATGATGCCATCTCTCTCAGCGTCCTTCATTATTCTCCCCACTGTTGTTCCCAGGGGGTCTGATTAAAATCAGTGGAAAGCTCCCTTGGATTTTACTGGCTTTGGAACTTGGGCTCTGCTCCTTAATTTGCCTTTCTTGTCTGTTTTTAACTCTGCTTTATGTTTAGACTCACTACTGCCACGTTCTTTGCATCCCTCATTTTCCCCCACTTTCCTATACTTTTATTCCTATTCCTGACCTGCTCGACAACTGTTAAATTACTTAGGCAGTGAGTAAAATACAGATTAAAGAAGTGCTTTCAGCTTTGAGCTAAAATGTGTTGACAGGACTCACAAGAGGCCCAGAGGAGACACAGAAAAGTGGCATCATTTTGGGAGAAAAAAAGCTAGAAAAATGATTCTCATCAGATCTGAGGACTCACCATGGTTTTGTGGCAGCACTCCTGGCTACCTTAATGAGGTCATGAGTCCACTAATATTGTGTAGAAACAGTTTTAATTGGTGATAATTTTAACGCTTGTTTAACAAAATTTAAAGGCAGCTGGAATTGGGTTCTATCTGCACCATACCAGTGTAAATCAAAAGTAATGTTATTCAAACTTATGTTCTTTTTGATTAGCAGCACTTTAAAAGAAATAAGACTCTAACACACTCCTGAATTTCAGATATTATACTGTATTTCCATTTATAACCTGACATAATTCCCACACAGCATATGGTATTAATCTGGTGTAAACACCATGTTATGATGTACCCGAACACATACAGTTGACATGAAAATGTCTTCAACTACAATATTTCCAAAAGCAATTATGTCTATATGGTTGCTAGTTAGCTTGCTGTGTGAATTTTTATTTCTTATTCATACTTACATGAAAGTACACAGGATGAAATATTATGTATGAAAAAGGAGATATTTTAATTGTTTGCAAAAAAAGAAAAAAATAATTGAAGGTAGTCTACTTTTTTTGGTCTGTCAGGCTTTCCTAAAGAAATCTCACCTTGATGTGAACCCAGTATTTTTGCAGTGTTGGAGTTTCCTTTGTTTGCGTTAGAGGGTGGATGTGTAGATTAATGCAAAAAATACAGGGACACAAAGTGAAACTGATGACATTTTTGTTAGAGAATATTGTCTCCAAAATAAGTATTTAAAGAATTTTTAAAATTCTCAGTGATACTCCTCCTGATGCCTATATTCCCCAGACATCAACCTCTGCTGGTAACCAAGCATTTTTCAACGTTCTCTGCTGAGAGGGATGACAACCAGCTACCCTTGTCCAGGTAGATGCATGTGTGAAATCCTAAAAAAATTGCCTAATGTTGGAGTTGAGCCAATCATTTTGTTAAAAGGAGATAAATAAAAGCATGTCTTTTGGAAAGTAAATGCTTGCGGATGGTAATATTTTTGCTTGAACACTTGCCAGTGGGGCCAGATTCACAGCTGGTGTAAACTTTTCTAGTGCCATTGAGTTAACACCAGTTTGAGATGGAAAATTCATTTATTAGGATGAAGTGCAGCTTTTTCACAGACTGTTTGTAGCTCCACCTGCTACCCACACTCTCAATTTTTTTAGCTTTTCCTTGTCCCTTTTTTCCTTCCTGAGGATCCTTTATTAAATAGGTTCCCAAGGCAAACAAAATAAGGCAACTTCACTCACATTCTAATAATGACAAGGAACTGCCAAACAATCCAGCTCTGCACCCTTAGCATAGGTATAAATCCGCAATGACTTCATTTTAATTGCTTCATACTTGCACTACAGTGAATAACAGTATGTTAGGCTGTTGATGGCTCTGTGAAGTGAGCAATTCCAGCCCATCCTTATCATCCAATACAATGTCCGAGTTTTAAAGAAGGTATGGCTAAATGAATTGTAATGGGGCTAGCGTAAATCTGGAATAACTCCACTGCAAATCTACACCAGTGTAACTAAGGACTAGATTTAGCCCATTTGGTTGAATTCCTTTTAATGGTTTCTGCATGTTCAAGCATCCACCAGAGATTAGATGGAAACCAGCAGACTTGCTCTTATCTGCGATACAAGCAGGACACCAGAGGTGAAAGGGTAACGCATTATCACACTGTGCCACCTGGCCCATCCAACACAATTTGAGCAACCATAATTGTATTGATTACTTCTTGTGCTCATGACTAATGACCTCTAGCTGCAACCTTGCATTTTCTAAATCTTTTATATTCTGATTTAATAATAAGATTTGATTAAAAATTGCCACTAGCCAATGCCAATGATTAGTCAGCAGGACTGAATGCCGCCAAGTTCCAATGAGTTTCATTATTCTGGAATTAAAAAGGACAGAGAACTTCTCTGGGTTAATAATACGACGATTCTGTCTCAATCAGGAATGAAAGAAAACAACTCTAATGTACAAATGTAGCAAAATGTATGTCTGTTACTAATAGCTGCATTTTACAGAGAAGCATTTGAAGAATTAAAGGGACTTTGTCACAGATGGTGGGGACAGTTAGCTTTTACTTTTAATATTTGATTGGAAAGCCAGTGTCAGATGGCGTGTGAGGGGGCATTTTCCCAAAGAAAGCCATTTCCTTTGATGAAACAAGAATATGGGGTTTATTCAGTTTCTCCATATGCATCCCCGCCACAACACCACAATGCAAAGTGTATGTAGGGAAAAATGAATCATGATGGCTGTAGAAAATGACAAGGAGATTTGCCCAGGTTATTTACCAGCTGAGAATGTATTAACCTATGACATTTATTTATTGTTTTCAAAATAATTACTTAATATTTAAACAAAAGGACACATTGTCACATGTTCCACAGAAAATAAAAAAGTATTCTGTTTCCTTTCTGGAAGGTAAAATATTTAAATACATACTGTTTTTTAGACAAGTAGCTAAATCCTGCTGGAGGGCTGATTGGCTAAGGATATGCTTAAGTGTGCACCTAAGAGCTCTGCTGCCTCTGAATTGAGGCACTGGTGTTTCTGAAGATGGGGTGCATGAGAGAAGATGCTCTATGGGGGAAACATCTGCTGCAGGATGTGGTGTTCCCTGAGACCCCGTTGAAGCTGACTGAAGGACTGGGTGACATTGAAGTCAATGAGAGCTGAGAGCACTCAGCACCTTCCAGGTTCAGACCTCTAAATAATAAAACACCCTCGAGGCACAGTAAAAGCATTTCCCCCCTGTCGCACAGGAGCAAGAAACCTGTCCTGTCTCACTTTTGTTCTCCAGAAAACAGAACATGTCTCAGACCTGTAAGATTTTTAGGGTATTTGAATAGAGAAATACCTCTTTTAATTACTACGTACATAAAATCTTCTGTCACCTGCAGGAAAATAATTTTTAAACATACTTTGTTAATAAAGTTTGCTTTTGGCAACTGTTGTTTTCCCCGCTTATTATAAGTGCCTTTAAAATGTTTCCATTAATTAAGGCTGCTATTATGGGCTACATCCATTTAGTAAAATTACAGAAAGAAGTGCTGCCGACACATCTGCCATTGACTTCTGTTTGCCTGAGCATTTTATACCCCCGTGAATAGCACAGTGGGGAGAGAAAGCCTGCGAAAGAAAATGATAGAAAGAGGTGAATTCTGTCCAGCAAAACATGGAGGTCAGGAGAGACTCGGCTGATTACATACTCATGTTTTCCAGGATTGCACGAGGAGAGTGGAAAGTTGGTTGAACTCTAGTTACAACAGAATAGCCCTCTTAAAAAATAATAATTGAAATGCTCAGAAAATAAAAATACATGAAACATGAGTTGGAATATATGACATTGTATTTTGGGGGACCAGGCAAGAAGGAGGTTGATCTGAACATCTCAATATTAACTTACGGAGGTTTTTATACACCCTCAGCTGAAAGCATTACTAGCCAGATTATAATTATAATTACCTTGGCTTCATCTCAGTGTTTATCTGCCATGACACCCACCCAGCCACCTGCCTGCTATTAATTCATTCAACACTAACTTCATCTTTTTCCTTTTATCTCGTTTTTTTCCTGTTATCCTAACTTTAAAAAATGTGTCCGTTATTAGAAACAAACTAACACAATATTTGTTTGTCCATGACATCATGTGTTCCTTTGTTTAAAAAAAAAAGAGAAAAAAAGCAACACAGAATTCTTCATATTATAAAAATAACCTGTTTGTATTTTATAGTGAAAACTGGAAAGATCTGTCATTTGACTCAGAAACTCAGAACAGCTGATAATCAACTTTAAATTAAATCTTTTTTTTTCATCCAAATTATTGCCAGATATTCAAATTGGAGGAAATTCACAACAAGGGGCTATATGCACAATATACAGTTGGCTTGTAGGATTCTACTGTGGGTGCAATTCTGTTTGTTGCTGTTGTTGCTCCTGAGGTGCTGAAGTTTGTTTGCTCCGGTAGAACACTGAAATGTCCAATTCTCCCATAAAACGATGCCTTAAAAACCCCACAAAACAAGAACAAATTGAAATAACAGCCATTCACACAGTGCTTAAAGCCTTAGAAAGACTTAACGCTGCATTCTGCTATGCTGTTTATAGGACAGAAAGCACTTCTCCCCAGTATGACTGGAACTGTGAACTGGTGTTGTTCTGTGGATGTCCTTTTGGATGTAGATTGAAGAATAAACTGTAATGTGTCAGAGGGAGCTAATTATAATAATGGCTTGGGGTCAGGTAAATTCTTCACTATTTACCTGACCCAACCACTGTTTATTATACTCCTTGTGTCAACACATTTTTACAGAGTGAAAATTAGCAACTAATTAATTTAATTTCAGGATTTAATGCCACTGTAAAGGAAAATAAGCAGGGTTTATATTGACTAGTGATGTTTCTAGAAGGGAGCATTGTAAACATGGAAGTGAAGAGTCTTTAAAAACAGCTTTGAGTTGAATGGTGTAAAGGTCTGATCCTGCAACCATTCATCAAGCTTCAGTTCATCAAACTGCACTTAACTTGAAGTATCTGGTCAAGTCTTTTTCAAATCAAAAGCACATGTTTAAATGCTTTCTGCACTGGGGTCTTAGAACCTGCTCAAGCAACATTTCTGACTTTGTGGAGCCTGCTTGCCTGGGGAGATGTGTCAGGGTGAAGGCCTAATTGCCCGTATTTCTCTCTCTACTGTTGATGCTCCTTTTTTCAATGACATCTCTGCTCTCTGTCAGTTAAAGTTCAGAAATGTCAGAATGTAAGACATGTTACTCAGATGCCTATACAGATTTTGGGGGCACGGTTCAAGCAAGCAAATGAATAAAGGGGAATTTCCGAGGGAGTATTCTTATTGCTTATTATATTCTTCATCTCCCCAAAGTATGCAACCTGCTGTTTGTCATTGGTTCCTGACCCATTTCAGCTAACGCAGTCTTCCTTTGGCATAACTCACAAAAGCACAGCAGCACCTTGTGTATATGGAGACCATCATTCCTTTCACTTTTACAGTCTTTTTAGCCTTAAGACTTTCAATACATTAGGATCTACTGGTGATAGAGGTTTCCTGATCTTTCCTACTTTCTATCTTGTTTTTCCCATATTTCCTCCCTGCTATCCTTTCATTCTTAAAGAAGGTCACTACTGGAGAAGCTAAGGCAGACTCTTCCCAGGTCCTGGATGACTTTGCTTTTACTGCAAGCTCTACTGCTGGATAAAACCCTGTCTTGATAAAGCCCTGAAAGGCTAGAAGAGAGCCTTGGGGTGTCCCAGATGGATGCCCATTCAGGATAACTGAAGGTCCAGGGCTCCAGAGTGCACTGCAGGCTGCAACTGCTGAACAGTTTCCTACAGTTTGAGTGGCTAGCCCCAGGAGATAGAAGAAATCTGTGGCAGAGCTTAGAAGACAATCCAGGTATCTTAGCTATTCTTCCTCAGTTTTAGTCATTAAACAGCTTTCACTCCCAATGCACAATCATTGATTGCTGGGATTTCTGTTATCCTTTAAAATTATGGGCCACAGCAGCAGGAATCTCTGTTTTTAGACTTTTTTTTTTTTTTAATGATAAATTCAGGAAGTATTTTAATAGCGTGCAATTACCAGAACACAGCTATCAGTCTAAAACTTTTATCCAACACTCTGCTGATTTGGCACTGTGTGTCCAGCCTGGCTCTGTCTTCAAAGTCATCTTTTGTGTCAGACAGCAATTGCTGCAAGGGAAGTATGTACAGCTACAGCTTTCACCAAGACATTGACAGCTCTGAGGCTGGGGACTGAGGCGGAAATGCGTAGGTCTTATGATCTCCCTCATCTCATTGGGAAAGGTCACAGAAGTCATCAGATTGACTGCAGAACATTCCCTCAGAGCAATGCACCTTTTGTACTGAAGAGCTGCTACTATTTTTGAAGACATGGTCCATGCGGAACACAAATCTGTCTTTAGCATGTATATCAATGCATTAGAAATACCCTCCGGGGACAGGGAGAAGCTTCCTGTTCAGTGCAGTATTTCAATAAAATATTCTAAATTAACGTTAAACAGGCAAGAAAAGCCATTGCTGGGTTTTGTTCTTTCTTTCCAAAAGCAAGCCAAGGACAAACTAAGGCATGGACATCCTTGACTGTATCCTTGACTGTAGTCAGTGAATGTATTTTTTCTTATAAGGAGGTAATAATAAGATCAATGTGCTGGAGGTCTGTGGATTCTTCTGTATTACAAAACTCATCAGGCTTAAGCGGGCTGGGAAGGACAGTGCTGTAGGGGCAGCATAGTAGACCATGGTCTGTGTGTTTTAGAGGAGAGCTTTCAATGTGCCCTATGTCATCTGCTTCTATGAGATGGCCCTTCCACAAAATCTGTGCCTATAAAATGATCAGCCTGTGCAAAGTGTAGAGGATTTTATACAGCATATATTAACCTTGTTCAAGAAGTACCTGCAAGACAGTCACCTGCCTAACAGAAAAATGTCTTAATGTACACTCAATAGGGGTAGAAAATGGCCCTTCATTTCACATACTTGAGTTACAAAATGGAAAAGCCGCTGAAAAATATACAGTCAGAGGTGTCCACAAAGTATTTTCTTCTACACTCTCAGGAAACATTTTTCAATATTTTCCTGTTCACAAGTGCCCTATGGAAACACCCGATGAAGAGGCAGATCAACCCTTACCCTGCGTGGGTCTCTGCTGTGTCTCACAGTAGGTTTACTAGCAAACATCCCTGCCTTTGGTCACCGGCACTGGCCCCGGGTGATGGACTAATCACAGTCCTGCCAATCACCTTGCACTGCACCTGAAGGAGAGGACTAAACTTTATGGAGGCCTGATCCTGTAATGACATCGCATACGAATCATGAGTGATCATCAAGAATAACTGTTTAGCTCAATCATTTTTCTCTTGATTGTTGAATGAACATCAAGAAGGCTCAATAAGGCTGAGCTTTTTATTAGGATTGTCTGACCATCAATGTGTGAATACTCGAACGTGTGAATAAACCCAATATGGAAGGAAAAAACCATACCAGGCAAATGATCTTTAATGCTTAAAACATGGTCATTGGTTTTTAGATACAGCAGTACAAACTTTCTTTACAGAATTTAAAATTATTTTAATTACAGCTAATATCTATGTGCACAGAAACCAGAAAAAAAAAAAAAATTACCTCTTCTGACTTCTGTGGCTTTTCCATGGGCTCCAGACATTACCATGGGTAGGTCACCTTATCAGTCAATATTTCATTAATAATGTCATTTTTACTTCCACTTTTTTTGTTTGTTTGTTTGTTTGTTTGTTTCTTGTCTGTATTGTGAGCTTCTGGGAAGCATGGACTTTCTCTTGTCACAGCTTTGGAAGACATACCAGATGCACAGTCTAGTATGAATCTTCAGGTGTGACTAGAATAGTAACAAATAACAGTAAATGATTATTATTTATTGTTTTAGGCTATAGGAAAATGTACAGGAAAAAACCACATGCTAAACTGACATGTTAAAGCACTGGAAATGGACCCAGACTAAGCTCTCAAAAACAGGATAAGCCAAGGCTGTTGCTGGTTACTTCTTAATTAACTAAATGATGCATACGCAGCCAATAAAGATCTAACTTCTGCAAGGCAAATTTTATGGATGCCAATAAAAGGAATGTTGTCTGGAAGATATTAATTAGCTGAGTGGAAGATGTCTGTGGAGGCTATGGTCCAGAAAGTTGGTGAGTTTAATGGCATGGGCATGGAGGATTGTGTAATAAAGTGAGTGAAGCCAGTAAAAGAAAAGAAGTAGCACTTCTTCACTGTGAATATGTTTCATTAAACCAGCAGCAAATTGCATGGACTTTTGTTGTTTTCTAGTCTACATTAGCCAAGGTCTGACTAATGCTAGTGAGTCTATCCATTCATTTGCAGAACAGAAAGACTGGTTTACTGTTGCTCACAAGCTGAAAGTTAGGTAAGTAAAATGTAGCTGGACACCTACTGTGCATGTGGAAGGTGAAGGAAAGCATTTGTAAACCAGCAAATTCTCAGGTATGTCTAATACCTATTTTTTCCTATTTGTGATTGTATGATTAAACAAGAAAACTGGAAATCCTTACCTTTTCGGCCACGGCTTATTCCCACCCGATAGTGTCCTCCTTGCAGTTTTGAAACTTCTTCATACTGTGACAGGTTGAGGAGGAAGGAAGAAAGGACTGAAGTTTCTGGAGAAAGAAAAAGATCAGTGAAAGCAGAAAAAATGGTAGCGTGGCCGAGAGCAGCATTACGTATGTACGTGCTGGTGTCACTTCAGAGTCACGTGTGCCCCTGCTTTTTGGTCAGACTGTGAGGAGGCTGATGACCTACGCTGTACCAGCTGTCTTTTAGAAACCCCCATGGTGTCCAGGAGCAATGACTAAAGCTTTTTCTCCAGGGGATAGCTGCTTTGTGAATTCGATAGCTGGTCAAGTGATACATGAAAGAGCATGTGACTCAATATGCTTTAGTGGCTATGCAGTTACTGTGCTGAAATAATGATTATCGACTCTTTTTACTTCTTTCTTGCTCACAGCCCTCCTTGTACTTTGCAGAGGGTGCAACATTTTAGCTTCCTTTTTCAGTTTTGTTGAAGGTAAGGTAAGCCAGTAGTACGGCCACAACCAGAACCAAAATTCCATGAATTTCATCACCACCACCTCCAGCATCTCTTACTGCGTCACAGTTGTTTGCTAAGGTGCTGGTACACACACCTTTGGTCATGTTTTAGATCGAGGGTCTGCTATGCTGGAGCCTTCAGTGCTTCCAGTTATCTGGTGCCTCATGTCGCATGGAAAAAAGGTAGTTTGGCATACCATTGTGTAACCACCCATTTTCTCTCCAAATACAATGGAAAAAGCTCAAGTAGCTCAAGCAAGTTCAAAATGTGAGTTGCTGATCAACAGATGTGGTGTGCTTAGTGTTTGGGGTACATCTAAATACAAAGATCCCAGAATAAATATGCATGTAGAAGGCATATAGGTGCTGGAATAGGACAGAAAACAATGACAATTAATTGCCTAATAATTTGGGGAGGTGTGTGTTTGTTTTTTTTTTTTGTTTTGTTTTGGTTTGGTTTGGTTTTTTGGTTTTTTTGGTTTTTTTAATCTTCCTCACCTCAGGTAGCTTCTGCTGTAAATGGAAAACACCTGACAGAATTTGGGGACTATTAAGAAACTAACAATATATTCTGCTCTGGATGATAAATGGCTTGTATGATTTTCCAGCTGAAATGTGTAGAGCTGTGGAACAGTTAAATGTATGTTAATAAATTTCCTCAGTTCTTACCTGGGAAGTTTTGTACCCAGGCTATCAAACATTCATTTAAAATCTTGCATTGTTCTTTTGATGACAAAGTGGTGGTTAGTTCAGCTTAAACTTTGCATCGCACAAACAGGAATATTATGCATCCAAGGTAAAGGAGCAAATGGTTACACCTACTTCAGAGTTGCAAAACTGTTGCTATTTGTCCTCTGCAAGTCCATAGCTGTTCTACTACCTGTCACCAGAGTGCTATGATGAATACTTGTTTTTATCTGGGTGGATAACCGTTGATGAAAATTGCATAATATTCTTAAAAACTAGCAAGAATGTTTTAGTCACTATAGCAGGGCAGATTTAGGATCTGCTACTGAAATTGTACTGTGCACATGAGTAACTGCTCTTTTGGTGTGACTCAGTTGGTAACTGTTTAGCTCTGATAACCCTAATATTTACAGTTTCAGAGCCTTTCTGGGATCCGTTATTTTTACACTGGCACATACAAAACTTCTTGAATAAACCTTGACTGCAGGCATAAGAGATGCTCTTCAGACTGTCTACAGCTGGTGTCCAGTTTGGCTGCCGTGGCTGCTGCTTCCCACCAAGTGAACTGAGACTCGGGACACGACCGCAGTAAGTAATGAAGCCTCACTGACTCCTTTAAAGGTAAGTGCTCTAGATGCTGTGGCATTTGAAGTTATTCTGATACAGGCTACCTGAGTATGGTCATATTGCCCCCGCCCCTGATATAAATGGAAATGAGCCTACATCAGAACTCTGGTATTGGGGCTGCCATATTTTAAAGACTTTTTGGAAAACACCCTGCAAATATGAGTAATTATATTTAGTCATGGAGAACTAAGAGCATAGAAACCTCTTATTCAGTCCTCTCCAGTCATTTTTCCATACCACTGATTTAAGAAGAAAAGGTTATCTTTCCTCCCCCTCCTTGGCCTCTGGGGAATTCATGTTCATTTTTAGTTACTAGCTGAAACACCAGTGCAAATGTGAGTTGTGTCCCTGCATCTATTAGGATATAAATACCTGTCCTTTTCTCCCTCCTGCGGGTTACTCTATTTTAAAAGATGCAATGGTAAATTTAACATCCAAGGTGTCGTGAGTGGAAGACTAAAAGCAGGTGTAGAAAAATCTTACAGCTGTGCTTTCAATGAAACTTAATTTTCGTAAAGTTTTGTGATGAAACTGAAAATGAAAGAATTGCACCTCTGCTGTTGGAACAGAAGCCTCACTCCGAGCATGACATGGCTTGTTGACATGTGCTGACTACACAAACAACTCTATTTCTTCTTGCTTCAGCGTCTTCTTTTCATCTTAGCTTGAGGCAAAAAAGTAACCGTGAAATACTTGCAGAAAATTAGAAGAGCTTCCAAACCCATGTGCATACCTTGGCCAGATAAATGGAGTATCATTGTAGCCCAAATTTTGTTTGTGTGAAAGATCTCACTGAAGGTTTCCAGTGGGATTTCTTCAGCACCTTGAGCCCACTTTACCTTCTTGGAAAGGTAAGACATTTTGGATGATGATGTTATTTCTATTTTAAGCAAAAAAAATCCTATTCTGCACTCTTTGCTTCTTCATGAAACTCTTGAATGCATATTGATTCTCTTGCTTCTCCCAGAGAGAGAGATATTCTTGTTCTCTGAACCCGAAACAACGCTCCTAGTAACAATGATGGTCTGGAGAATATATACTGAGACAGGTATGTAGAGAAAGGTATATATCTCTTATTATGTCAGCTCATTTGGGAAAAGACAATTGGGCTTTCAGCAACAAATCAGATCAGTGGTGTCTTGGGCCATGACTGGAGCTTTTGACTACTGCAACTCTGTGCCACAGTTCAGGATGCATCTGGATTATTTGGGTGCTGCAGTGATTTCACTGTGGTACAGAGAGGGCCCCCCCTCAGAGACTGAAGAGCTCTTGATATTAACCACTTAATTCTGAGGCCAAGGGCTCTGCAAGCTCCTCATTGCTGTCCTGACAACTGGCTTTCTTTTTGTTTTTTTTCCTCTATGCATGTCTAATGAGCACAGACTACCTCCTCAGGCTCTAGTGCTGACACCACTAACTTTTTGGTGGTGTCTGTAGCCACTTTCTTATTCTCTGGTACAGAACATGTAACAAGTATCTCTGTTGCATTCTAAAGTGCTTTGAGAATTACTATGAGCATTGTGTGAATTCAGCATTATTTTTTGAGCCAGTTATATGTACAATTTTATTCAAGAAACTCAGATCACTGTCACATTTCACATTGACTGCCATGATTCACAATTAGATTAAGATATCAAACAGTAAATAATAAATACCATGAATCTCGCAGTCAGTAAAATTTTTTTCTCATTAATTGTTCAGTGATCTTAAGATAATCTAAATTTTTAAAAAAAATTTTTAAAAAACAAAAAATAAAATATTTAGGCTCATCACTGCAAGAAAGACACTGAGGTGCTGGCACAAGTCCAGAGAAGGGCAACAAAGCTGGTGAGGGGTCTAGAGCACAAGTCTTAGGAGGAGCAGCTGAGGGAACTGGGGTTGTTTAGCCTGGAGAAAAGGACACTGAGGGGAGACCTTATCACTCTCTACAACTCCCTGAAAGGAGGTTATAGCGAGGTGGGGGCCGATCTCTTCTCCCAAGTAACAAGCAACAGAACAAGAAGAAATGGCCTCAAGTTGCACCAGGGGAGGTTTAGGTTAGATGTTAGGAAAAGTTTTTTCACAGAAAGGGTTATCAAACGTTGGAACAGGCTGCCCAGGGAAGTGGTGGACTCGCCATCCCTGGACGTATTTAAAAGATGGGTAGACGTGGTGCTGAGGGACATGGTTTAGTGGTGGTTTTGGCAGTGTTAGGTTGATGGTTGGACTCGATGACCTCAAAGGTCCCTTCAAACCTAGGCGATTCTATGATTCTATGATGTAGCCATCAACTATTAGCAAACACATTATCCCTCAAAACCAGAATTATGCTTTAGTTATCAACACGCATTCAAAAATAATTGAGACTAAACCGTCCTCTTTAGTTAGTACCTTTGGGGATACATCTGCAGCTTGACCTCACCATGTCTTTTTTCTATCTTGAGCAAGTTTTCATGTTTTAATAGGCACAATATTGCAACTTCACACTGTGACATAATATTTTGCCTTCAAATACATACACATAGGCAACAAAAGGGCCTGTTTGTTATCTTCCATGTGTAAGAACAAGTGCAATGTAAGATAAAAATGGAAGCAAAAAGCTTAGGCAGTAAAACATGTTTTCTTCCTCCTGGTTTTTCGTGATGAGGTTACAGGAAAGATACACAAGTTGTTTGTTTGTTAGGTTTCCAAGCTGCCAATATGTACAGTAGAGAAAAAATAAATAAATCAAACTTCTGACAGGTGCAGAAAGAGAGAGGTCTGAGGCAAACTCTGACTCCCCAGGGTCTTTTAAAACTTTTCCTCTTGCCAGACCCAAAATAAAATTCAGTCTCTATGTCCAAGAAAATAAACAGTTCTGTTGACTTTCCAGATATCAAGGCTTGTCTTGGAGTTTTTATGATATTCATGTAGCTGAAATTCAGCTTTTTTTTTTTTTTAACATAGATACTGGACTGAAATGCTACACTTATGGGAGAAAGGTAACATTGCATTTTGGAAAGCAACGTTTTTTAACTTACGGCAGCTGATTGACACAAGCTGTTCCAGTGATGCCTGAGGAAGTATGCTTGAGCAAGCATGTCTCAATTTTTATTTCATCCCCTGGCCTCTTGGTTGGTGCTGCTTCCTATCTTCCAGTCCCTTCCCAACTATACCTTTCTTTCAAATAACTACCACTAAAATTTCAATTCCAGACAAAACTGTCTATAAATATGTAAAATATTACAATGATTGAGTCATGTGAATGTATGGGGGAGGTGATGGAATGATGGAGACGAGGTGAATCTGATACTTACCTGCATAAGAAATAGTCACAGCACTACCATACCGTGTGTCTTGGCCATCTATTACCCAGCTGTACCCATACAAAAAATGCTAGGTTTGGCGATGGCAAGTTGCATGGCCCGTATTAATGTGTCCTTTAGTAGTAGCTTGTGCTGTGAAGCCATGTGCTGCTTGGCTTGGAGCAGTAGTAGGATCTCTGCTACGGTTTGGAGGAGCCCATTCAGCTCCAGTCGTCTGACCCTGTACAAGCAGCATGGCTCAGGGACCTTCCAGATGGCCACCCCAATCCCATTTGCCACAACTGACATGCTAGTAAGGCCATAATTGTACCCCCTGTGTTTTAAAACTCAGTTTTGAGGAGGTAATCCTGGTTCTATCACAAAGTCTCATAAATTAAATTGAAATCGGTCACATTTATGACTGGTTGTTAAAAAGCTGTAAGTGTTATGAATTTATGACACTGTGCTCATATTCAGCTGTTCACTGCTTCTGCTTCTAGGTCTTTTTCTCCTATGTGGGATAAAATTTATATTTGTGGGTGAGATCATTATAAATCTTTTATGTACCACAAGTGCAGTTTTAAATGTTTGCAGGCATGGAGAACTGTGCCCATGAGATATCAACTGTATTTCATGGGTTATTGCTTCATAGAACTGACAAAAAAAGAGCTTTGCAGCTAGTATACACTCACACACATCTCTTAAGTTTACATGTTTGACCTTTAAAAGCTGGTAGGCAGCGTGAAACGTGCGACAGGAAATAAAATGCTACATGGTTCATATTTTACTTGGATGCCAGTTTGCCATATTCATTTTCTTTCAAAACACCTTCTCAGAAGACTTGCACATGCCTAGTTCTCTAAGGCTTCTTGCTGATTCCAATTACAATTGGACAAGTTCCTCAGGAGTGAGTGTCGTTTATGTACACCTCTGCATAAATCAGTGATGAAACACAGGCCAACAGCGATGAATGTGTGGCTCACACTTCATGCAAGCCTATTGCTGAGTTCTGTAGCCTTCACACTGAGCTTTCCTATCACAGTCGTTAGAGATAATGTATTTAAAGGCATGGGATACAGAGGAATATAATTTTAAAAAAAAAAAAAAATTTTTTTTTTTTCTTCTGGATGGAAAGATGGTACTAGAACTGGGTGACCTGTTAATAGATGACAGGGTGTGAACTAGGTTTAAAGGGTGGTGTTACCTGAAAAAAGCACTTGGAAGAAATATGCTTTAATGGATGGCACATTGTGTTGAGAGCTGGGAAACCTGGAGTTTCCTAGCTTTGTAGCTGGACTACCAGGACAAATATTTTCACTTCTGTGTGACTTACCTAGGCATGGATTTAGCAGGGGAATTGAGGATGGAGGAGCTTTCTGTCCTCTCTGTTTGCCCCTGATTGCCAATTACCCATGGCACACTGTGCCGGGTGTGGGCTCTTTTCTGCTTCCCAGCCCACATCCCAGCCTGGGACCATTTACCATACCAGGCAGCACTGGTGAGAGCCATCCTCTACAACGCATCTCCACAGCGTTGGGGACATACTTCTGAGACATGACTTAGTGTGAGCATCAACAGGCCGTATCTACATTGGCTCCATCCTGTTATTTACCTCATTTGCCCATTTTGGACAAAAGGCTCCTTGAGATTGAGACTGTCCCTTGGTGTGTGTTACTACTTTTGGTATCCAGTGTAAATATAAAAAGCAAAGATAATTTGCTGAGGTTCTTGTGTCCTCCATACCACTGTGATAAGTTGGGGAAGTATCAACTAGCTCTGGGGGAAATTTCTTCATATTTCACCTACAAATTTCCTACGTATTGCATTGGATATTTGGTAATTTCTGTCTTGCTTTCCTTTGTTTAACAATCTGTGCAAGCTCTTTACCTTTGTGATCTTTTTACCTCAGGCATTATGTGTTGTATTAAAGTGGTTAAGTAGGGCACATACCATTGTCTCTGTCCCCTGGTTTGGGTAAATGAAATTTTAATGAAGAGATGTCAAGATGACAGTGAGAATGATACCTCCGTTAGCACTAGCACAAATGTGCTTGTAAACGATTTAATGCATATATGCTTCCTTTGAACATTTGAACAGCACAACCTAACTACTGAATATTCTCAAAGCACAAAGTAATTTCATTCATGGTTTCTCTTTTAACAAATAGGCACAACCTTCTTTAATGCAACATTCATCCAACTTCATAGTGTGCATCAAAATATGTTTGGATTGTCTATGATTGATGTGGTCATCCTCTTATGATTCCTTTAGGCTAGATAGAAATAGAAATGTAGGGCAGGAGTCTCCATTACTGTGCAGCTGCTTTTCTCTGCACTGTCAGCATAAACTAATGTGAAAGCTGGAGGATCTGGCTCAGCATAAATGTAATTCTGAGATGAAGAGCTACTGTGGGGCACCTACATTTCTCTTCCTTAGTGTTGTTGGGGTAACATCAAAAGGGTGCATGGCCAAAGGGGAAGGCAATGGGGAAGGCAACACAGCGTCTCAATCACACTCATTCGCATTGACTGTTGGTTGTGATTTTGGTTCACAGTGTGTTACAGCTAAGCATTAAGTGAAGCACCTTTTGAACATTTCTGACATAATGGAAAGCAAATGGCCCTTTCACCAAGCAGCATCATGTTCAATGAGACTCAGATATAGCCAGCCAGTAGGGCAGGTTTAGATACTTTGGGGCCATAGGTATGTGTTCTAAAAAGCCTGTGAGTATCTGAAGGCTCATATAAGCACCCAATATTACTTTCAATAGGGTTTCTGACTGCAGGTGTGTATTTCTAAAAACGGCAAAGTTTAAGCAATTTATTCAACTACACCTGATTTATGGAAGTGACATAGGAGTCTAATTCTCCCTTTTTGGTGAAGCTTGAATTCTTATTTGTTTGGTTTTCAAAGTGGGACTTATCTGTGGGACTTAGATCACTAGTGAGCTTAGGAGCTTCTGAAACTATTGACCTCCAGATTGAAGTCTGTATCTTTCTGTAGCTGCGATCTGTGCTGTCTACAAACATCCAGATCCCAGGATCTGTTCACTTTCTGGTTTGTGAATAGTTATATCTAGAAGGAATTTAAACACTGGATCTATTTCTAAAGGGAAGGAAGAATAGAGGAAAGAAGTCATGTTGCAATACTTCATCAGAAGAAATCTGTCTGTATTATTGGACATACCTTATACTAACTTAAATGTGTCTAGTGGAAATGGATATTGCAAGAACTTTTTGTGCTCCCTGACTGAATATTATGCATTGATTAGTTTCATGTCTTTATAGTTCTCTTTCTCAGTAGAACCTGAATCCTTAACTAAAAAGTAATTAAGCCCTTAATGTGACTGTGAAGATTTAAACAAACACACAGGCAACCATTGTTTTCCCTAATCAGAGTAACCCCATTTATTTATTCTTTTCTTATATAGTCTTTTAATCCTTCTAACATTCTCCAAGACAAGCTAAATGCTGTCTGTGTACCTGAGGGATTGTGCAATGCAGACCAACTTCGCTGCAGTGTTTTTTCACTTCTGAAAAAATCACAATCCGCTTAATCTGACAAGTGAAACCTTTGATTACATGTTACCTACACAATACTGCTTTTTTTCCTGTTAAGGCAGAGAAGGAAATAAATGCAGAAATATGTCTGCTAAATTTCCAAGTTAGCAATCTGTTGAAGAAAACTGTGCTCCTGACAGGTGCAAACGCTGGACTCTTGGGCTTAGGGAGTCTCATGAGCCTTACAAAGGTTTCTCACCTCACTGATCCAAAATAAACTTCAGTGCTAAGGAAAAATCAAAACAAGTGAAATGTTTTATGTAGCACAATCTGGTACAGAAGCACAGAACAGGAAGAGAGAAAGAGAGAGAAAAAACCCCACGGGTTATTTCTGTACTTTGGCCATTAATTACAATTCTTCTATGACTCGTCTTTTGGAGTTGACCTTTCCCTGGATGTCTCCAGTGCTGGGTGTAGCGATAGAAATGCTACTGTTTAAATACTAGCTGTGTCACTAGTAGTTAAAATAGCAATTGTCTAATACATTATTTAACAATTTGCGTAATGAGCATGTGGACACTAATCCTTTACCGTTGCCTTCTTTTAATGTAAGGACAGTTGCAGCTTTTGGTTCTTGACCAGCTTTAGAGGTTTGTACCACTACACATCTCACACAGTTAAAAAAATGTCAGGAAGAAACATGCTGTGAAAGGGAGAGATATATCATGCATGCAGTTATATCAGCTGAGGTGCAGCCTATCTGACTGGGAGGCAAATCATTCTGTGCACATCTCTCATCTTCAGGTGCTAGGAAAAGCACCTCCGAGAGCCTGGAGCTAACATTGGACTAAAAAAGGAAAGAAAACCCCCAACACAACACTGTTTCGCTGTTTACCTTTAAAGTACAATCACCAATCACCATCTTCTCTCTAAAATAAATGCCTTCAGCACAACCCTCAGCCTCAACCATCAGGTTTCAGCCGCGGTATCACAAAGATGTGAATACGAACTTGTAGAGTCATTGTGTTTACCAAGGTTTCTTTTCTTTCAACTCAGGCACTGTAAAATAATAGTAGTAGTAGTAGTAGTAAATAATGATAATGATAATGATAATGATAATGATAATGATAATGATAATAATAATAATAATAATAATAGAATAGTCTGTTCCTCTGGAAGGGCTTCTGAGATATTAGTTCAGCTCTGAGCACATCTAAAATTAATTGTGAGAGATATATAATTCTCTGTGCTACATATATATATGTTTCTGTAGTTTATCACATACATACACATGCATGACTTCATTTCAGGAGGAACAAAACAATGGGACCAACATGCAAGACAGAAATAGAGCACCTTCCCGTCTCAAGTAGAATAAATTATTGCTGAACGCCGAGGTTAATGTTCACTCTGAATTGGGGCCTGCACAGCTGGGATTCTCAGTGCTGTTTGATCTGCCCTTTCAAGCTCTGATGATCCCGCTAAATTGCATTTAATGGACATAGGGCTGAAGTACAAAAAAATGAGAGGGCTTGTTATAAAACAATAGAGACAACTTAGCTCACATGCACACCTGTTCTTTGTACTTCATGAAAGACTTTGTCCTGATTGGGGGGGAAATATTTTATGAATCACTCCGCTGGCATTGTGTGCTTGAGTTTCAGAAGAGCGTCTGCCATTTTTGGGTAGTTGGATTTACAGTTGCTACAGCCAGGGATGAATTTTATAGGAGGTGTTTGTACTTGGCTAGTCACGCCAGAACAGGATGTCACACACCTGTACACGCCATTGGTAGAAAGGCAACTATTATGAATAACTACTAGCCAGACATATCTGATTTAAATGGGCTGATTTCACCCATGCAGGTTACTGAAAAGGCTTACGTAGTTGCAGTAACTTTATGAAAACATCCTCCTCACTTTTCTTGTCTTGCAAGATGGCATAAACTGAAAAAATTATCACAGCTGAAAAATGGGAATTTTATATTGGTGTTCTTTCTGGCACTTTCCTGGGATATCCAAAATAGGGGGAGGTGCAAACTGAAAAATATATCCATTTTTTGCGCTGCAGATTTTAGTAGATTTAACTAGATGTTTGTTTTCAAATAAGCATGACAAATGTTTCCTGTTTTTTCCCTGAAATTATTGAATGTAATTTCCATCTTCTTAACCTTAGATTTATATATCCATTAATCTGTTTGTTGCTAAACTTATCTATGTGCCCAAGATTGCTCATGAGATCCCATTGCTGGCCCTAGTCTTTAAATTCTGGTAATAAAAGTGGTCCTTGAGAAATCGCTATGATCCTAAAATCAATATGGTTCTATATAAATCTGGAAAGAAAAAAAGCATTTAGTTGCCAGAAAAAACCAGGGAGCATCTGACTCAACTATATTGAGTCAGAATATAGAAAGAAAATGGATTATCTTCTCCTTTTTGTACATAATCTAGACAGCAACATTTAGTCTGAAAATAACTATCTGAAAACTTTACACATAAACTATACGTATAATTTCTCTGTATACAAAAAGCAAGGAAAATGTGCAGTGGAAGTCTCACTGATGTGGTGATTGCTTTCAAACCTGACCTCAACTATGTACCTGAAAGGGGGGCAGTAAAGCTGATATTCTGTGGGATTCACACTTATCCCTATGTCACAGGTGTTTCATTCATCTTGCTGAGACTGCATGTGGAATTGTGGAAAGCTGTCTCAAGAATGTTTCCTATCATAGCATACTTGATACTGCAGGTTCTTGAGGGAAGATTTTGGAGATGGGCTAATGAAGAAAGCATTTTCTTGGTTTTTTTCCATATGTTAACAATCGGTTTGAGAAACTTGAGAAACGCTGGTCGTCTCTGTGGCCAAGAAATATGTGACAGCACTGTGTAAAGACTACTGCAGAAGAATAGGTCTATATTTACCTATTTTAAGCCCACAATGGGCCATCATGATAATCCAATTTGACATTTGGCCTATCTTCCCTCCTTTCCTGACTCTTCCTCCTGAATTTAGCTGAATTAATTCCTCGTTCAAATCTCTGAGTTGTGGTTGAGTTGGGTTATTAGATAAATGCCTGTGACTGGAGAAGCCTGAGAGGTGACCATAATGAGAAGATCTCTCCCAGCCAGTCCAAAACTGGAGTTTTCTAGCTGCTCTTCAGAATTATTCACCTGACTGCTAGATGGGGACAGAGTAGGATGTTGGGGTCCTTTGGCTGTATGGAAACATGAGAATAAGGAATAATGCTATTGAACTTTGCAAGTGCTATTGAACTTTCCATTTCAGGTCCTTAAAACTCAGTCTGGAGGAGCTCCAAGGTACTTTGCCTCTCCTTCAAGGAAAGAGAACATTACTTTAAGTGGTGGAGTGTTTCTTCTGGGAAACTGATAGGAAATGTGGTTAGAAAATAGCCAGCAAAGGTGAAATGGGAATATAGAAATGTAGGGTAAGAGCAATTAGCTCGGCTACTGTTGGGAGGTAATTTAATTAGATGATTCAGGGAAAAGCAATTCAAGTTGGTGCGCTTTTTTTTTTTCTCCTTTCCTTTTCCTTTTTTTTTTTTTTTTTTTTAAACCAATGTGTTAACTCTGGACTAGTAAGAGAACAGCAAGAATACAAAGCAAAGATTTTCAGAAACAGGTAAGTGTGTTATTCTGTATGGTGACTGGTTTTGAGGCAGGCTGAAGCTGGCAAGCTGAGAAAATTGGAAAGAGGAGGCTAATTTAGAGAAGAGATAGTGTTGTTCCCAGTCATGTTCTTGCTTGAATTCCAAATGTCTGCAGATCATGGACTTAGTCTGGCCTATTAAATATCTACCTTTCAAATCTGGATTGAGATCCAAGTCACTGCTGAATTTCTGCATCCCTGAAGGAGAGAGATTAGATCCAAATCACTGATCACCAAAGTGCTGCAGAGAAAGTCCAGGTGTGTTTACGTAATTTCTTAATTTACTAATATTTACCTACTTCTTCCAAATAATCTGCTCTTAAAGGTGGTCAGAACCACAATTATGAGAACAATAAGATGCTCTGGACTGAAGCTTTTTGATGATTACCTGTAAGACAGCGATTGCTCTGTAAAGCCAACATGCGTGCTTCATAGCTGGACCCAGGCCCCTGCCAGCAATACAGTGTTTTCTATTGAAAAAATTTTGATGAATGTACAGAATAGTCTGAGAGAAATGGGCCACTGAGCCAAAAGCTTTGCAAAACAGCAAATATGATTGGTTTTTTCTCCCTAGTAAATCTCTTTGATTCCACCTGCCATTTCTGTTTTGATTGTCGTGTTTAGTACCATAATATGAAAATGGCGCCAACAGGCTTCTGATGCTAAGAATGGTAGGTGACTTAACAGCACTCTATTTTTTGCCTTTAGTAACTTGTCTCCTTATTTCCTATATTGAACACTCCAGGATGGAGTTTCCTCCAAATTAGAACAGCAAGTGTGTGCAGCGGCTGCTGTGGGGCTGGCCTGAGAACTTGCTTGGATTGCGGAGCAGCATTGCCTCCGGAGGGTGCCTGCATGGAAAGGAGTGGGAACTACAGAGGGTGGGGGGTCAAGAATGAAGCGCTGCAGCTGCAGAGACCTGTGCCTTCTTTTATCCTTGCAGAGATTCCCTGAGAACTTCAGGTGATGGTGGATTACTGCGTTAGTCTGTTTTACATTGTTAAAAACCACTTTCTAATGGAGGGGCTGTTTTAATACACTAGTTTATCGGATACATAGAAAAGAATAGCAGTTCGATAGTTTAATAAAGAACAGTGGTATGATAGTATAAGAATTGTCTAACAAAGAACAGCCCTTTTACTACAAATACATGTAACTATGTAAACAGCCTGTATCAGTAAAATTATGGCAGTTATGGGGAATTCATTGTTAGCATTATCCAGTTATAAAAGATGCAAAGGTACTAATCTGGGCAGAGACTAAGGTACTGTATGATAACTTTAGTAAAAGAGGAGGCACTGTCTGCTTGTTGGGGAACTGGATGGTCTTGGTGTCATTCACATCCCTGCCCAGATTTACCCTCTGACCTTCCCTAGTCATGGAGGTGAAGATTTTCAAACACAGATGAAGTGCTTATGTCCATGTTTTACCATTTATTAAAAGTGGCTTGATTTTGAGAGTGTCTGTGTCTCCCCCACATCCTAATTCCAGTGCAAATCATGATTACTTGCAACCGAGGTGAATTTGGCAGCTGGGACTGTAATTACCCTTCATCCTTCCCACTCAGTGCAACTGATGTTAGTGGTATTCTCTGGATTTACTGAGCTGAATTTCACTCTTGGCTGAGCAATTCAGGCTAATATTTTCAATGGAATCTATAGGGAGTTAATGTCCAGATCTTACTGAAAATCAGTAGGATCTTGGTGGTTTATTCCCTTGTATTTCTTTGGAAAAAACGAGCCTAGATTTCCCGACTTTCATCATTAAAATAGATGGTGAAATTTGTTTCCACCCTTCAAGAAATCTTTATGAGGTCTTACTCAGAGCCCAGAGCTGAACTATTCACAGAGGGCTGATGTATTAATGATGGTAGTATAACTATGATGTGAGTTACTTCTAATCAAGAAAAGAAATGCGGTTTATTATCCTAACTACAGAATCCTGTATTATGCAATGCACTTCCACCCAGCAGCGGGAGGAAATTTTTTCCATTACCTCTTACATTTCTATTCCAGAGGAATGAAATTTGGTATTTCTCTAGAATTGTTCTATTTTACGATAAATTCATCAGTTTTTAGGACTGAATTAAGATGAAATGATTGGCAGGGGAAAAACTAAAAGCCCCATCTCTCTGTTTTCATTAGCATGGGGCTGGTGTGGCACATGATCTGAGATGTCCGATGATGATTCCAGTAAAGGTTGGGGCTGCGCAGTCAACACCATGGGGAGGTGTAGTGGCTCTCTGCTATCTGTCTATGGGTAGTTTCCTTCTCATTCTTCACCTGAATGGGAGACAACTTTTTCCCCATCCCAGAGGGTTCTCAAATTCAAGGGTTGAATCTGATGGCCATTAGGGATCAGCTAAATCAGACTGTCCTGCATTTATGGCTATGTGGAAGCGTACACACAAGCTGCTGTCACAGAGCGGTTCACACAGGGTAACTTGTTAGCCAACTGCCTGTTCATATGCTCCTGCACCATGGTAATGTGAGGTGATTCAAGGTAGCTAACTTTCAAGGAGACAAGGCAATCCTTGTATTTGAGATCTCTATAAGAAGAAAAGGTTTCTTTGTGTTGCTTTAAATATGATATGTGCTTTTTACAGTGTGAATAACATTCTTTAATATCTATATTTGTTTTAGTAACTACAATAAATCTGACTCTGGAACATAAGCCTAGAGAGCATCTGTTTCTTTTTGTTGGAAGGACTAACCATGATAGTTCTGTTTCTTTCATAGGATATTTTTCAGATTTCTTTGCAAAACTTTTTGCTTCCTATGAAGGGTTTTGTCTGTGTTTGCATCTATCACTGGAGCTTGTACAAACTTGGAAGTACTTTCACAATATGCCAGCAGTCATTTTCCTTTCAGTTCTGTCCATTTCTAGAAGAAAGAAAGAAAGTTGGCATGCTGTGGGGCTTGAATACAGTATGTTTCCTCTTGTCATACTGTTCCAGCAGTCAGGCAAAGATCACAGATTTTTTTCCCCTCAGATGGCCATAAACCATTTTACATTAGAAGTTTGCAGGTAACTGTCACTAAACCAACACACAAGCAGCATGATTTATCACAGTGAACAGAGCTGGCTCAAAAATATTCATGAGTCGGTGAACATTTAAAGCTCAATCTAAAAATGTTGCATGCAAGAAAAAAAGGAGACCATTTAATAGAAGCTTCAGGCTTTAATCTCTCAGCTTTACAGACATGCTAGCATATGGATTCACATGTGTCTGCCATGTGGTAGAGTTTGTACTTCTCAGAATCCAAAGCAAATAACATTTTAAGCTTTCTTTTTTAGGGGAAGAAAGGGACAAAACATTCACATGCTAATAGCTCGTACAACTGAAGAGGAAAAAGCTCAGCCTACTTGATCCATGTAAACAGAGAGTGATATCAAAAGCTCTAACCTGGGATGTTTAAATGGACTCACATGTACCAGTGCTGAAGAAAGAGAGGTGAGGTCAGCTAACGCTTGCATGTGAAGCCTCCGGGGCAGGAGATCTGGAAAGGGAAAGTGAGAGTTGAAAGGCAATGGGCTGCTCCACCGACAAGGAGAAGACAGGTGCCTGGATGGGCCCATGGCTCTGAAGGGGAGCTGGGCACGGGAAGGCATGCTGCACCAGCTGGAGAGGACGGCTGCAACCCTGTGCAGAGTTATCCTAAGCATCCTCCCCGAGACCCTGCAGGGCTGAGCTCCATTAACTAAGGGCAGAGAGTAACTGGCGAATCCCAGTCTGATACACATATAAATATAGCAGTCAGCTCGGAGCAGGTGGACTCTTTGGCTTTCAGGCGAGTTGGGTCTGACGGGTCTGATTGCAGGACTGGTCATCCTTTATTAAGAGTTTATTTAGA
Source organism: Chionis minor (assembly GCA_013398295.1). Taxonomy (NCBI): domain Eukaryota; kingdom Metazoa; phylum Chordata; class Aves; order Charadriiformes; family Chionidae; genus Chionis; species Chionis minor. The sequence continues at coordinate 321,072 of VZSF01000513.1, forward strand.
TCTATTTTTTGTAATGCTTTATTATTTAAATGCTGCTTGTGTATACTGGAAGAAGAAAACAAAAAACTTCATACACTTCAGTGTGTTCTTACGACACAACAGATATAGAAAATGTGCCTCATTTGATTACTGTCCACTATTCAAAAAATCCCAGACAGTATATTTGTTCCAAAACAGATTACCCTTAGGGATTTTTTTAGATTATAATATCCAGGGTGTTCCTATATATACATCAGAAGGGTTATTAAAAATAAATCAGATTCTTAATAATAGAATCATTCCCTTGAGTACAGGAGCTGAATGGCATTTGCTAGTTGAAGGACAAAACTTCCTGTCGAAGTGGAGATTCAGAAACTTCTAATCAAAGCCAGCGAGACCCCTTCCTCCTCCTCCCTTGCTGGAGACGAACATTAGTTAGCTGCCGGGAGGCAGACGGGAGGTGTATTTAACCCACAATAACTGCGGGTGCGATGGTTTGATAGGTGACAACCCCACCAGGCCACTCCAATTGCATGACAGCTGCCTGCAGTCAGCCACACGCTTGTAGGTATAGATAGATGCATTCTCTTGGCGGGACCCTGCAGACAGCCGCATTCTTCCAGTCTTGTGCTATAGTCAGCTCACTTTCAGCGGCTTATATTGTAATCAACTACATTCTTATATTAATATGTTATAGCCCTTCCTCCTCAGGGCTGTATGTTGCCCCGCCGAAGTCACTTGCTGTAGTCAATCAGACACAGCCTGATAGGTGTATGAAGGAGACAGAAGTTTTTACTAGGAGAGAAGCACATATGCCATGGGCTGCTGTACTGTTATGACCCCACGCTATTACCAGACCTCTGTCCTTTAAAGCATAATAAGGAGTCAGGTGGTATAACCATATGCTGGCTTCCATACATTTTCACTGAAGTCACTTTGCTATCAAGGACTGTGCTGCCAGTTCCCAGGGGTCTCTTCTGCATCCAATAGGCTGGAGTGTTGCACTTGATTTGGTTTTCGTCCCTAAAGTATAGCTCCCTTATTCACCTGCGTACTGGTGGCCATGTAGATATTGCCTAATGAGCAGCTGAGGGCTCTTAAAGTTTCTCAGGACTTTTACATTCACCTCCTTCCCCTCTATCCTGCACTCTGTTCCCCAAATCTTATTTTAATCACAGGAACTGTCACTGAAAGAAAGAAGAAAATGGATGATTGCCTTTTCTTTGTAAAACCAAGTGAAAGGCCAGAGAAGGAAGAGCTACAAACTTCTCTGGCCTCCAGATTTTAATGAGGTTATTAGTATGTGGAAATGCCTAACTCTCAGTGTGCAGAGTGCTGACAAGCAGGTATCATTCATTAGGTTGTCTTCCTTTGTACAGCGAGACATTGCCTACAAAAAACTAAGAGTTTTGGAATAAAGCAGATCCTTTTTTACCCTCATGGGTTTATAAATTAGTGGTGGTTTGTCCTTCAGACTGGAAGAGCTTTGGACAGGCCTGTATCTTCCTGTGCAACACCTCAGCCACTCTAGAAGAAGCCACAAGAGCCAAATGTCTACCAGGGACAGCAATTATAATCCCAAGATACATCAGACATTGTCTGGGTTGCTGCTGCCCCTCCATTGGTCTAATAGAAGGTCAGTGGGAATATGAGAGAATTGCTGGAACTAATACTGGTTCATTTGTCTGTTTCTAATTCACCCCCCACCGATACAGTCAGCTATTACTGTTTCATCAATCATCACTGTTTTCATTCATGTTGCACTTAGGTTATTGCTTACTTCCTTTGAGATGTCAATAGTATTAAGTTGTGGGACGTCAGCCACTCCTTTCTGTATATGGTGCTGTGCACCCTAATGAACTAATGTCATTTACCTTTTATTTAAGACAAGAATCTAGTCTATATCTTATTACTTGTTTAACATCAGACACATTCTTTATATAATATAAATTACAATATATAATGATTACCACATATAGCATAATTAGTACCATAATTACCATACATAACAATTACTGCAACTAAGAGATGGTAGTTCTTTGAATGAGTAATACACCTTTGGACCTTCATTTGGTGTCACCTGAGTGACTCTGTCACATTTGGGACACTATACCAGAGAAGCGGTCTTGTCTATACAGTAACAAGACAAGGTCACCAGCAAGTATGATCGTTGAAGGCTCCAAAGGCATTTCTTACAGGAGTAGAGGTGAAGTGCCTGCATACTGTCCAAATTTCTGTGCAAGTAATTGTAGTCTGCTTCCACAAACTCATTCTGTACCTTTGATAACAACTTTTATTGTTACATGAGCTCTCTGAAGATGTTGGTTAAGAATTGTTAAACAGTAGGCCTTTGTAAATAGAGCAGACCCTTGTGTAGTGCATCACTTTTTAGAGACCCTGGAGATTTGAAAGGTGCTATGTAATTGTAAACACACTGCCATAAATAAAATAACTTAGTCCAAGTCTGCCCTTGTTTACATATGGTGTAGCTTCATTGCATTTACTGTAGCTGCATGTTGTGCAAATCAGAGTAGAATCTCGTTCATTAATTCTAATTCTGTTCTGGGTGGACAAACAGACGATGTGCCCAGACAGAATTGTCATTGCATATAAAAGAAGTGCTTTACATATTTCTGAAGTATCATTAAGACACTTATTTGGGCTGCAGTCTAGGAGCATCTCAGAACACAACCCCAATGACATTGCAGCTGTTGTGCTTGGGCATTAAAAAGGCAGTCTTTCCTTTCATTGTAATCATTTAAAAATTACCAGTCATGTGTGGACTCTAAGAGCCTGACCCTCAGCCCATGTGAGTCAGGATGGGAGTCAGGGCATGTCTTTCCATTGAAGTGTGCATGCTTCGAATCACTCTCTGGATTTTGAGTGCTCAGCCACTGACACCAGGTAGTGGACTGTTGAAATAATCTGAAATAGTTAATATCTGAGGGCTGAGTTCATGACAGTAAGCACAGCATAGGTGGGAAAAGTGGCTTTTTGAGCACTTCTGTTAGTGTAATGTTGTAATTCCTTCTCTCAAGTGAAATGAAGCAACTCTTTGGTGCTGTTAGCAGTAGGACAACCACCCCCACAGCCTTCTACTCTACAACAGCCCTTTGAATCTGCAAGAATAACATCACGGTTAATCTGTGATTCATTACAATGTGTGAGTGTGCCTGTGTTGGAGCGGTAACATCTCTCTTCCTGCACACAGCGACGCTGTATGAGTGTAATCTTATCTTACGTTACGCTCGAAGCAGCATTCCCTTTTGCCACGCGCTGTATCTGTTGTCAAGCATTGGCTCCTTCGACAACTTTGTCAGCCCTATTTTTGTCATAGAGGGGGGGTCCCATTCTGATATTGCTCCAAATCAGTGTTGTACAACTGTGGAACATGGCTGAGAGCTGTTCTGTTCCTGGCAGTACAGCCCTGGTTGCCATAAAGCCCCAGGAAAGGCACTTCATGCTCTATCCTTACGTGTGGGCTTCTGCTTTAAGGACGTAGCACAGTGCACAGACATTGCTAAATTGTCAAAGAGTTGCTTGGGATTCAGTTTAGCTCACACAGTCCTCACTGGATTTTTTCATGTGGGCCTGTATAATAAATCATGTTATTTATGATTTATAAATGTATAAACTATAAATAAAAATATATTAGTATTTTATGTGGAAAAGAATATCAGAGGAAGGCTATTCACACGATCAGGATGTTAGCTCATGCAGCACCTCACATCAGATGGCAGAACTGTAACAACAGCTTAGTAATAATAGACAGCAAATCCTCATGTTTATGCAGTAGGAGCAGTATCTGTCTCATGTACCACATTGCCACCTGTCATAGGATCATAGGAAAATTCAGGTTTGAAGTGACCTTAGGAAGTCATTTAGTCCAACCTCTGCTTTGCAATTTTCTTTGCCGCTTACTATGTAGAAAGCACATTCAAAACAGCAGTGCGGATCTGAAGCAGCTTCAGCATCTGTTTGCAGCGGTGAGGTTTTGTCTCCCATACTGATGCTTGGCAGTAGGTAGTGGGCAGTGGGTTAGTTCTTCTGCAGGAATTCTTGGTCTTTAAAAGAGCCATGGCACACACACACATCTCTGCAAATGACTGAACATCCAGAGAGCAGCCTGGATGTAAACATATGCACAGAAGCCTACCAGTAATATGGAAAAAGAATCTGCATTATTCTAGGACAAGCTCTTCACAAACATAAGTGATATTTTAGGAAGAGAATGACAGCACCTATAAAATCATTCCTTTTCTAACCTGCCTTCATGTAGCTGGATTTTCTTCTGAGATATGCATCTGTCTGAATGAATTATTTCAGTTCTGTTTCAAATATTTGCTGTGTTCAATAAGGGTGAGAAAGTACCCTTCACTGTGGGAACAGAAATGTAAGTATTGTGGAGAAAAAATTGTAGTGAATGTTGCTGTAAGAAAAACTGACCTTTCGAATTTTAGTTTGTCATAGATATAAGGTTTATTGAGCATCACAGAAAAATGCTTTAAGTCCCCAGATATTTCATATGTCAGAATGCGCACACTGCTGTGCTAATTGGTTCAAAGAATTTCCATTCATGTCTATTACATGCACAGCATTTTTTTTCTTTCTTCTTTTTACTCACATTTCACTTGTGGCAACACCTGTAGGATCTCTCTTAGATCACCCAAGAACACTGGAAAACAGGTTAGTCCTGCGCATAGAGGTCTATAACCAGGCTGTTTGCTTGAATTTCCTGACACAGTTGCTGAGTGAGCCGACTAGGGAAGGCGCCCCACTGGGCCTGTTGTTTGTGAACAGGGAAGAACACGTGGGCATAGTGATCATGACATGATAGTTTTCGATTCTTGTAGCAGTAAGGAGGGGGGTTAGCAGAACTGCTACCTTAGACTTCTGGAGGGCAGACTCTGACCTGTTTGGGAGCCTGCCAGTCTGACCTTGGTGCCGGGGAAAGTTATGGAGCAGATCATCCTCAGTGCCATCACATGGCATGTACAGGACAACCAGGTGATCAGGCCTGGTCAGGATAGGTCTATGAAAGGTAGGTCCTGCTTGACTAACTTGATCTTCGTCTATGACAAGGAGACCCACTTAGTGGATGAGGGAAAGTCTGTGGATGCTTAGTAAAGCCTTCGACACCATTTCCCACAGCATTTTCCTGGAGAAACTGGCTGCTTGGCTGTTCATGGCTTGGACAGGTGTACTTTTCATTGGTTAAAAAACTGGCTGGAAGGCCAGGCCCAAAGAGTTGTGAACCGAGTTAAATCCAGTTGGGGGCCAGTCACAAATGGCATTCCCCAGGGCTCAGTATTGAGGGCAGTTTTGTTTAATATCTTTATCAAGCAATATTTTGTTTACTATCTTTATCACCGTCAGTAAGTTTGCAGGAGATACCAACTTAGGCACGAATGTCGACCTTCTTGAGGGTAGGATGACCCCACAGAGGGATCGGGACAGACTGGATCAATGGGCCAAGGCCAATGGTATGAAGTTCAACAAGGCCAAGCGCTGGGTCCTGCACTTGGGTCACAACAACCCCAGGCAGCGCTACAGGCTTGGGGAGGAGCAGCTGGAAAGCTGCCGGGCACAAAAGGACTGGGGGTGTTGGTCAACAGCCGGCTGAACATGAGCCAGCAGTGTGCCCAGGTGGCCAAGAAGGCCAACAGCATCCTGACTTGTATCAGGAATAGTGTGGTGAGTGGGACTAGGGAAGTGATCTTCCCCCTGTACTCAGCACCGGTGAGGCCCCACCTTGAATATTGTGTTCAGTGTTGGGCCCCTCACTACAAGAAAGACATTGAGGTGCTGGAGTGTGTCCAGAGAATGGCAACGAAGCTGGTGGGGGGTCTAGAGAACAAGTCTTTTGAGAGAAGCTGAGGGAACTGGGATTGTTTAGCCTGGAGACAAGGAGTCTGAGGGGAGACCTTATGACTCTCTACAACTCCCTGAAAGGAGGTTGTAGTGAGGGGGGGGCCAGTCTCTTCTACCAGGTAGCAAGTGATGGGACAAGAGCAAATGGCCTAAAGTCACACCAGGAGAGGTTGGAACAGGCTGCCCAAGGAAGTGGTTGAGTCACCATCCCTGGAGGTATTTAGAAGACTTGTAGATGTGGTGCTTGGAGACGTGGTTTAGTGGTGGTTTTGGCAGTGTTACGTTTATGGTTGGACTGGATATCTTAAGGGTCTTTTTCAACATAAGTGATTCTATGAACTCTATAATGTTGACTTCTACTGGCAGAGTGATCCAGGGACAAGGTAGTGAATTGAGTTTTCTAACCTCAACTCTAAGAAGCTCATCTATGCTCTTCGTTTCTTTGATGCTCAGTTTTCTCTCTTTTGGATAGAGTGCATACTAATCTGCAGATAAATGTTATTCAAGAGCAAATTTTTTTCTTCACCATTAAAAATCCTTGCAACATTAAATAATAAGAAGTAATGCCAGGTTTTAATTACAAGTTGAAGCAGTTAAAATTCAGTATGTTCGAATTTGGTAGCATTCAGCTTGAATTGGATCTTCAGCAGTAAGAGTACAGGATATAGGACTTAAAAAACTGCTAGAGAAGAATATGTTTCCCAGAAAGTGATCAGCATGGGCATACACAACATATCTAGTATTAATGGTTTACAAGCCCTGTTATGCCTCACCTTCAACAGTTGTAATTTGTTCCAGACAACCAACCACTCTTTCTCGCTTTGTTTTTCCTCCTACAGATAATAGTATGATGTTCTGCACACAGTTGGAATCTGAAGGGTACTGAGATGAGGAGAGGCATTGCAGTATAGCCACGCTGTACTTGAAGGAAATGCCCTTGTTTCACTTTCAAGGATCCTACTGTTCTCTACAAATTTAGTCATCTCTCACCATGTCATTGAAAGTGATCTTCATTAAAGAAATATGAGCCTGAGAAAGAATCCTATAACAGCTTGTTTATTAAATGAATAATGCTCTGGTGGTTCATTCTTGTGGACTTTTGTCATTGGAAAATGTCATCTGAAGCAAGCTGAAATATGTAGAATCACCGTATCATAGGATATCTTGAATTTGAAGGGGCACATAAGGATCACTGAGTCCAACTCCCTGAAAAAGAGATCTGTATAATTAATTCTCTGGGCTGCATGCAGGTATAATGATGTTGGTGCCACAGGTCTATGTGATGAGGTTGAACTGCACTGACTGTTGTTGATGGGGAAAAAAGCTGTCTAAAGACATTGCCCCTCCCCCTGGGAAATCCTCCTGTGGTTCTCTTCTGTTACAGCAAAGATGACCACTGCTGCTTCCAGGGAGCTACTTAACATTTGGCTGCCTAGACATAGTATTGGTCTTTTTGGAGACAACAAAATGCTTTCTTCTGTAACTAAAAATTATTTCCATGTGCAAGTAATATCTGATCAAGGACATATGTCTGCAGAGGCCTGTTGTTTTTTGTCTGGTGTGCCTGCTTGCTGATTTAAAGTCAACCTTATATCAACACAAGCCCATTGTCTCCGGAGATTGAGAACAGAGTTTGGCTCTGGCACCGGAGAGGTCTACCACAAACCATGTAATTCCAGTGTATGTATGATGTGCAACTTGTAACCTTGTTCTCTGCAGAGTAAATGGTTTGTACATCTCTTATGGAGACACAGTAAAGAATTCCAGTACTGCAGCTGAAATTCATTCTATTTTAAATTGCCCTCCTGCATTTACAAACAACTGAGTTTCCCTTGCCCACTTCTGTATAAACAATGATTGTGGCATAAATAACCTTGAATACTTTGTAGACTGAGCCTGTGGTGGGATGAGTGAAAGGTCAGAATGAGGCTGAGAGAAAGTACAATCCAAATAGGATAAAGAACATCTAACACAAAAGCTGTATGGTAAAAAAAAAAAAAAAAATTAAAAAACCCCCAACATTCTGCATTGCTGTAAACTACTCTTCCTTAAAGAAGGGAGTGATATGTGAATTCCAGACCTGGGATGTAGATTTAGAGGCTTTCCAGTTAGGAACTATTTTTTGAAATGTCAGTCTGTGGTGCTTTTTTCAATCAAGGTGGTTTTAAAGAGTTTGAAACCCAAATTCCAAGTAGCATTTTCTCTTGTATTCTAAACATCTGTGCTGCTTATTAGGAACGGCATCAGCTTTTGTAAATTCAATCTTATCTTGCGTGTGGAGCTTGTAAGAGTAGCACCACTCTTTCTTCAATGCAATTGCTGGAGTTTAGGGATTTCCTAAAATTGCTAGTAGAGTATCATCCTGGAGGTAATTTATTTTTTTTTAAAGGGGCAAGGACACAAGAGAAAGGAAAAAGGCATAAGATATGTTGCTGATTTGTACAACACCCATACACAGTGCAGAAATTGTTTGCCATTTCAGTTGTACTGCCAGTTTCCTCTTTTCGTAGGGCAAAAATGTCACTGTATTTGAAAAAATAGCTGATTTGTAATAATAATTACTGTAATATTACCAACTGTGCTTTATGGGTAGATTTTTAAATTTTCTCTTATGTCTTTCTCCTTCAGTTGAGGTAATAGTAAAGAAAGAGGAAGGATATTATTTTTACATTACTGTTAATTTAAAGCTGGGAAACCTCATTAGGAGAAGTTTAGTTCTATCTGCAGTAGAAAGTGCTATATATGCTCTATGTGAAAGTGTGAGACATACAGCTTATTATACAAAGACAAAACTCTGAAGCAAATCAGAAATGGATAGGAAAACTGGCTTTACTGTGTCCTTGTAGTGCCTGCAGTTTAAGTACAGACTTTTTCTTGAAAAATAGGACGCAAACCAAATAATATCTGCAAAACATGTCAACATTTTAATTGTGTGTTTTATGGATACATTTTGTGGAAGCTAGAAGAATCCCATACAGGATATTGAATCCCGTTGTTTCCAGCTGATCAGACTAATACTACCTCTCCTTAAAGCCTGGCTTACTGTATAGCTTGAAGTACCTTTTATTTCAACATATAACTTACCCACTCCTTTCCCCGTTGCGCTGTTAGAGTGCATTGTAGCCTTGCCTTCCTTTGAAAAAATTAAGGTCTTTGAGCTGAAGAGGCCTCAGAACTTCTCAGGTGCTCAACTTCTTGCATAACCATCTTGGGGATGCCTCCTGTGGTATGTGGAGCTCAGGAGAGGCCCTGGGAACAGCTGTCCCCTCATGAATCATTGATAGGGGTGAGCTGTGATGATGAATGATCAGCTGCAGACAATGCATAACATCAAGAGAAAATAAATGCACTTCATTCTAATTTCATTTTTTTTTTTTCCCCAGAGGTAGGGCAGAGCCCCAGGTGTCTCCATGGCAGGATAACTTCAGTGATGGAGGAACCTTGAAGTCCTGGCTGCTGCTTTCCAATGACCCCACAGGTCTCCTCAAGACCTTTCCCAATAGGAGGTGAAATAGCAGTGATGATAGGGTAAGACATTAGGTGCAGGCTAGGAAACAGAAACATTTGGTCATGCCTTTAACTTTTGCTGTGTTCCTACATTTTGGACAATTCATGAAAAATTAAATGGGTGACTATTTTCTGGCTGTCTGGGGAATGCCAAGTCACATGTTGTTGTTTCTGCTCTTTGACTGGCTGCCTTCTATAGCTAATCAACACAGTGTCATTTTGAAATTCACATCTGGGAACTCTTTGAGCTAAATATGCACTTTTCATAAGCTCTGGCAACTGTAAAGCTCCAAATGCAAGGAAAATAAACACACATGCTAAGAACGTGACAAAATGGAAATCTGTGTCAAGTTTGAAAGAACAGTGTAGGATATCCTCTGCCCTCTGCTCCCTGCTCTCCACGCGGCTGCGCTCAGTACCAGAAGTAGATGGCAGAAACGTGTGTCCCTTACGTAAGATGTGCTTGCAATGCCCCTGAACTTTTGGCATCCGTTCAGAATGTAGTGAACTGGATCGTGCCAGTTTAAATATATCTGGTCATTTTCCAGTACACTGCTCAGCTGTCTACCTTTCAGAGCCCTAGCTGGCATCTCAGTAAGCTCAATCTGCATTTCTGTGTTTGCTAATGCTACCAGGTTCTGTAGTGGGAAACGGGATATTATTATATTGAGAGCACGAGACTGGGAACTGCAAGGTCTGGAGTAATTTTTGGTGGCTACTATGATTTCCTGCAAACTTCTGGAGACATTCTTCTGGTGTTTAGTATTTAGAGCAGATTCACAGACCCCAGTCTAATGAAACACAGTTTTAATTTTGAGCATGTGAGTGGCATTTAGAGGAATGAGGCTTTGATCTCTTTAGAGTTCAGCTTCCTGCGTGTATTTCATGGTATATTGGGATAATAAAGCACAACAGAGTTTGGAGACTATTAGGAGGAGTCATACAGTCATGGGTCAAAATGACATGCTTCAGATTTCTAAAACAAGTCTGCAGACTTTGATATTGTTTGCTATTACTTGCACCAGAAACAAGAAATCCTTCTGAGTGGAAGAAACGTTCTCAGGACCTGCTGCTGACTACATCAGACTAATTCCTCATTCTGCCCAGTGGACTCCATGAAAGCACCACAACTCTTTACTTATATCCATTTTCAGTCTTTTTACTGTATTACTGTATGGAGACATGCACAAAGGCTGTGACAAGAATGCTCTTAATAGTGATGCAACTTAGACAGCTATAGACAGGGATAAAGGTCACTGCCTGCAAAAATTCTCTGTCCTGTGGAGAATAATTCAAATTCCAATCCACTCTGAGCAACCCCAGTTTTGCTCTTCTGCTGTCCTTGAAAGGGTAATAAATAAGGTTCTTCAATAATGATCATAAAGTACAAGACAAACATGATATCAATGGAAACGGTTAAGCCCGAATTCTTGCTATGGCTGAATCGAAGTGCCTGTCATGCCTCGACTCCATCGCAGAAAACATTCTGAAATTAACTTAGTTTCTAGCTGTGGATTCTCCTTGTATACTGCAAAAAGGCCAAAGCAGAAGGGAGGGAGGAAAGATTAAAAAGAGCAGTGCCAGTTATTTGGGGAAGTCATTGTTTGTCTGCATTTAGGAAGAAAGGGACACCATTTGGCAGCATGGGGTGCCACTGCATTGGTTCCAGCTAATGATCATTGTGTGAATTGAGCTGTAAGGAGAGCTGCCCATTGACCAGCATTGATTGCTGTCGTGGACAGGTGCTAATGTTCAGAGGGCAGATCACAGCTGCTTGCACAGGGTTCCCATTATCCTTTGCTGGGTATTGATTCTCCCTGTGGGATGTTTCCTTCCTAGCTGTGTTAATTTTTAGACCACGTATTTGCATTGGTCTGTGCTGAGGGGGATAGGCAGAGGTGGCTTGGCTATGTTTAATGGCCTTACTCCCTTCCCTTTCTCACCCCTCCCCAATCCCCCAAGTCTTTAGAGACCATGTCTGTTGGGATCCAAGTTTCCTCTAATTAAGGGACAGGCTTTATGAGGAATATCATTACTATTCTTGTAATTGCTTCAGGTGCACTCAAAAATTAATCAGAAAGTACACAATGGGTTTTTTGTTTTGGTGTGTGTTTTATTTTGAATCCTTTCTAAGCCTGAGGACTTGCTGCCTATGTGTAGAGCTCACACAAGTGTAACATGGAAGGGATGGGAAAGTAGTTCATGAGGTTGCCAGGGCAGGGACTGTTGTGTCCCTTCAGTACTATTTTGGCGCTGCACACAATTGATTAACTGATGGACCTCAGTTGCCATCAAACCAGAGTGGTAGTATAATACATTTGTTTTGCATCGGTATAAACATCTTTCAGGGTTGCGTAGATATATGGATTTGTCTATTCATAGGTGCCTAGAGCTGTGTTGGGGTCTTGGTACTACATAAAGCTACTTAGATGAGTGGTGTCTTAGCCTTCTACTGTAATAAGTAAGCATAACCCAGAATTTTTGCAGAGAAGGTAATAATAGTGAATAACAACAAAAATCTTCAGAAACTGAGGCTTTTGCTTGTTTTGGCAAGTATAATCACCTCAGCGCAAATGCTGCCTCCACAGATGAAGAAATGTTATTAATTTTGTCTCTGTAACATAGAAATGGAACAACTAATTCAGGTTCTCTGAAAAAAATATATCTTTGAACTGATAAATGGATCCCAATTTCCAATCCTTCCTTAAAGCATCTTCATTTATGCGGTCTGCATAGAAAGAAGAGGGTACATCTGAACCTAGTTAACCCTGGGGCTGGAATAGTTAGGTTGTGGTGTTTCTGTAATCAATAACAACCAGAAGATGTATGTAATTATCTTCAGCTCCCCAGTTTAAACGACCAGGTAGTCATTTATAGCTGAATATCCTCCAGCATGGGACCAACACTTGGATTAAATCCTCTGAAACCATATCCCAACATTTGTGATTTCCTTGTGGAGTCAGCAAACATAGCGTTATTATAAAAATAACTCTTCTTCAGGCTTCAGGGTACCAAAGTTGTTACCTCACCCTGGAAGTATGAAGTCCCGAAGATCATATTCTAACACTAGGTATTTTCTTGTTTTTTTAGAACATATTTCTTAGACTGTATGTGTATGGCTTTGGAATGGTGAAGTCTACAGACATGAATGTTGGAGTGTCCTTTTTAATCCTGGCATGTTCACAGTTGACCTTTCAAAAATGAAGCATGGGTGGATTAAAAAAGGATGTGAAAATACACAAAACAATGTACATTTGGAAAAAACAGGTAGGGGTTTTCAGCAGCATCTGAACAGCAGGCAGAGGAAGTGTTCCTCTTTTCATTTTTCCACTGTTCAAGTTGCTTTACCTTTAACGCACAAGGGTTTCTGCTCATCTTGACTTTCCCAGGTCTGCAATCAGTTTTGTGGTTGCTGGAGTGAGTAGCTTGTGCTGCAGTGCATGCAGGATTGAAAGAGATGGTTTAATCCTCAGTTGCAGCACATCAGCTCATTTAAGCAGCCGTAGTGATGCAAGTGTGGACAAGGGTACAAGTCATCTCATTAACTGATAACTGCTGTATGCTGTTGGAGAGTGCAGACTTAAGCTACTCCTGAAATGAAAAAAGCCAGCTGTTCAAGATCAGCTGGGACATCTAATTTAAAAAGTAAAAGAAAAAAAAAAAAAGAGAAAATCCCAGCCCAAAAGAGAGCTTGAGTCTGCTCTTGCTAAGGCTTGGATAACTCAAGAGAAATGAAATAGAAATTAGTGCAGTGAAGCCAGTGTAAAAGCAGTAAAATCAAGATCAGAATCTCTGCCCAAGAGAGACAGCATATGTGAATTTTGTAGGAAGAAGGGGAATGGGAAGAAAGAAGTTGGTAGGGAATGGATAAAGACCAGGAATATTTATTAACTGCTTATTGCAATGCTCTTCCATCTTCCTGGGATCAGGAATATTAAAAATTTTCCCATTATTTGTCATACTTTGAACAGTTGTTTCCCAGTCTGTTCAAAAGGAAACATCCCAGTCGTGCCGAGGAAAACATCCCAGTTTTCTTTGCTGGGTTTGCTTTGTGGGTGGGGCCGATTCTTCTCTACACTGGAAGGGTGTAGGTCTTGTGCTGCTCTTTGGGTTATACAACATTGCATTGATGTAAAGGAAGCAAAAGGGGAGAAACTTAGGCCCTGTTGCTGGAAAGGAAACTCATGAGTTAAAAAAGAATTATTGGGGGGGATTAGAAATGCAAAAAATAAATTAGAGATTCAAGACTAAAAGAGGCAGGTGAAGCTGAGAGACAGAGCTTTATTGAAGGGGGTGGTGAGATAGTGTGCTGTGTAAGACAGGAGTTAGCTGAAAGAGAAGAAAATAATTAAATTCAAATAGAAGGCTAATTAAAAAATAAGAGGGAGAAAAGAATATATTAAAAATGAAAAAAAGGAAATAGAAGGGAATATGAAATAAGAAAATGTAAGTACTGAGAGGTAAGAGATGAAGAAAAATATCTTTATCTAAAGCAATTGTACAAAATAAAAAGCAGCAGCAATTTTATAAAAGTCTTTACCTTTGGATTGACAGCCACCCTAAAAGATCTCCAAGAAAAGCAATTCAATTCAAATTTGACTCTAGTTAATTAAGACACCAAAGTAGATTACTGATTTGGACGGCAATTCAATGCAGTTGTAGTGGAGTTGTCAATCAGTACAACTACAATCCAAATTAGATACCAACAAAAAAAAAAAAGGGAAGAAAAATAAAGAGCTTGATTTTGCTTCTGCTGAAGTTATTAACAAAACTCTCACTGACTTCAATGGGACAGGAAAAGACAATCCTAAAGAAAAACCCATTATTGGGAAAGAGAGCAAAGGACAGAGGTTAAAGTCAAAGAGATGATTTGGGCTGCAAGCTGTGATGTGAAGACAGAAAGCGAGAGCTTCCTTCATACCAAGCCCTTGCTCCTTCCTGGTCCATTCTGCCATGCTGAATCTAGGTCAACTGGAAAGCTGAGGTTGGGGCTGTAATTCCCCAAAATTATAAAATATCCTGAGTTGGAAAGGATCACAAGGATCATTGAGTCCAAGTCTTGACTCCACACAGGGCAACCTAAAAGTTAAATCAGGTATCTAAGAACATTGTCCAAATGGTATTTGAACTTCCAACAGGCTTGGGGACATGACCACTTACCTAGGGAGTTTGTTTCAGTGCTTGACCACTCTCTCAGGGAAGAACTTTCTCCCAGTATCCAGTCTGAACTTCCCCTGATGCAGCTTTGAGCCATTCCCTCATGTCCTATAACCAGACACCAGGCAGAAGATATCAGCCCCTCTCTCTCTGCTCCCCCTCTTGAGGAAGTTGTAGACAGCATTGAGGTCACCCCTCAACTCCTCTAAGCTGAACAAACCTAGTATCCTCAGCCACTTCTCATAAGATATGCCCTACTGTCCTTTCACCATCTTTGTTGCCCTCCTTTGGGCACATTCTAAAATTTTTATAGCCTTCTTGTGCAGCCCAAAACTGCACACAGTGCTCAAGGTAATGCTACATTGATGCTGAGTACAGTGGGCCAATCAACGTCTTTTGACCAGTTAGCTATACTGTGCTTAATGCACCCCAAGTATGTGGTTGGCCCTTTTGGCTGCTCGTTGTTGACTCAGATTGAGTTTATCATCAACCAAAACCTCCAGATCCACTTCTGCAGGGCTGCACTCCAGCCTCTTTTTCTCCAATCTATATCAATTTCTCTCTTCTCTTCAAGGCAACCAGCATGGATAGGGTAGGAAGGAAAACGTGCCTTCTTGCCTCAGCTCAGCACACACAGGAAAGAGGCTTGACAATACTTCAGAGGAGCAATGCTGAGCACAATACTTCCTGGAGCTACTTCAAAGATGGTGCAGCTTACTCACCACCCATTATTTCAAGCTTTTCCTGAAGATGCAATTTAATCCCTAAACATTAAAGGGACTAAGTTTTGCACATCCTTGAGCCTGCAAGTTATTACCCACAGACTAAAATGGAAAGAGTCACCTGTAAAACACATCATATACTGATGTCCCTACTGGTTGCAGCAGTAATGGGTCTGGGAAGCAACCTGTAGCCAGAATGCTTCCCAGTGCTCAGGCTGCTGGAGGAAACTGTTCAGTGCACATCGTATCTTCTGTGTGTGCATCAGTTCCACTTTGGGGAATTAAGGTGCTCTTTTTCTTCTTCACAAAGGTGTTGTGAGAATAAACCAGTGCCATTTTAGGATAAAGTGATAAATGAAACCATTCCAACCCATGACACAGCCACACGGTAAAGTAAAGGTCTGTAAGTGTCTTTTGGACAAATCCTGTTCCTGGGCAAATGGATATAACATGGGCTATGTCTCAAAACTTCCTACTTGTTAGTCATTAGCTGCAGCTGCAGAGCTTTGGTCTTTGGCCCCTGCTAGCCAGAGGAAGCAGGGGCATGCTGTATGGCTCAGGTACAGAGGTGTGGGAGAGGGCATGCTGACTGGGGGGAGTGGGGTGTACAGGTGTAATTTGGGATGGTATATAGCCCAATGCGTTTAACAGCCCTGCTTAATGACATCGTTACCATACTACACAAACTCCCATTGAAATTAATGGCATTTCACATAATAAAGTACTGTGCAAATACTCAGTTATGTAGAACATTAACATGCCTTTAAAAAGTAATAAAAACAGAAAATCAATTTCTTCTCTAGTTATATTTGAAGTGGGGGCTCATAATAGAAACACCAGCACACTTAAAGATGGAAGTCCTCAGCTTCTGAGGTTTGTAGTCATTTGTTCCCCATCACTTTAATCCTGTTAGAGATTTTGAAATAAGAATTCCTTCCTCTCTGCTTTCTTTTTTTTCTTTTCTTTTTTTTTTTTTTTTGGCCTGTCAAACATAGTTTCCCCTTGGGTTTCTCTAGTCCAACAAAGGACAACACAAATGTATGGTTTTTGTTTTCCTGTGTATATGCCTGACTCGCAAGTGATGCTAGCAATGAAGTATTTTTTGTTGTTGACTGAATTGAAAAAAACCCACAAAATGAAACATTTGTGCTCATCCAAAACAACATTTGTTTTTGTTCCCTCTGCTAAACAAAACACCAACTCTTTAGACTTCCCAAATTTAAACATGTTTTCCTAGAAATCACTGTTGGCAAGTATGTGAGCATGCTGTTTTACATTGTAAGTATTCAGGAGGGCATTGACATATTTATTAATACCTTCTCGGAGGGCTCTGTTCAGGTTTTCTGAACTCTTTTGCTCCTTACTTACACAAGATAAATGTGATAAATCCTATATACATTTCTTTGCCTTTTCCTTATTCCTCTGGTACATCATTTAGGCTGAAAGCAGGTTCTCTGGCATCCTTTTAGATATTTCTCTTGCTGCTTTCTGAATAAGGCAGTGTTTCCACATCTTAAGCTGATCCATTAACTGTCAGATCTTCCTCATCATGTGAACATACATGTTTCTTTCTCCTGCGAGTTTTGTGACCCTTCTCCATCACTGCTTTTGTGCATGTCTCTAAAATCCTTGTTGGGATTTTTCTATTCCTCATTCCTCTTGGCAGACAGGCAGTTAAAGCTGGTTCATCGATCAATCTCTTGAACCAAAGTTGGTCAAATCATAGTTAACATTAGCAGCTCCTCAGGGTTCCTCATCTTGGGACAACAGCTGAGGTAAATTCATAGAAACATTTCACAGCCCAACAATTTCCCTTGTAACTTCATTGGTTACCAGAATTTGCCAGTTGTGCTGGGGTAGAGTCACCAACCCATCACGGGAGGCACCACTGCAACAGTGTTCGTCACCTCCTCTGTGGATGTTTTTCTTAACGGAAAACTGAGAACTGTAGTGCCTATAATGAGAGAAGCTGATGTCAGAAGAAATGGGGACTTGCAGAAGTGTCAAATCAAATGACAGATACAACTAACTATATGCAGATACAACTAAATATATGAAGACTGTGCGCTGGGAAGTTGGCATCGCATCATTCCTGTGACAGGGCACATGTCGCATCCATGACGCAAGTCACCAGTCTCAGAGTGCTGGACTGTTGCACGAATCTGCCCTATAGCCTTATGAGGCAATTCAGTCCTGACACACATAAATGGCAGAGACCTGAAGGATGTAAAGAAAGGAAGACAAGAATTACAGAACGTGCAGCTAAATGCCCAGAAATGCTCCCAGCAGAGTAGGTAGTGATCCGCTGTGCTTTGAGTCTAATGCTCCAGAGCAGAACTAATATATTTCTTTATTTTCAGTTCTCTAATCATCACCCCAGATAACCCACATTTGTATAAAATCAGAGACAGAGACAGGAAGAGTGTTACAACGGAGAGAGGATATAGACTGTAGGGAATTGAGGGGAAGGGGCTCAATGCAGGAATTGAAACGGTCAATGGAGACTGAAAAACTGCTGAGGGAATAAGCATCTAGGTTAAATTTTCCCTTGCATTATTTACATATATATGTTTATAATGTGCACTGTCACTATGGCACAGTTTTAGTTTTGGTTTTTTTTATATTTTATGAATAATCTGAAGCATATATTTATGAAGATACAGTATTTTTTCCCCTGAGCTGTGCTGAATAGGAGGCAGTGCTCTGCAGCTGTTCCCCAAGCGACCAGAAGACTGGTAAGGATTATTGGATATTCCCAAGGAATTTGGGAAATGCCATGCATCTAGGACCTCACTAAGGATCTGGGGAAATGTGCTTGCATTCCAGTTCTGATAGCAAGATTATGTAGCCTCCTTCAAAGTATATGCATCAGTGTCTCCCAGGGCCATGCCCAGAACTCAAATCATAATCATGCAACTAAAGAAAGAAAATCTTCTTCTCCAGGGAAAATTTGTCAGGTGTCCTCTGGCTGTGGTAAGAACTGGACTATGGTTGGTTTTAAATGAAACTGATTTCTGGCAAATAGGGTCATGAAACTTCCTGTATCCATCTAGGAAGAACAAACTCTTTTCTTCTGCTGGAACATATTGGTGCTCAGGTTTTTTAGCATCTATGACACATTAGACATCGGACTCTGAGTTGAACCATGGCAGCAGGCAACTGAGTTTTCCACTTTTTATCACTGAGCTGCAAGACAAAGAGCACTTTGATCAACACTTGTGATTTTCTGATATTTTAATTAAATTTTGCATTCTTCATTCATTTAATCTTTTCACATATAAAGCTCACCATAGGTTAATTTGGGTTTTCTCAGTTGTCTTCTGTGTTTTTCTTCTGGGATTCAATCACAACTGCTCTTTTATCAGCAAAATACTGCTAATTCAGATACTCAGGCGTAGATCAGTCACAAGATCTCCCACTGTTTTGTTCTGTTTTTTCCCCTTCAGGTCCCAAATAGGTCTTACATATTTTCTTTCACCAAGTGTGCTATCTACTCCTTAAGTAAATTTCATAGTCTGCTGTTCCTGAATTCACTGAAAACTTTAAAAATTGTTAAGTGCATCAGGGCTTGGACTTGATAGAAGATAACCTGGTTGTATCTTTCTCAATGGTACCTGGTGCTTTCAGAAACTAAATTAACTATTGTTTAAAAGCCACTGTTTTCATGTTTCTGAGGGAGATTCAGCTCCATGGGAAGTCTTAGTTTTGCTGTTCTTTCAGATTATTTTGATTTTGTATTACACCTATTGCCTTGCAGTAGTCAATAGGAGGTTTGGGCCTGGAGTGCTTTAAACAACTCTTATTCAGGCACAGGATACTAAGTCCTTCCGGTTAACAGAAGATAAACCCCAAAGATATCATTTCTCCGGGGTTGTCCGGTGTCTGGAGTAAAAGTACAGAGTTCTCAGCACATTTGATCTCATAAGAATGAGAAAAGTTTCCTGCCCATAAGATTGGTAAAGGTTGGGAAGTCAAGAAAACTCTGCACTCAGTAAAGGAAAGGAAATTGCAGTAATCTGCCTGAACTGCAGCCCTGTAGAGTTAGCTGGGAGTTCACACTCAGCCTGCTCCCCACTTCCAGCTAGCCCACTTATTTCATCTAGAGCTATGAGGAATGGCAGCAGTGTTGGCTTTTAAGAGGAAAGAGATGCTGGTAGGACTTACTCTCAAGGCTAAAAAATGCACAAGAAGTTCTTTGAATCCTTTAAACCAAGCTATAATCATGATAACACCATTCGTCACAGCAGCCCCCCCTCCAAACCATCCCCTTTAAACACAACTCTTCCTGCTGTATAAAGTCATTCAATGAAAGATTTTATTACTGCTGTCTGTACTGTTTTTCCAGGGTGCTACCATAATAGAAATCAACACAGAGAAATCGGTAATAATCACACATGTTTCATATTGGTTCCCATGTGGAAAACATTTCAAAGGTGTCAGTGCCTGGAAAACCTGATGGTTTCATTGAATACCAGAATGAAACTCCAAGGCAAACCCTGAGGAGAGATTAACACTTGGAAGTATAAAATTCAGGTAGTAATGAGAAGCCAGGTGTTCACTGTCAAGGATTCCAAGTTTCCCTAATTACGGGCAAGTATCTGACTTTAACTGCCTCTCTCAGGTGAGCCAGTAATCCTTTGTTGACAAAGATTTATAAAGAGAAAAAAATAACAATAGGAAAAGAAAAAGAAATATGCCTCTGTTTGCTGCTATAGAGAAAATATTACACAGGCAGCCCTATTTCTAACTAAATTAAGATGAGAGAGGCAGTTGGAAGTCATGTTGCACCCACAGTGATCATTCTGCAAATTGCAATATGGATCTAGAATTTCATGTTAATTACATTTTATTTGAAAAGTGCTGCACTACACAGTATTTTCCACAGCAGTGGAGGCTTGATTCTGCGCTCAATTATGTAGGTGTAAAGTGGAGTATCTCCAGTGAAGCTAATGAAGTTAGAGTAGTTTAACACTGAAATGAGGAAGATTACAAAAAGGCCCTAGAGCCTGCAATATTGCTACTGCAGTTAATGATCATTACTGCAGAATGCTGTAGGCTGGTAATTATTTTGTTCGTGCAGGTAGAAAGATACACAAAACTGGCATTGATTGCATCTGTAAGAGAAATAGTCCAAAATTCTCCAACCTAATATTGTCTCTCCAAATTGCATTGTGTATTCCGTTTTGTGTGCAGTGTGGTTCTGTGCAAAAGGGAGTGTGTTCAGATTTTGAGGAGGCCGATTTGAAAGGCCGCATGCGAAGACAAGCATCAAAGTAACAAAACTGTGCCTTCTGTTTCATTAATCCTTTAGGGTGCTCTGATGTCTACTGCCATTATGCAGAGTACCCTTTTGCTGCTTTCGGAGTGTTTTGATACAGACTTTAAAGTGTGACAACTCGGTCAGTCCTAGTCAAAACCGCTTTCCAAATCTTGCCTTACTAGTCGCATTGTTACATGCCAGCCAGGCTTTCCTCAGCACCATGCGGGGGTGTGTTTAGGGCCATAAACTGGACCCGAGTTCTTGCTCCTGGGTTGTTGGGTGGAGAAGATCCAGGTGAGCCCAGGACAACAGTGGATATCTTGAGTTTGTCTCTCCCTGGGCAGGTGTGGACACAGGAGCTACACCTACTCTGGTAAACTAGCCTGGGTTGGGTGTTTACGCTCACTCATCAGAATGTGATTGTCCACGCTTAAATTGCTAGCAGGGTCCCTGTAATGGATTTAATAGTCATGTTATCTCAGTTGGGGATGGATGGGAACAAAATGTATAACAAGAACTATCCCCAAAAAGCAGTCGGGATATGGCCACCCGGTTTTGGGGGGTGATCAGTGTGTATGAACGCAGGCTGGGCCATGCCACTTGGCTTCCGAGCCTGCAAAAAATCTCAAGTCTAAAAAAGGTCTCTAGTCTGCTTGTGTTCATATAGTTGTACCATAGCACAGGTGTAGCTGCGTCGCAGCAGCCATGAGACTGGAGCAGAGATAAGTCACCACCAATCCATCTTACCTTTTCCTTGGAAGCCCTGTAGGGCCAAACTCATGTACCAACCTGGTAGCCCTGGGGTAATCCAGTGGCTACTGTTGAGGAGCTGAACTGCTGGGGGGATGAACTGTATGATTTAGGGCACAAGGATATTCCACATGGGCAGGCCTGGATGCTCCGTGCCTGGCGACAGCATCCAGCTGACCCACTGCCTGAGTGAGTCTGAGCCACTAGCCCAAATGTCCTTCCTAGAAAGGCCCCAGCCTCAGGGAGCACCGGGGTGGAAGGGAGCTGTAGACAGCCTGATGGCAGCGCTGATGTGAGTGTAGGGTCTCAGGACATGGGCTTCTGCCTGTTCATGTGACTGATCAGGTCAGGTTCAAGCTCAGTGTACTCTTGGAGTAAGTGATGTGAAGGAAAGTGGCTGGATCACAGCACTTAGCATTTTAATTCTACTTTAATTCATGTTTCTACAGCCAGTGCCAGCCTCTTTGTTAGTACAGCTATATGGTTTACATATATATCCCCCATATATTAATATATTTATTAAAACGGCCATTTTTGGGGAATGTAACTCTAAAAAACTCCCAGGCCAACCTGTTTTCTCCAGCCAGGTGACTCAAGCTTAACATCAATGTTTGTAATGAATTTTGAGCATATGACAACACATCAGTGACAACAGGAGAAGAGATCATTTGAAAAGATATTACTAAAAGATTACTATTGTCAGATAAACTGTTTTCAGTAGTACTGCGGTCCAGGTATATACAGATTTAATAACAACTCTAACATCAGCTACGTTTGAAGAGGGAGTTTTTCAAAGGCGGAAGGAGTGCAAAAGTCCCCAGATCAATTCAACTGGGAGAAGGGAGTCTGTCTTTATGTGTCTTTCAGGCTCCTGGAGATTTCCCACCTTCATACTTCACACTGCAAGTCCAGGAATTGTTCTGTAGCTGTGCTTTGATGGGCACACTTCTGCCATTCTGTGTTTCGAGGTGTTGAATTGCTGCTGACTTGTTTGTCACAATATTACTCCTAATGCCTTTTAAAAATTACTGTGTGTTGGCTGCTCTTGCTTCTCTCTCAAGTGACAGTGAATTAGAGGGGAAGCGTGGAAGGAGGTGGATTCAAACAGCCTTTGCAATCAGCTGTGGTAGGAGGCAGGCAGGGCCAGGAAGAGTTTTAGACCATAGGGCTTGCTCCTTTTCCTTTGCATTTCTCTGAGTTAAAGTGTACTTCTTCACCTATCCCCAAACAGACAGATAACACAAAATCTCATCTGGCAAAGGGTTATAAATTTCTTTTCATTAGGCACTTGTCAAGAATCCCAAGCAACCAAATTCTGCGAGGCTCCCCCAGAAAGGGAAGACAGCTTTATCCGTGGGATAAAATGCAGCTTGTCCTCAGGAAGGACATCACAGTTCAGCTCAGAAGCACGAGCTGGAAAAGGCATACTGCACATGTTCATCATGTAATCTATCTCCTAGGATGCGCAACTTGAAAAGAGTTTGTATGTCATCGCAATATGTCCCCTTGTTTATCTTCCAGACAGACTTCATGTATCATGTTGATAAATTGGGCAATGCACAGGGCCAGTTCCCTCCTACTGAGGTGAGTGGGAGCTGCATGGTGCCTGATACCAAAGCTAGGGAATTATTCAGATTGACTAACATAGCTGAGCACATGCCAGGCTTGTTTTAATTTCCTTGTCAGATCTCCTGGGGAGTTACGGAGCTGAGGGGTGACTGGGTTTCAGGAGCAGACCAGAGGATGGTAGCACCACTTGCTTAGCAGCACCCCACGTAGTGCACAGAGTTCAGGACCCGCAGACCGTGTGTGGTTGTGCACCTTGGGGAGCAGCACAGCTGCAGGTGCAAAGAGGCTCGGCATCCAGAGAAAACAAAATCCCCCTTGCTCTGCTGAAGCTATTGCTCAAGGTTTATCCTTTTTAGTATTTGTCCTGGAGGGTTGCTTAAGGCATTACTGTAACATAAACAATTATTAATAATGATTCAGCAGCTATGTTACTCTGTGTAAAAGAAAACAAAACCAAATAAGGCTGATCTTCTGCAATACTACTTGCTGTTTTCTATAGGGACTGGTATGTATCTTCCAGCCATAAAATAATTAAATCTCACTGCTTTCCAGTGGTGAAGGAGCTTGAACACACACTGAGGCTTCGATCCTCACATTGCTAATATCTTTTGGGGGTCTGGGTCCAAATATTAAGACCATATTTTACCAAAATGACTTTTGATTTTTAATTTTTGTTTGAATACTCAAACAAAATAATCTCAAAGCCTGTTCAGTGTCAGTGCAGTGAACAGCACTCATACACCTGGACTCTGCTGCCTTTGTTCCTCACATTTGTGGAGTGAAACAGTGACCATTTTCTTCCTCTGGAATCTGACGCTTAACACTGAGCAGTGTGTCCAGACAGCTGCTAACCAGTGCACACAACTCTTTGTGGAGCCCATCTGCAGCACTGTGCCATATCCATGTCTGCTGTCTCCTGGGGGCTCGCATGGAGAAGATCTCATGTGCAGTTTCTCTCCCAGCACTTCATGTTTGCCACAGGAGCATTTCCTTGCAGTAACACAGGCACTATATTGCCTTGTGTGACATATGAACAATTTGCTCCTTCACTGATGGATATTGTGCTGTAATGGATAAAGCTGTTCAAACATAAACAGTGGGTTCAGCAAGACTGTCCAGGGTGGCATCCCACTTCTGTGTTTGGGAATGGAAGGGAGGGTAAGTCTGGATGGGTATGGGGGGAGAGTTATAAGGAGTGTAGGGTTGTGTTGCTATGTCCCTCTTGCCCCTGACAGTCTTCTGGTACCATAGACATGCCTCTAATCCAAAAACTTTCCTAGTGTAGCCGTCTGGCCAGCAAATACATTTAATTTTGCTTCTGTTCTATCAGAAAACAAGAAGGAGTTAACCCAAGTGCTGTCATCATCATAAATACAGCTTGGAGAGGGAGGCAGCTAAGTCACTAATCCGTTCTGAATTCAGCCTGGTGATGCAGAGAGAAAAGAGTGTGTGGCCAAGAAGGAAAACACTGTGTATACCAAAACACACATGAAGAAAATTAGCTTGAGAATGGGAGATGCTGAACATAAAGAGAAGAAAGTGAGAGAATAGAACCAAAGATAATAAAAATAAACAGCCACAGCCAGGCTCAGATGCTGTCTCTCCTGTTAGAGATGACTTAACCAGCATGCATTGCCTCACTGGAAGGGTATGCCGGCAGGTGTGACTCAGGATCAGTCCAAATGCAGTCTGTTGTTCTATCCAAGGTGAACATTAAAATATAGATGTGAATAACTGTATTTTGTACCGGAATTAGTAATTGAAAGGGACTGATTCCAACATGCCTTAGGGATTTAGCCATGGAAATCCCACTGACCTTCAGTAGTGCTTATGCACCTACATTCCTTAGGTGCTTTAGAAAATCTGTGTGTATGTACTGGGCTCAAGGGAAAAGTCCACTGCTATTATTATAATGTGACCATGATTTTAAGATCCTGTAATGTACTCAATTTTATACAAATTTACACAGTAGCATTTGTCAGGTCAGGGTTGTTGCCATCAAAGCGTAAAGTTCAAATGGGTGTGAATTACCGAGACTTAACATTGTACTTTGAATTATGTCTTTTTATACTTACATGAGAGTGTCCTTTCTGAGTCACATCTGGTTTTTGTGCTGTTTACAAACTGCTCTAAAAAGCTGAACCGAGAATATTTACAGTTAGTTCAGTATGTCAAACAGAGGAATAGAATTTAGCTCTATTCTTAAACCATGATTATTTATGTAGCAGGCATGTTGGCCAACAAAAAGAATGAAAGCTGATGGGCATGAAAATAACCAGTCTGCTCGTACATGAGTCTTGCTTGCAGTGGTCCCAGCAGGAGCTTGAAGAGGACTGTGTAAATTGTGAAACAAAGGGTGCATAGTTAACGCATGCCAGAGATGACCATTTGTGGGGCTACTTAACACTACAGATCCCATGTGGTGGTGAGGCCGTGAAAAGGCAGAAAGAACACGGGAAGCTGCAGGAGCGTCTGTGTCCACGCTCTGGGAATATGTGACTGTTGGCACTGAGTGTGGGCTGGTGCACCGAGTTATCAGTTTAACCTAAAAATGCAGAATAAGTACAAGGAGACATGTAGCTGTTTGGATTATGCACACCCAGAGATAAATTAAGGGAAGATTAAACTAGAAACAAATTACAGTTGTGAAATGAGGCAATATCAGAAGTGTGAACGTGTCAGTGTTGCGACAGCCACATGCCTTAATCTGATGCTTACAGGCATACCCATTGGCACATGTACTGTGAGAACTATTACACGATCACATATAATGGTTTTCCACAGGGTGCCCACCTCATTTATCGAATGGGATGGACAGAGATTTCCGGATGAGACAGATGATGAACAATTAGTTTTCACCCTGTTTTCTTAAGAAATGAGTCTCTTGTTTTCTGCTGGCCAGTCCTCTCTCTATTGACTTTAAATCTATTGGACAATCTAATCTAAATTTGACGCAGGGAAGAGGCGATAGTGTGTGTCCTCAGAACCTCGGTAAGACAGTTCAACCAGCATATTAGACATCAGAGAATCACTTGCTCAGGGTGAAGCAGGTTCAGTTAATATTGCATTTCACAGTCTGTTTGGGTTTGTCACTTACACTGCTCCTCATACGCAGTCCCAGCAGCAGACATACACCAGATAAGGAATTTTTGCAGCGCCTTGGACTTTCTCCTGGCAACTGCTACTTTATCAATTGAGTACCTTGCAAATACAAAATAAGCTTTACAATAATAAAGGGGAAGATAAGTGTTATTATCTGCATGCTATAGAAGAAGATCTAAACATACAGCGCCACCAATTTAGGGTGCTTCAATAGTTACTTGTATAAAACAGGACACAACTAGATTTTTCTGATGTGCCAAGCACTGGCCATTCTCAGACAAAGCTGAGACAAGTGAGAACCACTGACAGGGCCATCCATCCCACGGAGTCAGAGACGCACGTCTCACAGTACTGCTCTTTTGCCCTGCCATGTTGTGTGAGCGTATCTCTGCCAGACCACGTGCTGTTTTGTGCGACTTGCCTCACTCCTTGTAAACCTATGTGACTCTAGATAATGCAGTGGACTCAGCTGAGGCTGGAAACTAGAAGAAATAGGGAATATATTACTGCATTGTCAACACAGAGTGGAAATTGTGGAAAGGTGAGAGTTTTGGCACTGAAAGCGTGAAGAACAGCTTACTCCACTTAATAGCAAGCTACGACGAGGAGCAGTTTGTCCTCTGTCAGTTTCTTACAGTGTCTCTTTCTCTTCTCCCATCCACCTTTCTCAAACTCACATTCCTGAAGCCATGCAAACTCCTTGTCTTCCAGGATCCATCTCACAATGCCAAGGCTGACGGAGCAAAGCAGAATTCTGTCCTTTGGCACCTGTGTTTCTCCTGTCTTTCTTTCTTCTTTTTTTTTTTTTTTTTTCCTTTTCCCCATGGGAAGGACACTTTGTGGCAAATATATTTCAAGGCTTCTCTAATGGCCCTGTCTGAAGGGGAAAGGAAAAAGGAATAAAATAGACAAAGCATGAAAACTTTTGCAAAGATGAAACCAGGAGGGTATTTACTACAGTAAAAATGGGGTAGGATGAACAAAAGGATCACTTTGGAACACCTTGCTGGTATGGCCATCTCATTGATATCAGCGGTTATTAATTTGTGGAAGATTTTACGGGATCAGGATACAAAATATTTCTCATATTTTGCTTACTTCTACTAAACCTGTCAGCTCAAAATTACCAAGATTTATGAACTAATTTCTAATTGGTCTAATTCACTTATATATGCCACAGGGTCATCAATAAAATCTACTAAAAGGTATATAATATATCAAATCTTGATCCAAATATGCAGTTGGAAGCTGCAGTATGAAGCTTATCTGTCCTGTTCCTTATACAGGAAACCTTCTGGTATATGATTCTTTTCATTGCCTATATAACATCCTGTCACATACAGACTCAAATCAGCAACTTTGTATAAAGTATAGCTCTATATGAAGGGGAAAAAAGGAAAAAGAAGACTGCAAATATTTTGCTGATATGGTGATGAAACTGAAACTCTTCTTAAAAAACTGATACTGAGCTATTTCAGGTTTTACATATACATAACATTATGCAGTCAAAATGAAGATGCCTCAACCCATATTGCAGTGCTCTTGATATAAATAAAATTTATGTGCACTATTTTATTTAATTTAATAAAATTAATCCAAGAGCAAAACTGTGTGATCTTGTATGGCAACATAACTTTGTATTCATGGCTGATTTTTTCCCCTTAACACAGAAACATAATGTGGGTTGATGCAGTGTCCTAACACAATAGGGGCTAATGAATAGAGCTTGCTGCACTCAAGAGACTGCAGTTCAATTACTAGTGGTGCCAATCAAGTCAGAAATATTAACCATGGTAACAGCAGATTTGAGTTGTGTGGAAAGAGGCAGTGACTTCTTGGGGAAGATCGCCTCTTGGGAGGGAAGGGGATGCTCACAGCAAGAGATGCAGAAGGCTGGAGGATGCTTCTTTGTGGCAAAGGAGAGCGATACTCAGCTCATGCTACAGGGAGCTCTATGCTGTTTGTGTATGTTTTCGTTGCAGGCGTGCTTGAGAGGTCGTAACTAGTAAGTGTGACTAACTAAGGGCCCCATACTATGTGCATAACCTATAGAACTGTATTTCCTACGTATAAGTGTACAACATGTTAGTTATGTGAATGAGAAATTTCAATGCCGATTAGGTCCTAGGCAGGAGTAAAACGTTGCTGAAGTCATTGTGACTGGGCTGAATTACACCAATCGAGCTGCAGTCTTTTATGAGGATTTACTTAATATAGTGCATTTGTTCTGCTGGCTGATGATCAGAGTGAGGATCCCTTGATTTGATACAATGGCAGTGTTATGTATTAGTAGCATGAACAGGAAGCAGCTGGCGTCCTGTTCAGAAAACAATCTCAGTTTTTATTGCAGAGAACAATATTGAAAAACAGTGTGTGTGTGTGAGGGGCCTAATCCTTAAAAATGTGGGAGTTTGGATACTGTCCCTTTTCATTGACTAGTCACTTCTGGACTAAATCTAGATTTCTCTCTTTTCACAGAAAGCTGTTCTGGTGTCGGTCCGTTGGAATAGAGAGGAAACCAGCTAGAGTCCCAAAATGGCTATTTTGCACCTGCCTGCTGCCTCTCCTTCTCTTCCAGCTGGTGAGTATGCTCACTTGTGGAGTGTTTTTCCCATTCTCTTATTCATGAAGGGATGGCACATCTTTTTGGTCAGCATCACTGAAACATTTCCTATTCTTCATCTTGGATGCCATTAAAAAAGCCAGCTGTTAGGGGTGTTTACTGTGTTGTAGTAGCTTAGCTCCATTGTTAACTCAAACTTCTGTAAAAGTATAAGGATGGGTTTCTCAAGAACTGGAGAGTAATAGCAACCTATAAGAGAACTTGAATGTGTCTGCAAAGCTGGTGAAACTAATGTGTACTTAATACCTTTTTCTAAGGATTTTGGAATGACAGTAACTCTCATGATGTCTCTGTAGGGCAAATTGGCGTAGTGTCTGAATAGGGCAGCTGGATCATAGAGGTTCCTTTTGTGTAGTTCAGGCATCCCAGTCTAGTCTGTTATAGTCAAATATTATGCAATCTGGGGGGATGTTTCTCCTCAACCATCTCAAAACCTGTCCCAGACTGAGAAGAAGAAAGATCTCCACTGCCCAGAAATGGGGCTCAGTGACACTTCATCAACCCGTCTTTGGCTCTAAAGCCATGTGACATGGAATTGCTTGATGAATGTATCCTGGCAATTTAGGAAAAACAGCAACAAGTGCCCTGAGGGCAGGCAAGGCCGTCTAGTAACAGGCTGTGTCCTGGCTGCCAGGAGGCTGAATTGTAATTCCACTTTTAACACTGTTGTCTGTTTGACCTGACACAGGGTCACTTTCCATCATCACGTCCTTTTTACCCCTCTTCCTCCTCCCACGCTTTGTCTGTCTTGAGTAGTGACTGTTTATTCAGTGTCCCTGGAATAAGGGAAGACAGTCCCCCTTTTCTCCTAATGAAGACTGAATCCTGGTGTCTTACTCACAGTAGAAAATGTGAGCCATCTGGTTAAGACATCCTGGTAAAAATGCGTTTAAGTCATTGGTGTTTCAATTGCATAAGTGACTTAATCAGTGGAGGAGGATGAGAAGCTACTTACTGTGTTTCTTAAACCAATGCTCTAACCACTGGGCTAAACTGTGATTTACTCACTGGATTGACGAATAATGAATTATTGTGAAATACCACCAGAAACAGGTTGAGGAAGCTAGTGCTTAGGTTGATCAACAGTCTGTTGTTAAGACATTTTCTTGAAAAACGCAAGAAACACGTTCAGGTCATGTTGACTAGTCCAGAACAGAGCCTGAAGCCAAGATAGTCTACAAGCTCAGTAGCCATTAGGTTACTGGACTATTTTCTTTCAACTCAAGGAATATTAAAGTAACAGTAAAGAGTGGCTAAATACTCTGAACGCTTAGTTCACTGTCTACGGCATTCTCTTTGGAGGAAAGTGGTTTGGGTTCAAATTGTGTTTAGTGAAGGACTAAACTGAGCCAGTCACACATGTCTGGGCAGAGCTTTAATTATGAGACCAGAGTGACAGATAGCAGCATTATCAGCATCTAGCTCTCAAACCCTTATTCCACAGTGCAAATCCAGAAACAATTTTGTGATTACTGAAATTAGACTTTTTAGTAAATGCTGTTTGGATCACCCGATCTTAATTTGTCATGTTATCAGCCCACAGCACCTATCAAGTTGCTAGTAATGGCTGCTTTAGCAGGCAATGCATGAAAATACAGGAAACAAAAAATTGGAAACTCTGCACCTTAAATTGCATCCTTGGCTCTATTGGCTTCAGTGGAACATGATGGGTTATCCAAGATCTTCATTCCTTTACTTTCTTTTTTTCTCCTTCTCTAATGAATCTTTATCAAATAATGTTCTCAGCCATTTTGGCAGACCCATAATTGCATTATTCTCTACAGTAAAAGTTGCTAATAATTGGTAAAATAAAAGGCACTATCTCCAAATTTTTCTTCTTTGCCTCCAACAAATGCAGTTAAAATAACTGCTTTTTTGGATTCCTTCCCCCTCACCTGAGTGGAAGTGTAGGAAAGGAAATCTGTTTAATCTTTATTTTCATGCTTTCCTGATTCACCTGGCTGCTCTTGGGAATTTAAAGGAAAACAGTTCAATAAGGCAGAGAAAAATTACAACCTAAGTTTCATGCAATGTTTTAGGATAAATGAGATTCCACTGTTATTATCCCTCACCATTGCCTCTCCTCAGCTCCTGTCTGCCATATGAAGAAATGTGCTCCCTTACTAGCAAAGTATTTGTGGTAGAATATGGATTTAATAACAGGCTAAGTTTTATTTCTGACCTAATAACTAATGTTAGTTGAATGATACTCAGGCCAGATCTACTAACAACAGTATATCCTTTGTTTTTGACAGTATTGCACTCTCTATAAAGAAAGCAAATATCTCCGTAACAAACAAAAAATCCCAACAGGCCAACCAAACAAATAAAAATTGAGGGCCTTGAGTCTAGTATAAGCCTCATAAATTGTTCTTCATGGTTTTTGTTATTTAGAAAGGTTAGGACAATAGTTTCCCTTCAGAAAATGTTTGTCATCAAAAAATGTGAGCTGCTCAGTTATTTCCTTGTCTTAAACCACAATTCATGATGTCCAATATGATTTCGCTGGGCCTTTTAAATGATTGCAGGTTACAAGCTATCAATAATGCACATCCTTGTAAAAGGCACAGACCCACTTTAGCTTTTTCTTTTGCATGTCAACATGAGGTTTCTCACTGTCTTGTGTCTGAGTAGTCATTTACAATAGAGTCATGCTACAATGGCACCAATACGCTGTGCTTTGTGGAAATATGCAAGATGTTCCTGTGTATGGACCTAAGTCATTCTTTTATCAGGTGAAAGTGAATTCTGTGGTATAAACAGAAAAGAACATGAGCTTCGCAGAGATGATAAAGCATAAGCTCAGAGGCTGGTGGAGCCTGGCCCTCGGCTGGCATAAAGAGGAAAGAATTACTGTCTCAAAATCAACATAAAGAGCAGAAGTGAACACAAGGCACAAGCAGATTAGATGAGTGTGGAGATGGGAATTACCTTATTGCTGTGACAGTAATTTACCTGGTCTGCAGGTAGCCTAGGAAAATAAGATGTCCAAGCCCTATCGGAAGCTGCGCATCTCTAAGAGGACAAAGCAGGGTGTCTACTCGAGGCAGGAGTGAGAAAAAACTATGGTCTGTCTTTATCTTACCCCTTGGCTTTCAGCTGTAATGCTTTCCACTCCAGAAGCAGACCCTTATTTTAGCAAGCTTAGTGTTTTATTGTGTCTTTATCTGACCAGTTGTGGAGATGACACAGACTTTTATGTCCAGTCTACTGCAGAGGAACTGGGAACAGAAGAGGTGACACTGCAGCCAAGAGGAGGAAAACAGTATAGCAAACAAAGACCAGCCAAGACATATCAGGAATTTGAAGAAGATACCAAATGCTTCCATTACCATGGTAATCATATACATTAACATAAGTTTCAACACCATAGTCTTTCCTATTTAATAGCTAAGAATGGAATATAGAGGGTGGTGAATTGGATAATGGAAAGCAGATCTCAGTGCAATGAATAAATGCAATCAGAAGTCTGTGTGCACGTAGATCTTCCTCAAACAGACTATAACCTTGTTAGCAAGAAGATTCCTCAGTGCTGTTATCCTGCTGAATACAAGGGATGAGCTTGACTTGCTGTTGATCTTTCCAAAAGAACTGAACCACGATCTAGGCCTCAGAATCACTCAGGAAGAGGGGTTTGAAGACCTGTGGAGGTGCATAAATACTAAACTGTTGTAAATGGCAGGGGAATGATTCCATTTTTAGAAAAGAAATGTGGCTGCCATTATTATTGTTTGTATAACAGTCCTGCAGTTTCTTCACAATTTGTACAGATGTGTTCAATTTCAGTCGTTTGCTCTGTCAGTTTTTCTGATACACGGTACATCATTTTCTTTAAGATGCCTAAGTGGTGGTGATTAGTTGTGTGTGATGAATGGACAAGGAAGCTTTACTTTAAAAGGAAGAATTCTATATGTGTTCTATATGTGAAAGTAAAACATAGGCTCTTCATTGTAAATTATATGTTGCTGTAGTTCCTGCTTCATGTTATGTTGAAGCACCACAGCCCAAACAACATTCAACATGTGCGTGGCCGTAAGATATTAAAGTAGAAGCAGAGAGCCATATATCACAGTGTCAACATCAGTAACACCCAGTCAGTTAATCTCTAGCAGCTTCTGGTACAAGTTAAATTACCCTGGAAGTATGTGTGCAGTCTCTCTGTTTTAACAAGAAGTCAATCTAAATATGTATTGCTGATATAAAAAGAGAAAATAGGGACTGTACCTTAAGAGCACTAGCAACGATTCTGGAAAGCTTCAGCTCATTTGGTTTGGTGAGTTTAAGGTGATGGCTGTTGAAATGTTTAACTCTGCCATCTCTTAGTGACTCTGCAAAGGAAGAGTAAACCATGATACGGTTTTCATGTCCACCAGGGTCCAAAAGCCTGGTTGTGAAAAGCAACTGATCACTGATCTAGTCAGACTCGAGTATCAGAAGGTTGGAGGACTTTGGCATTAGCTTCTCAGTCAGCAAAACAGAGCTGGTCTAGGGATGTAAAGGGCCGCTAGATGCATGTGCTTAGCAATTCCTCATTTCCATTTTGAAAGCTCTCCTGTAGTAACAAGTACTATAAGAACAACTATAGCTTGTAGCCGATTTTGGTGGTGATGCTGTGTAGGTTAACATGTTGAAATATTTTTACATTGTGCCTATGGAACTGCAAGAGTGACCCATAGCACAGATAAATAAATAAAGAGAGAAGCCAAGCTTTGACAGGCTATATCCAGTAATAAAAGGTGGGTAAGTTCCACCAAAAATTCTGACGATTCATACAGGACCTGTATTCTTTTCTTTGGCTTGCTTTGCCTTTCTTTGCTTTTCTTTCCACCAAGAAATCAAGCAATTCAGCAGAGGACGGGATCACAAGATCCAGACTGGAATCACAAAATCTGAGCAAAAGATATATCTGCAGGTGTAGTGACAGACTAAAATTTATCCCATTAAATAAGGCAGGCTCAGAAGTTGAGAGAAGGTGACAAGAAGCAAGTCTCCCACTCCTATCTCTCCTAGGGGGTTTCAATGCCTTGAAATAAACGGAGAAGAATCCCAGAACATATAAGCAGCCAGCTTGGCAGAAAAGTCTAACATAGCTTCTCCTTAGATGAAGTTGGTGAAAAATTAAGCAGTATCATCTGCTCTTACCTAGGTGGCTGCTTCCTCGGACATAGCTGATTCCAGGATGTAGATGATGAGCAAATGTCACCAGTTCTGTGTGCAATAGATCAGGAGTTTGTATTCACCAATGACTAGTGGTCAACCAATGAAGCCATGGGAGGTGGTCTGCAGATGAAATCTGGAACTATATTAAGAATTATTGTCAGCATTACCTTTGAGTAGAGGTTAGATTATAAGAGTGCAGAGTAATTATGATTAATTTGAATGACAGCAATGATCTAGTGGCCCTAAATATTTGGGAACCAGCTGCTGAAAGGCAATATGTGCCAAAGAAGTACTGCTGTCTGCATCTGGAGAATGACTGAGATACAGTTAAGAGTTTGTGCTGGTTTGGGTTAAAAAGCTAATGAATGACCAAGATATTGGAAGAATGGAAGGCTCTGTATCAGGATTTCTGGTTGTGGATACTGGATACTACTAATAATACTATGTCGTCTTGGAAAAATTATGTCACTTTTGGAATACAGGCAATTAGTCAGCTTTTCTGGCATTGTGGTATTATTTCAGTCACATTATTTTTTCGGAATGAGCTAGATTTATGGTGTCAGCATCCAGTTTCTAGAACAACTAGCAGAATAGTCATATGTGACTTCCTTTTCTCCTTTTCTTTCTCAGAAATGTCAACATTTCCCTAGATTAAGTTGTTTATGCATGACGAAACTAGTTTAATATTCTTGTATACCTTCTTTGTGCTTGAGACAGAAGCCACTGTGAGTCTCCACTGTAATGGCAGACTCACGTGTGGAGTTAGTACTGAAGAACACCCACAATTGCAGCTACCTGGGCTTCACACTTGAGAACAGAGACATCCACCAGGAAGGAAGAGATGACACTACAGAAAAAACTCCCAACTTTCTTGCCCTCTTTTTTAAAAGGGTAGATGATAGAAGCAGTTCCTCCAACAGCTTTATTAGTATGATTGTTTGTTCTCTTAACCATGAAGAAAGGTTAAACAACCAAGCCTTTGAGATGGAGGTTTTCGCTATGGCAGTGAATAGGAATTGCATGCCCTTTTCCTTCAGCCTTTTAAAACTATCAATAGCTTTTCTAATAATGAGAAAAAATAAATGTAATGCATTCATCATTTGTGATAAGCCAAGTTTAGGTTTAAAATGAGTTATTCCTTACAATAAAAGACAATAAAAAGGTATGTAGAATCATAAAACTACCATGCACACCACTTTAATCTGGCTTCGTGAAAGACATGTTTGCCTTGCTAAACACTTAACTCTATTGACAGTGGAGCTGAGATGCCTTGCAATCAGGCATTATTTGATCAGGCAGTTCTTGTTGTACTGTACATAGCTAGAGAGTTGCTTTAAATACAATAAATAAAAGTAAAATCTTACACAAGGCAGCACAGCTTAGTAATTGCTGTTTTGGAGCTCACGTCGCTGCAGTTATTTAGCTCAGCATTTCATCTCCAGCTGCAGCACAATTTTTGCCAAATATAGATAAATGAAGTTAAAGTTATTGGCAACGACTAGTTCTGTATCCCTGTTTCAAGTTCATAGATTTCATAGGAAAGGCCTTCCTTTATTTTTGTAGCAAGCAATTGTTTTGAACTCTGAACTTCTTCACGTTCCAGTACAACACAGTGTTTTCAGTTCTACTTTATCAGACAGATACTGTTGAACAGAGAGAATGAGCAGGTTCCCTGTTTGAGAAATACACAACATGAAATGTGAGGGAGGAACAAGCTGAGAAACTGAACCTTGCTCAGCATATTTTAGGGGTTTAATGTAATCTTGATACCGAATTTGCAGAAAGCGCCTTTCAGCATGGGATGTCTAGCTCTACAGAGTGCTAATTTCATTAGTTTCTACATAGTACAAAATAACCTGATAGCACAGTCTTCCGTAGACCATCCCTCTCACAAATCATGTTTCTGGTTTTTTTAGACCTTCTGTAGGGAGCAACTCCTTCTGTCCAAATTTAACAAATGAGACAATACAAATAATACAAACACAAATACATGTGCATGATAGATACGTAATATTGAACGTGTTCTAAGTCACTATAGAAACATTTATTATTATATAAACTCAAGAACTGTAAAATTTAGAAATATACTCCTATTTCTTCAGATCCGTTCAAATCTATTTCCTTCTCACTCTTGCAAACACATTAGATTGTCACTTTTACAGCTCTTTGCTTATCTGTAAACAAGTAAGGGGGGTCAGGAAATGCTGGTGTTTCCCTCTGACCCACCTGGCTGCTTTTCCTTTGATCTATGATCCCTTCTGTTAAAAGGCAACCAGAAATGTCTTACTCTCCAGAAAGCAAACTCAAGGAGCTTTTATTTTGAATGGGTATGCGTGGCAAAACACATCTCAAGAACTGCTGTGAAATGGTCTAGATATGGAAAGGAGAAAGCACTTCCTTCTTTATGTCCAAACACTGGCCTAAAGTTTCTTTCCACAGAGTTTCCATATTAAAAGCATGTGCAAATATTTTGTCATATGCTACTTTTAATGCGATAACTTCACTTGGGACCATAGCTTTAGAAGCAGTAAACTCTAAAATTACATTGGGAAGATGCCTGAAGTTTGCCAGTGAGATTTCAAAGGGAAACCATATTTTCAGAATTAGGAGAGCAAGTTTTGTTTTGTTTTGTTTTGTTTTTTCCTGTGAAACTTGCCTGATTCATGCAGAGTGACTGGTTTCAGCCAAAGGAAAGGCTTCTCCTTTTTGTGATTTCTCACCAGCTTTACCAACGCTGTGAGTTTCACTTCACAGATCCTATGTCACCCTTTTTTCTGAATAAAACTTGAGAGGTTCAATGAAGTTATAGGCTTTTAATTGAAAAAAACACCCACAAAAAAGCACAAACCACTGCAAACCACCTAACAAAATAATTGCTGCAGATAACACAGCAGCAAATCAAAACCAGATATTTGTATTTGCCTGCATATTATAGAAGAGGGCAAATATGTTTCTTTGGCTAACACAGAATGGTTTTCAATAGATGTTATGAAATGATCCATTTTTCAGATCGCACTCATTTTGATATTACTTTAGAAAAAATCAGCTGAGAACATCTCTTAGCTCTTTTGAAATTCATGGGGTCTCACAATGAAGGGTGTATAACTTTGTCCTATGCTCTAAGTATAGTATTTGCTCTTATTCTGGGCTTTTTCACTGAAACAGCTGAAGCATGTTACAAGTATAGCTTATAGGAATGATGGGGTTTTTCATATAAGAAATGATGGTGAAAACAATATTTTTCACTGTGAAAATATTTTTATTACAAAAATAAAACTTTTTTAAAGAGAACATCTTTTCCCTTGAAGACTGTCTTATGGAAAAAAGATACTGTTTCCCATGGAGAAAAAGAAAAATATTACTGTTCCACTGAACAGTTATAACACAGCAATAAATTTCCAACACAAAATTCAGGATTATCTTAATTAGGACCACTATTTAAGCCTCATGTTCTCCCTCACGTAATGGGCAAATGATATGTATTTTACAAAGGAATAGACAGAGATGTTACTAATTCTTTACATTTATAAGGTGAAGTGGTGCAGTCACAACAGAACCGTAGGTTTTACAGCCCTATTTTCTGTTCACAATACTAAACCAGCTGAAAATAGTACTTTACAATATGATGGAGAGAAGCTGGAGGTTTTTCCAGTATGATTCTTCCTTCTCATGAGAGTAACAAGCAATAGCAAGTAACATTTTTGATGTTCTAGCCAGTTTCTGTAGGATTGTTATTCCTGTTATTACTGTTGGTGAAACTTTTCACCAGTGGATTCAGAAAGCTTTTTTCTAAACTTTTTATACCAGTATAACTCCAACAAATGCAGCTATCCCTAATTTATATCAATAAATGAGGTAGATAAGGAGGAAAATCACTGCTCTATACTGAAGAGGAGATACTTCCAAGGGGTGGATGAGTATCTCTGGTTCCTTCTGTCTCTCAGGGATTGAAGTTGACTCCCTCAGATAACTGTACTTTCTTATGGCTAGTCATAGATGTCGTTGCCCATATGGTCCAGAATGTATTTTGGAATACCTGAATCTAGCTGGCTTTTGCTGAGGAGCGCATCAGGCCGTGCTCCCTATGTCTCTGCCCTCTGGTCGGAGGGTGAAGTTACTAGTTTCACAAACAAATGTAACAATTTCTCATTCTGGTTGTTTTCCTCATAATTAATCAATGTGACTAGAAGGCTGATCTGGTCTCATCAGCTACGTAGCTGGAAAAGCAGAGAGAAAACACAGAGCCTTTCTGATATGGTGGCTGCATTCCTTCTGCATATCCCTTCCGGAGAGCGGTTTACCACAGGGTCTCCTGTTTGTACATATAGGGCTGCCGTCCCTCTTTGAGCAACATAACAACATCATGATGTGAAAATAAAGCAAAAAACTCCCAGGAATGTTCCCCTCCAAAGCACATGTGCACATACAAATGCACACGAGCGAGCTCATTTACACACTCAGGCAAATGCAGGCGTCTGCACGCACGCAAACTCACGCCCTGTCACATTTGGCTCAATAGCCAGCACGGTTAAATAATGTCAATAGCAGAAAGTCTTACGGTGCTGACACTTCCTCTGGCTGTAAAATATTTACTGTTCCTTTAAAACTGTGAATAAAAAAAAAGGTCAGTCTGTATACCGAACAAGGAGTAAAAAAAAAAAAAAAAATCCTTTTTTTATTAGAAAACACTTGAAACTTATCATGTGCAGCAGATGGGAGTAGAAAATGCAGCCTGAAGACAGTTATATAAATATATCCTTGATGTCTGTTTTGCTTTTCAATTTGCAGTGAAAAGTACAAAGGTAGAGTAGAGCGCCAGTCAGGGCTGCACTGTGTCTCTTGATATCCATTCCAGATGTTGGCTAGACTTTGTGGAGCCAGGCTTATGGCACTGAGGCTGGAGCTAGTTGTCTTTTCCTCCAGGTGTGATGCTTCATGCTGATCCCCCCACATGCTAGCCTGTCTTATCCAAACACACTAAGCTCTGTGACAGGCATCTACCACCTTTTTGACCAAAATTCACCTCCCTTCCCCCCCACCGCCACGCTTTCCACCCACCCCAACTTCTTTCAGCTTGATGGGCTCTGCAGACAAGCCCACTTGTCCCTGCCTATCATTCTGTCACTTCAAAAGCAAGTCCCCCTAAAAAAATGAGCTCTGACGTGGTTCTCAAATAATGCTAGTCAGTTAGTAGCTGCTTTGAATATTCCTCTTTGTGTTTTGAGAGTGTCTGGAGGTACTATTTGACACCGACTATGTCTGCCAAGCCTCTAATGGTAGTTCTCTGTTTGTGCATGCTTGTAAAGGATTTTACACTGTAATATTTTAACTCCCTGATTAAACATTGCTAAGCACAGAAGTATATCATAAATCTTGCAGGCGCCAACTCCATTTATCTGAATGTTAGTTACTGTCTATGGTGGGTAAACAAATTACAGCACAGTTTATTACAATATATGGGGCCACGATGTAGCTCTATTAATATCTTGTACCCCCTGGAAATATATTGTTGGCTCACACTCTGAATTTTCTCTCCTGAACAATTAAAAACAAATTCTGAATGGAGGGTGGGAGGGTGCGTGTGAGAGGGAGGGGGAAGCATCAGGCACTTTCAAGGGGAAACTTGCTGGGAGTTACAATAATGAGCTGCAATATCAAATTACTACTATCCTGGGTTTGAGGTCAGTACATATTGAGCTAGTTGTAAGATATTAAAGTAGAAACTTTTCTAGTTTGGAATGCATTAATGCTGCTAAAGCTGCCAGCAAAACAGCTAGAAAGCATTTGAGTTGGAGAGGGCAGAAACAAAGGAGAATGTTAACAGGCGAGAGAACCGGAGTCTCTTCCTTTCCCAGCTACAAGCAGCACGTTTGCAGAGATCGTTCTCATTAACACTAGCAGGTTTGAAGCGCACAGATCCTCTGCTTGTGGATAGGAGGTGAGCACTAGAGAAGCTGGAATATTTCTGAAGCCATCTACAAAAATAAATAGTCACTTCTACTTTTTTATCAGTTTTCTTAGCCTATGCAAATAAGCCCAGTTATGTGTATTTATTACAGTCAATGGAAGCTCTGTCTTCACAGAAGTTTCTCAAAGTGCAGAATAAATGACCAATTAAAGTAGGAAATTAAACTTTTAGCAATTCTACAGGGGAGGCTTTTGGGAGGATTAGTTTAACCCCATTTGCGATGGTTTGTGGTATGTTTCAATACAGAAGTAGGAGCGAAGAAAGAAGTGCTGTAATTTTAAGAAAATTCATGGCAACTATTAAAAACAGTCAAACTTCTAAAAAAATTGGAACAAGATCAAGATTGAAATAGTATGTGTAAATCCTTGTTTAATTTTGATATCGCTAAAGTATTGCTGCTGCTTGTTGTGGTACATGGAGCTGGGGCTAGTAGGCCAGCTATACCAGTTGGCGTTTACTTACAGAGGTACAATCTTGATGGTAAAATAAAATAAAGTAAGTTGCTCCCCTAATTCTGCACTAATGGCTGAAGGCGGGCTGGCACTGCAATCTCTTATACAAGCTGACAACCCTGACATCATGTTGAGCGGGAGCAGGCACCGCTAGTTGCTATCTCCTTTCCAGGGAACCACAGAACACCAACATTTTACAGACTGGAAAAGGGTTCATTACTTGCTGGGGCAGGGCAGGATAACGTTCTGATGTTCTTAGCTGGGCTCCAGTGGCCAATAACACAAACACCATCCTTCATAAAAGCAATTGGGGCTTGGTAAAAATAGAAATCCAAATATTTTGAACGTTTTTGCATATTGTCAATACTGTAAATCATCACATGAGATTGTGTAGCAACAGTTTAAAAACTAATAAAATTAGAACCACAGACTTTTACCCAAGCAATTTGTCCTTACATCAAAAAAGAAGTAAGGCTAAACTCATTGCTAGCCTTTTCCTATTAAAATCAATGAATTTAGGCCAGGGCTGAAATCAGGTACGAGATTCTTAAAGAAACACCAGTGCTATGTTTGTGTCAGTTTGTAAAGATCTTGTTTATATACACACTCATTGCTTGATTCAACAGCATTCTGGCCTGATCCACTAAAGCATTTAATCGCATGTGCAGGCATGTAGGTGATTTCTTTCAGATCAGTTAAACTATTTACGTGCTTAATGCTACGTGTGTTGAAGGGCTAAGCCTGGAATGGAATTATTTTTAAAAAAGATGCTATGCAGGAAAAGCAATGCAGTTTGCAAAGGTAGTCAGGGCACATACCACCTCATGCAAGCCTGAAGGTGCTGAGCCCTACTTGCTCATGCTCTAATTGACTTAATGCAAGTAAGGAGCTCCAAGTATCTCTCACAAGGTGTTTAGGACACATTTTTTGATCACCAAGGTGCAAGGTTAAAATAAAGTATGTCCTGGCTTCTAAAGGAATAGGAACATTTTAGGAATAACATTCGATTCCGCACCCTGAAATATTTTGGGTAATCAAACCAAGACTTCAGAAAGTGTTCTGATTCTGGAAGGACTCACCCTATACAATCCTGAGAAGTAGGGGAGTGTTTGTCAGAGGGATGCCAAATAAACCAGTGTAATTTCCTGTGGTTGAGCATTTGCACCTCAACTGGAACTGATTAGGAGAGTTTGAATCCAATAACTGGAAAAAGAGGGGCAGGAGGGGTCACAGGCTTGCAGAGGTTCTTTGGAGAAGTCAGTTAACTGGCGAGGGGACCCTGTGAGGACTTCAGAAGATATTTTGGCAAAAGCTGAGAGCTGGGAGAGCAGGACAGGGAATAGGGGAGGAGGAATGAACCTTTTAAAGCTGAACTGGAGAGAACAGCAGAACAGGACAGTTAAGTGCAGGGAAAGGCTCGGGGCAGGAGAGTAAGAGAAGGGTTTGTCTGCAGGCTTCTTGCTGGAAGAATGGAAAAGCAGCAGGTGGACTAGCTGGCACATTGGCCGCCTCAAGAAGCTCCCCAAAGCAGGCTATGAAGAACCATTGAAGTGCTTACACCTTAACTGGTCCTTGAGAGAGTAGGGAAAATGTCATGGTGGAGACTGACTTGAGCAGAGAAAGATAATCAAGGTGTGCAGTTCATCTTAAAATAAGAAAGTTTAAAAGGAACAGTGGCAACCAACAGCAAGAGCTGGTACTTGGAATACTGTATTGAAGTACATGCTGGGGCATGTCCAAAGGACGTAGAGATAGAAAATGGCTTTGTGTTAAGACTTCAGTAGATACCTGGCAGAGAAATTGAAAAAGGTCCCAGTAAGGATGGCTTCATCCTGTGGTATCTGATAAAGAAACTCTGGAGAAAATAAAAAAGGGGAACTGCAAATGGCAGTCCTGCCAGGCTGATCTGTTGTGACATGGACTATTTATCCTGATCTGTTGTGACATGGACTATTTATCCTTTCCCCCCCATTTTCAAAGACAGGAAAGAGGGTCTTCTAACACTCTGATCTATGCGGTGAATTTCAAGTTTGGGTGTCGTTCATGGTATAGAAAGCTGACCTCCTGATTTCATATTTGCAGACTCCGTATTTGCAAACTGCAGACAGTTTTGGGGCCAGTCTTGTTTAATATTTTTATTGATGATCTGGATGAGGGGATTGAGTGCACCCTCAGTAAGTTTGCAGACGACACCAAATTAAGCAGAAGTGTTGATCTGCTTGAGGGTAGGAAGGCTCTGCAGGGAGATCTGGACAGGCTGGATCGATGGGCTGAGGCCAATGGGATGAGGTTCAACAAGTCTAAGTGCTGGGTCCTGCACTTTGGTCACAACAACCCCATGCAGCACTACAGGCTTGGGGAGGAGTGGCTGGAAAGCTGCCTGGTGCAAAAGGATCTGGGGATCCTGGTGGACAGTCGGCTGAACATGAGCCAGCAGTGTGCCCAGGTGGCCAAGAAGGCCAATGGCATCTTGGCCTGTATCAAGAATGGTGTGGCCAGCAGGAGCAGGGAAGTGATTGTGCCCCTGTACTCAGCACTGGTGAGGCTGCAGCTGGAGTGCTGTGTTCAGTTTTGGGCACCATAGTATAGGAGGGACATTGAGGTGCTGGAGCGTGTCCAGAGAAGGGCAATGAAGCTGGTGAGGGGTCTGGAGAACAGGCCTTA
Organism: Chionis minor; assembly: GCA_013398295.1. Lineage (NCBI taxonomy): Eukaryota > Metazoa > Chordata > Aves > Charadriiformes > Chionidae > Chionis > Chionis minor. The sequence goes on from VZSF01000513.1 coordinate 363,856, forward strand.
TGAGGAGCGGCTGAGAGAGTTGGGATTGTTTAGCCTGGAGAAGAGAAGGTTGAGGGGAGACCTTATCACTCTCTACAACTACCTGAAAGGAGGTTATGGCGAGGTGGGGGTCAGTCTCTTCTCCCAAGTAACAAGCGACAGGACAAGAGGAAATGGCCTCAAGTTGTGCCAGGGGAGGTTTAGGTTGGATATTAGGAAAAAATTCTTTAGCGAAAGGGTTATCAAGCATTGGAACAGGCTGCCCAGTGAAGTGGTGGAATCACCATCCCTGGAGGTATTTAAAAGATGGGTGGACGTGGTGCTGAGAGACATGGTTTAGGGGTGGTTTTGGCATAGGTTTATGGTTGGACTCGATGATCTTGAAGGTCTCTTCCAACCCAAGTGATTCTATGATTCTATGATTCTATGATTCTCTGAGTCTATGTCTCAATGACAAGAGACAAGTTTATCAAACACCCAAAGAGGTTTGAATGACTTCTTGGAGTGTTGATGATTCTGCTGCTGTTTACACAGTATTCAGTGGCATAATCACAGACTGCTGAGAATGACGAAGATTGTCAAAAGGGACTGTAATGTTTATTGGTACTGTAACACTAAGCTCTGTTCTGACCATGTACTGGATTTTTGTGAATATTCACTAAGCATGCTAACTGGCAAAAATATTCTGATGCACATTGTATAATAATCATTCCAAATGTCATTGTCAAATTTACAACTGTTTGTATTTGCAGTGAAAACACTATTACTTTAATTAAACCGGGGAACAAAACCCAGTAACATAGAATCTAATGTTCAATCAATTTATATGGCTTCTGAGTTTTCAAATGCGCTGAGACTTTCTGACACCTCTCAAAACAAAATCACGTTGGAAGTAGTGTGTATCTGACTCAAATCAATGTTGGGTTTTGCTTAGTCAGCAATGGGATTTTGGATCAAACTTTAGAGCACATACACAATTTGAAAGATACATTCATTAATCTTTTCGTTACTACTTTCCCAGAGGTTTTCTGGAGCAATGCTGAGTTTTAAGATGGGGAGAATCAAATGAAGTAATAGGTAAAAGTTACTTCAAGTGTAGTGGCCTGCATGGCAGAAAGCATTGAAATGCTCATGAGAGAAGGAAATGAGATGAGCCCATGGTCTGAACCACAGATGTAGTGACCAGCTAAAATCATGAACAGAAAATCAATCAAGCAGTACTAACCACAAAGTTACAACATCTGGCTTATGAAGTCACTTATCTACACAGCACTAGAAGCTGGAATGATGTTGCAGACAAAATATCATATTGTTTTCGTAGCACTTACACTTTCTTTAACCACTTTTTGCTGCTATTGAAAGACACTGTGCTAGATGGACCTTTTGTTTGACCTTTGCACTGCTGTTCTCAAGGATAGTCACGGGAACTCCCTGACACACAAATCTGTTCATAGCATTTGGTGACAAACGTATTTGTAGGCAATCCCCACAACTCATGAAACTCAGCACAGGCTTAAAAAAAAATAAATTAATTTACATTATTTGTTTGCTGGGAATACTTCCTTTGGCTCTACATTTAACTGTGAATTCGTTCTATGTCTTCGTGATGAATTTTCTACAGATTAATTTCTTTCATGAGTTTTATTGCTTAAGCTCTACCTATATTTTCCAGGGGCTGTGTCTGTGGTCTTTCACAATGGATGTAATAAAACGGACACCTTTTTTTTTTTTAATTTCAGGAATTTAAATGAGATTTCTGTGTTATGAGCTATGTCACCTAAGTTCTGTTCATGCTGAATGCTGAAAGATAGGTTGGGTGTATGATGCAGACCACTGGTTTCAGTAAGTCTCCAGAGGAGACTGTCTTTCTCCATGAGGATACAGGAACCCCAGGGATATTGAGGAAAAATACCTCAACCAGCACTGGTGGAGAAAGGCATAAAATACTGTTCCCCTGGTGCTGTGGTGAGAGGTGTCCCCAGCGCCTGCATCCAGACTGAGGGAGAGAGGGATGGTGTCTGCACCCCTGATCCATCTGGTCATGTTTCCATGTGGCCATGAAATACCAAAAGATGCACTAGATGGTTTTCCCACTGCACTCAGGGAGTCCACAAACTGCTTGGGTGCCTGATGGATGCTTTAGAGAAGGTCAAAAAGGCCCCTCCATGTACTGTACCTTGGTATGACCCACATAAGCAGCCAAAATTCAGGCCCGTGTGAAGACTGCCTGTTGTGAAGGGGAGAGCGCGTGACAATTACTCTCGTGACTAAAATGAGGGGAGCCAGTGTGCTAAGAAAGGAACACATAGCTGCAGGCTAGATGAATTAATTTTCCTAGGACTGTGTGTGTCACAGCCTTGATAAAACTCAGTTCTCTTTGTACACTCCAAGCTGCTGTGTTTGGGTAATATTACAAGATATCTAAATGTTTTAAGCTTTCTTATGTCTCAGTAAGATTTAGCCTCTCTTTCTGGCAGAGTTCTTTGATATATTTTTTTATCTTCTATTGTTTCAGAGAAGCAAGACTCCTACAGCCCATTGCCTCCTCCCCTACTTCTCCATGCACATCTTTTCCCATAACTCCACATTATGGTCAACATGGACTTCCAGTTTTCCCTCTAAGATATGGGAGGGCTGAGGTGAAAGAGGCAGGTTGCAAAAAATCATCATGTCTGTCTTCAGCTAGCATTAGAAGTACATCTGTAGACAAAACATTTCCACATTCAGCCTCCTGCTTCAGTTTCCTCTTTACCATGGAATGGTTTCTGGTTTTGGGTCTGAGTTTTCTGGGTTGTCCATGACATTTCTCCAGTTTCAGGTGTGAATCACTGAGTTTTTGTCAGTCCTGCAGCTAGCGACATGCTCCTTTCTTTCCTCTGAAGTGATCTCAGAGGAAACAATTTCTACAAGCCCCTTTCCTATACCTCAGTTGATCTTTAGATAAGGCGTATCAGATGATCTGTTTCTGGGTGACTAATCTGTAGTTCAATTACTATCTTTCCTGGGAATCAGACTTGAAATAACCATTTGCTCTGGATAGTTGCCATCTTTTATCCAAATGTGCTCCATTTAAATGGTGGATCGTCAAAGTTTAATGGTTCACTATTTTTAGCCATAAGCCAGGTGCGAGCAACTTTTCTGTCACCTACTGTGGGTTTTATGTCAATATGGAAGCAAAGGATCGGAGGAAGGAGCTGAGTGTGCCACATTCCTGCTGGAACTTGCATCCTGACAGATGTCCATAAGAAAGATTCCAGTGTCAAGAAGAAATCATAGGTAGAGAAATTCCCCAAACTGTCTCAATCTGAAATGCTGTTTAACCATATGTCTTGTTATAATTAGCACTGGTAGGATGCACATATTCCAGATCTGAGTTGATAAAATATATTCATTTTGATAGGATGATTTTATAGAAATCTAAAATATTTTCTGCCTGAGTGTGGAATGCAACTGTCCTTGCCAGCGATCTGAAGTCAGTCTCTTTGAAATGCAAGCACAGCCACAGAAAATGGTGTCTAACTTCACCAAGCACAGTGATCTCCTGTGGCTCCACCGCATCCCCGTCCCTGCCAGAAGCCTGCAAGACTTTGTCCAGCTCAACGGCCATCAGCCAAGAACAGGTCCTGTTCCCTTCAGGATGAGAGGTTCTGTCTGTTGCAGAACTCATTATCCCTCGCTTCACAGGAACATGCCTGTGCTTTATTTATCAGTGATACGAATCCCTACATATAAAACTAAAATTATTTTTGGGTGAGATAGGAACAGTTTCCAAATTAAATTATGAATTACCTAATCATTATATATGCCCTGCACTTGAAAGCGTGCAAAGCATAGATGCAAGCTGGACTTTGAGGGATTGGAATTCACATCTTTTTCACATGCAAGGTTTGGAAGGAATGAACTTCAGAAATTCTAGTTCAGCAGGTCCAAATCTTGAAAAATATTTCGTCTGGGATTATAGTGGAAACATATTGACTGAAGAGACCAGCTAATTGTTATCACTGTCATTCTTACGTAAGATGTGCCTTCAGCTGCTTATGTGAAAGGAATTAGAACATAAATTCTTGACAACTTTAACACATGCTACCTGAATACCCATCTGCTTAGCTTAAGAACAAAAAAGGTGTTCATTAATGTAGTATTGAATAAACTAGACATGCTGCTATATGTGTTGAAATGTGTTACAATATTTAGCACCGCTTTTTTTTTTTTTTTTTAGCTGTATCTTAAAAAACCTGCTGTATTTTTCATATGAAAACCAAACAGCAAATTGGATCTGCATCTAACAAAAGAAATTCATGTTTTGAAGTTGCGGAGTGGTGGCTGACCACTCATACACATGGGCTGACTAGAAATGTTGCTTAGAAACACCACGTTATCAAAGAGAACCCAACATCAGGTTGGAGTGTTTCCCAGACAGCCGGTTAGTGGTGATAATTTGCAATGGAAAATTCTAATATCTGTTCCAACACTTTTTTATTTTCTAGATTTTCTTACTTTTCCTTCTTTAGATTATTTGCCATTTCACTTTACAATTTTCTTCCAAATTCTGATTTGGAAGATAGCATAGAGGTATGTGAACTATGGTTTTGGATTGGTGTTTCAGCAAGTATTAAGAAAATGTTTTTCAATGGGGTAAAATATATGGAAAATCCGTGATGAAGGAACTGCAATGTAAATTAATATTATTGACATGAGGACTGACTTAACTGGATTTAAATGTATTATTTTCTCTGTGTCCCTTAATAGTAACCACTTACCACGGACTTTTGTTTCTAAAGATCATAAAAGAATTTACAAATTCTGTACAAATACAGGAATTATCTATCCTAACATTGCAATTATCTCCTGGGTGGAAAAAGAGGATGATTTTATATTTTCAAATAGAAGTTATCCAAGCGGGTCAACTCAAGAACTGCATTTGTCTTGTCCTGTGCAAGCAGGGATTAACAGACTCTCCTTGTACTCCAAAGCAATTCCATATTGCAGTAGGCCATTGTATGCTCCTCTGGTCCATGCCAGAACCCACAGGATCTGCCACTCCAACCACCATGGCTGGAGATGGGAGGAAATGGGTCACACCAGGACATATGGAGAAAACTAGTCTCCCAGCAAACTGGGTCCTAAACTGTTTGAGTTTTATACATATTTACAACTTGAATATACATGTTTTTGTGTACATATATATTGAATCTTGTATCTTATAGAAGACATTTTGCCCCACCTCCCTTGAAAGAACGGCTTTTAACCCAAAGCTGATCCGCTGAGTTGACTCAGAGGGAGGAGTGCCATCTACTGAGTCTCCCACTTGAGTTTGCACTTCATCTGCCAGGGTTTCTTTCAAGGTCCTCAAGGGAAGTGCCCAACCAGACTACTGCAACTTCTCCTTTTCTTAAGAAGAAACTTTTTTATTAAGCACGCGTTGTAAGTTGTTGGATTTCCCCAGCAGCCCTTCTTACTGCCAAACCCAAGTCTCTTTCAGGTCTTTCCCTACTTGCCTTTTTTTTTCTTTTTTTGTTAAATTCAAAGGGAAACATGCAAAGTAGTGGCACAATAGAATTAAAGCTGGTTCCCTGATCAAAACAGGTGGCAAGACTCAGTGACTCTTTTGCTTCTCTCCTGTCTTAAAACAGGACAGTTCTCGTCCTTGAAGCCACCATTGAATCATGTGCAGACAGACTTCAGCCATCTTCTAGACCTTCATTTGCATTTCAGGTTTGTTCTGAGGATCAAAACAGAAGTTTAGGCTTTATGGGCAAATGGAAACGTAGAGAATGGCAGGAGTGTGTACATGGGAAGACTGTAGGTCCTGTGGACCATATATTGTGTTTTCAAGGCAAAGCAGGGCATGCATTTCCCCATCACTCTATGACTACTGCCAGTTCCAGTGCAGTAAGCACAAACTGAAATGTTTAGGTTACAATATAAATGTCCCCTGCCAGAGATATCCTTCATGTGGGAAGGTGAAAATGAGTTGTGAAAACAGAGTGTAGAAAACGTAGATGACAACAGAATGTGAGTGAGAGAGATGCCACAGAAAAATAGTAGAAAAATGCAGATCCGCATTTAAGATTTCCATATATTGTAGAGTACTAAAATACAGTTGGTACCAGTCTAGACCATAGATTAAGGCATACTGGTGTTCCCAAAAGAAATAAGGGGAGATGGGTTACCTGAAGGAGAACAATCAAAAAGCTGTGTGTCCGCACATGGCAGGAACCCTCACGTCTCTCATAGCTTTCCACACAGACCACACTTTGCCTCCAGTGTCCAAGTGCCGAGTCCCATGGTCACATCCTTCTTGGCTTTTGCTGCCTGCACAGCTCTTATAGCCCCCCATGGGTACTGCAGCACAAGCAGTCACTGCCCTGGGACCATATCTTGACCTCGTGGTGCTCAGCTGTAGGATGAAGAGCAACACTGGTGTCATACAGCCACCACTGGCTGGCAGCCAGGCTGAATGTGCTCCTGTAGCTGCACAGAAAGAGTTGGGAATTTCTCAAGGAAAATAAACCAATTATGTGATATGGGTGGAAGAGATTTTCACTGTATACTCCTATAAGTTCACACTCCCAACTGGACCGTGGTGCAGACAGCGGTGAAGTGGCGGCGTCCACGACAGCTTCAAGGTTGCGTGAAGCGCAGCACAGTCAGTGCTGTGTTGGTCTGGGATTAGCAAGTATGCCAATTAGTGTGGTACTTGTTCTGTTTCGTTTCTTTCAGATGAAGCATGGATTCCTTTGCAGTGCTGTGCTGAACTAAAGGAAATTTCAGCTTAGAGAAGTATTAGTTCAGGCAACTTTGTCCTGGCTTGATGGCATGATGTAACTATGTCTCAGGTCTTACTAAAAGAGAGGTTATTGAGTCAGGAAAGAAAAACCATCTTTTGCACTTTAGATCACCATTTATTCAGCTCAGGTCTGGCTTTTACCACTTACCTCAAGGTAATTCCTGTGAATCTTTGGATTCAAAACTTTAGGGTAAAAAAACCAAACCAAACCAAACCCCAATCATTTAAAGTAATGCCCAAACGCAGGGGGAATAATTTGAGATCTACGTACAGGAAGATGCCAAACAGAGATAAAGGACAAAAAGTCAAACTGATGACAGCCTTGCTCACAAGAAACAGTGTGGGTGACTCAGTCCTGAGCACTGGAATGCAGTGACTGGGAATGGGACAGCTGCAGTCCCGCACTTACCATGGCTCTGGCCCCATCCGCTGGCCTTAAATAGCTGCCTGACACTGCTGCAGATTGATTTATCTCTGATGAGAGTTAGAACTGCTGTCGAGGAGAAGCAGGGTTGAGGCAATTCCACTTTTTATAAGGATAATTGTAATTATTTTTGATGCTTTTTAGCACATTGTGACATAGGCATGACTTTGGAGAAGCAAAGGAGCCCATTGTACAATCATCATCGTAGCATTTTTAGAGGGCCTGATTTCCTCTAATGTCAATCTACACTTATATACATGTACCCATGCAAGTAAATAAATATATGCATATGTAGGGCTATGTATATACACACATACCTATATATATGTGCATGTTTTGAACTTAGTTTTGTTAATGAAGGTTTTCCGTAGGCTTCAGCAGAGGAGGCCTTGCATTAAATAGAACCTATCTAATATTTGTGTTCATTGATGCTGATCTTTCTTTTGAAACTTAAATCCTGTGTGTTCTATATATGCCCAAGTTTTGGCGCATCTGAGGTATTTACGTCCATGAGGCAACATTCAAATTTAGTCATGTATTAAGGGAAAGCTCATTGTACAGACAAAAAAAAGAAAGTACTCAAGGAATAGCTAAGATATTTCAATACTTGGGGTTGTGACATATTCAAAAAATGTGTGTGTTTTTTAGGGAGGGGAATTTTATTCCTGGCAATATTTGCTAACCTGTGAACTTTGTGTTGTGTACAATCCTATCAGATTTTACATTCATAGAATACATGTCATTGCAAATACTTCTTTGACCAGAAGCAGGCCAAATTTCTCTTAAACCAGATATGTATTTTTCAATGAAATCAGAGTCTTTTTGCTGCAAGGGATTAATTTAAACAATAATGGTACGTTTTTGAGAAAGAGATTAAAAAATATCATCTTCCCTTTAAAAGGTTAAGCATGGTGTATTTCCTCCTCATGCAAAAACCTTCTTTCTAGTACTTTCAATTCTGTTCCTAAAATTTCTGCATGACCTGTGACCTTGCTCATGAATCACTGAAAGAACAAATTATGCTAAGAATAATTATTTTTGAAACAATTCACAAATAATTTAAGACATACAGATTATATAGATTAACATCACTGTTTAAGTGCTTCGGTCTCTCATAATTTTAATTTTATAGTATCAGTGCTAGAATAGCACATGGTTCTTGCCGGAAATCACTAGGTGGTGCTGTTATACATAGTCTGCCAAGTTATTTTTCTGTGTTTGAGCAAATGTTCAGTCTTGAGAAGAAACACATAAAGCATGATACTTTATTAGTGGGACTTCTAGGAGCAAAAGAGGCATTTGCTTTATGCTGCTTTGTTACCCTAAAGTTTTCAGACAAAATTGCTTGCTGCCAACCAGGCTTTGGTGTTGAACAAAGAACTCTGAAAGAAGAGATGTGCAGTACCTATATTGAATTCAGCCTCTGCTCTTTCAGTGTTTGTGCATGTATGGAAATAAATATGTAAGGCAGTAAATTCCCAGACTGTCCCTGACTTTTTAATTCTTATCCACTAGGCAGCTGACTTATAAAGCCCTAAGATGTTATTGTTTAGAAAAGGGAAACATCAGTATCACAGTGAGACACTGATGGCTTTTCTTAAACTTAATGGCATAATGTAGACCTACTCACTCCAAGTGAACCTGAACTATACACATCAGGAAAAGATATATGTCTTTTCTCTAAATGGCTATCAAATTCAGCACATAGGAATCTTTTTCACAGAAGAGTAGCTGGAGAGAGAACTAGAACCCTGGTTCCTGTTCAGGCACTGACTTGCACCGTTGCAGGAACCTCAGGTAGAAGAAGATTGCAAGAACAACCCAGGGCTGAGTGGCTGGACAGAATGAGAGTGGTGGTGCTTAGAGAAATGGTTTTGTAGTGGACTTGACAGTGCTAGGTTTACAGTTGGACTTGATGAACTTAAAGGTCTTTTCCAACCTAAATGATTCTGTGAGAGAGATGGGACATTTTCCTCCAAAAGGTTGATTGGTCTTGCTGAAACTACATATTCCTTTGCTCTGCAATGCCCTTGTAAAATGTGTATAACATTTACATAGGAAATAATTATTTCCTGTAATGCTTGGTTGCCTGTTTGCCTCAAATAAATAAAGTTGGTACTGTGGATTTGCAAAAGACCACATCCATAACCAGTTTAGTTCCATATGATAGTATTATTGGTTGCAATTTTATCTGTGGGACATGGGAGAGAGAGGAAGAATTTTGCCATTGTGAACAGAAGGTCTTGAAAAGGGAGAAAATACCATTTTTAAGTCTGTTTTTGTAACTTTAATTCAGTCTTTTTCCATACATCGATTATGACAGCCTGTAACACATCTGACTAGAAACCAATTGCCTGTCTCTTACAAAGCTAGTGTTCAAAAATATTCCAATTTCAGGATGTTATAGAGAACATGTTTACAACTGAAACATACCTCTGTACCAGTACGGGTTTTTTTTCCAAAATTGATACAGTATGTTGGACCATGTTTAATTCCAGATTATTTGTACCTTTTATTTTAAAAAAACTGTCACCTCCGCTCTTTATTCAAACAAGCATGTAATTTTTTTCATTTTTGCTTCAGAAACACTGTTTTATTTAGTGCATCAGGCAGGATATGCACTTGCTTGAAAGTTGTTTGGTAAAGATCGTTCTCTGAAGGACCTTGTCTTACAAGTGTGTGTGGACAAAGAGCTGGGAAGTTGCAGGAAAGATGAACAGCTTTCTGGCTCAAGAGGTGCAATGCCGTGCAATTTTACTCTGTGATTACAGTTCTCCACAGACTTCTTTTGTGACTAAGCAAACATTATTTAAACCTACAGTTTTACTCTTGGCCACTAACTGTACCTTCCTTAATTATAGGGAGCTTAACATAGGATGCTGTTACAGATTTACAGGAATGCTGACTGCTAACAGATACAACTAATCTAATTGCTGCTGCATTTGAATACATGAAGATCAATTATTCTGACACACAGCCAGTTCTAGATGTCTCAAACTTCAGTTGGCAAACTCTTCTAAATAGAAAATTTTAGCTTTATTATCTCATTTATTCTTAACTTGCAAATTATTATCATTATTAACACATATGCTTAATTATAAATAAAAATATTTATAACCTTCATTATTTTAATAATAATTTCATTAATAAATAATTTTTTATTATTATTAATAATAGTTAATGTCCTAGAGGTGTCAGGCAGATATATTCACTCACGTTTGGGAATAATTGAGTTACTGTGGTGCCAGGCTGGACATAATGCCCAGAAGGAAATTAATAATCCTATACTCAGCACATGGCTTCACACCATCACATACTGAGTGAAGAAGGCAAGGAGAATGAGAAGAATGAGTCAAGGTCCTGTGCAAAAATAGGAGGTGGTGCAGTTTGCCATCTTGTACCGCCTCATGATGTATATTCCTGAAGGGGGGATGAATTAAGGTTTCATGGACAATGCTAATTCTGTGGTTTGCAATTTTTTGAGTGGTAGATTGTGTAATACTGATGCCTTTTGTATATATGTGAATGTATTCATTAAGAAAATATAATTCCAAAGCTACATTATAGTCTATGTGTGTGTTCAGCCAGATGTTGTGTCCATCTACATTACACAAAGCAATGTAGATTCAGAATTACATTTTCTTAATGAGTACATGGAAAATCTAAACATAAAACATCCCAGGAATAGTGCTAGTTTAATTCTTTTGTCTGAAATCTGATTTCATAACAAATGTTTTCTTTTCAAAGAAGGTTTCTATGAGAAAGAAGTGTCAGTCTCTGTATGAAAAAAAAATAAAATCTTTGTGCTAACGAGGAAAAAGCCCAGCCCCTCAGTTCTTCGGACTGAGGAGGAAAAAACCTCAGCTGTTAGAGTTCCTGAGATTTCCAGCTTATTGAAGCAAAGAAAAAAGTTTCAGACATGACTCCTCTCCCCACACACCTTATTCATTTTTTTCCCAGATGCTTGTAATGGAGAGGAAAAATGAGGAGAGGAAAGATGTAGTTATCTAGCTCAGTGAAATGTGGCTAGCTGGTTCCAGATTTTCCTCATTTCTGTCCTTTCATTCTGATAACACTTGAACATTCATTTGTATTTCACACAGGCCCCAGAGACCTGTAATATCGATAAGGCTGTATATTGTGCAGCTGATGGATTTTTTTGTGTGTGAGATGCCTTGTTTGTCCCGCAAAAAGTAAACTCTGTTCAAACAAATGTGTGTATTAAAGTTTTCAAGCCACACTATGAGTGGTAACAATTTGGACAGAGACCAGCTACTTGAATGAATGCTTAAAATTTCTTGCTTGTCATGGCTATTGTTATTCGAGACCACATTTTCAGAGGTTGGCACTTATTAGTCAAAATATTAAGAACTACATTGTGTTGTCAGGAGGAACTTTAATCTATTGTAGGGGTAGGCTTAGGGGGCACTACTATTTAGAGAGACAGTTGTGAGGTGTTACGTCTGTCTCCTGATTTGTACTACTTCTAGTAGTAGTAATTGATTTCTGGCCTTTATATACATGGGTAACTGTACACATATGGTTAGCTATTCTGGCATGCAAGTGAAAAATGGATCCACTGCTTGTCTGTATGCTCCACAAAGGGAATATGGCGCGTAGTCATGTTACAAAATACTCTGCATCTGGAGTTAAGGCAATAGTTGCTCACAAAGGGGTGCAAGTCACACAATAGGCTACTTTTCAGTAATTACTCTTGAGTTATTTAAGCCCCAAGTGCATATAAAATGAATTAAAAGAAATAAATTTGAGTTGAAAGTATTATATCCCTCTCCTCTTAATTTCTGTGGAAACCTTTAAAAAATCCCACCACCCTGCTGTTTTGGAGAAACAAACCTAACAGCACTGAGCTAATATACATGAACCAGCAAGAGAGATTGGCTGGTTTCAGTTCAGTCACAGGCTGAAAACTCTGAAAAAAGTGGATGAAAATAGACCCAAAAAAGAACATAACTGAGAAACATGGAAGATTCCAAAATGCTTTCCTATCGTGGCTTTAATAGGTAGGATTTTTCGCTCTTTTTCTTTACAAAATCTTGATTTTTATAATTCTCTAAAAGTGCCACACCTGAAGAGCTGTGTGCTAAGTTTTTTTTTGCTTTTTACCTCACTTTTTACATCACATAATCTATCTGGAGTCTGAGTTTTTCATTTTGTTTATGAACCTTTTGTGGCAAGGACTTTGCTTCTTAATCATCAGTAAAATGTTCAGTACCATGTAGATAATATACATTTAGAAAAAGATTTTGTAAACAGTGTTTGCTTGCTGAAGTAAGTGTCACGCTGACATAACAATATGCTTCCAGATAAGTGATTATAAAATTATAGCTAGGCTTTCATCCTGTGCTTCACTGCATGTCTGAAACACATAACTGACGCCATCGCTGCAAAGGCGATATGTGAAAGTGCTGCTTGACCAGTAAAAGTGAACTGTCACAATCCCGCAATTGTGGCTTTGATGTGTATGTGTGCACGCGCACATGTGGGTGTGTGCACACCTCAGTGTGCAAGCCTGCTCAACGTGATACTCCGGACATTGTACTTGAGACTCTTACGGTGCTTCAGCAAGTCTGGGTCAGATTCCTTAGGGCCTGGAAGTCGTTAGGTGTTTTTTTTCTTCCCATAATTTACTGCCAGTGGTGAAGATGCAGAGGTACGTAAGCCAGCAGGCATAGCTATTTCCTATGACCCACCAAAAATGGTCTCAGGGATGGTCTGAAATTGAAAGGAGGCTTTCTCATTCCCCATGGATCATGTCTTTACACAAGAAACAAACTTCGTCCTACGTGTATTTCTGGGTTATGTCTCTGTGCCTTCTTCTGTGCCACCTGTTCCAGCCAGAAAGTCATGTTTACTTCTGAAACATGCATTTTCATTCTAAAAGCTATTTTTTCCACCAGCCTACAATAAGTCACCAGAAATGGATGAAACCTGTAATTTTGGATGGTTGTCTCTTCAAGTTAATACCTCATGTTATCATTGTCTCCTTTGCCCTTTCTCTGCATTTCTCCCCTCTTTTTTATTCATAAGTGATATTTGTCATGTCCTGTCAAATACAAGATTACATGGATTTTCTAGGGAGAAATTTTAGCTTTACTCAAGTGTGCAGTGAGCACTGTATTTTTATATACATAATATAAAATTGCATAGCAATAAAAATCTGTGGCATTCATTCTCACTCGGGCCATAATCTGATACAAATATGAGCTTTTTACTTTGAGTGATGGCATATATGGCAAAGTCAGAACTCGGGATCTGTGTCACATGCTACCATTTGCTGCAGTCCTGATTCCTGAAATGGCCGGCTCGCTCTGCTGGTGGGCTGCAGAGGGAAGGGCCCTTTTCTCTCTTGCATTTTTCATTTCTTTTGCAGAGATTCTTACTTGAAGGTAAATTCTTTACTTAAGCTGCAATTGTGGTTAGCCATTTATGAAGAGGAGTAAGAAAACTCCTTTTGTTTCTTCACAGGCCTGTTAAAGATTTTTCTGCGGAACACTGAAAACAATTGAGTTATTGTGGACTTCTGCAAATGCCACTTAACAGCTATGAGTTCTGCTGTCTTTCCTCATTCTAGCTATAGGGCCTCTATTAAAAAATTGCTTGCACTAGAACTCCCAACCAAAACTAGGTTCATCTCATCCTCAGTTGGGATTTCATTTCTAGCACAGAGGTCAGCTTGGTTTTGTAACTCCACAGTTCTTCTGGCTGAGGGGAAACTGAATCATAAATGTGAACCAACAGATTCTGAATCAATCCATGGAAACTGCACCAAGTTTTATATGAAGATTTTGAATCAATGTAAAAAGACAGAGACATATTTTAATGAATCAGACTGAAGAATAGCTCCTGGGAATTATTCCACTGTTGTCTTCTTCCTATGTAAGTGCTAGGTTCTTGAATATCTTTTTGAATAGCAGTTAGGTGCCCACGTTTAATCCTCCAAAGTGACCATCCAATACAAAAGATTATTAAAATTATCACTATTTTGTATCCAGTGAGCTGTATCTTGCAGGGCAATGGTTAGATTTTCAGCTGATGCAAATCAACTGATCTGCAGCCTGTGCTGGCTCTGGACAGGTCATCGTTAGATTTTCTGCTCTGGAGCCCTGGAGATCAGCATTCAGAGACACCTGCATGGGTCTGCACGGAGCTGGATGAGGTCCAGGTCTGGACAGACTTATATATTTACCTTTACCATATTACCTTTTCCACAGCTGATAGCAGAAGTGATTTAGATAAATAGAAGGGTTGGACACCTGTGGAGCTGGAGAGCCCCGTGAGGCACTGAAACGGCACGTTTTCTCAGTGAAGCTCCAGTACCGAGAAGTGGGAAACACTGCTTTCCATGATGTAATGCATAACAACTGTGGGTCATCATCCACTTACAGCGTTCCTCTGTACAGTATTGTAATTTCACAGTATACTCTAGAAGGTTAGGGTTAGGAAAATAATAACATTGAAATAACTTTGATTTGATCAGGACAAATTTAAAGGCAAATCTTACGATTAAAAAAAAAAGGAGTTTCAAAGTGTATAATTAATTGTTTTATTTGAATTAGAATCCCCTAAGATTTTGTGCAGAGGTGTTTATATACATTAAATATGATTTATGGCTGATGTTCAACAGATTATAAAAGAAGAGTGGACTGGCTTCTGTGAGCTCTTTTGAATAGAAATGTGAATTCTAGCACTAGAGAATTGACAAATTTCTGCAGTGTGGGTATTGTGCTTTTGATTAGTGCTTATCTAGGCAGAGAACTTCATGCTCTTGGTGGTGAGATCCTTGCCTTAAAACTTCCATGGCAAGCCTCTTGCTTTTCTTCCAAACAGAAAAATGACAGATTCCAGGACTAGCCCGTGACTAAGGACGTCTTTGTTTCCCAGAACAAACTGACAAAAAAATCCCCTATGAGCTAGCATATATGAAGCCTCTTTGTCTCTGTTTCCTAGCAAATTAAATAGCTTCAGAGTACAAAACCAGGTACCAGAACTCAGTTATCCATGCTGTCAAATTGTTAGGCTGGTCACAGGCACGGTATTTGCCTGAGCTAACTGGCACTCTCCCAGACAATTTCCAGATGGCAATGGGGAGTTGACTTTACCCAGAGAGCATTTTATATCCAGCCACCTTGCTTTAGAGGGTAAGAGAGCTGAATATGGACACAGACCATTCCAAGTTTGTTGTCCGCAGTGCTAGAGAAAGGTCCTGGCCATGGTTGATTTTTCAGAGATGTCAGTTTGGGCTAGTGAGTAGAACTCACCTCCTGTGTTGAAACTGTACTTGGATGCCTTGATGCAGCTTCATATGCCTGAGAAATCACATCTGATATGTATTCTACACTATAGCTTTAACTTCAAGGAAAATGCATGACCAACAGCTTCACTGTACATAGAGTGGGAATCAGAGGTGCCTGAGGTGACATCAGTCCCAATTGATAAATCTACCTTACTTGCTATCCCAAACTGTGAGGCTATAGAGCCATGTTTATGCTGGACTGAACTCAGGTTACACCCTTTTTTTGGTGGCACTTCAGGGTTTTTTTCACCTGGTGTTGTCTTAGATATGTCTATATTCATGACATATAGACATGTCTATATTCATGCTTTTGCCATTCCTCACATCTTTTGTCAAAAGACTGTTTCTGTACTGTTTCTGCTCAAGGGATTACCTGGCATACAGTGGTTCACAGAATCACAGAATGTTAGGGGTTGGAAGGGACCTCTGGAGATCATCTGGTCCAACCCCCCTGCCAGAGCAGGTCCACCTACAGCAGGTTCCACAGGATGCCCTCCAGGTGGGTTTTCAATAGGAAGGCTTCCCTGACTTCCTAGAGAGCAATTGTAAGAGACTTTTATGCCTATTACATGAAAGATACCATATACAAGAAGTCATGATTGTAGTCCTCCTGCTGTGATTTTTTGTTTTATCACCAGTAACCTATAAGTGATTATGAGTAAAAGCTTAATGAGTCTGCCATACTGTTTCTGATCTCTTTGAAGAACAATGTTTCGTTCCCATTTGTCTGGTGCTGACATGACATCCTCAAATAAAAACCTGCCTACAGAAACAATCAAACTTTGTGCAGTGGGCTAAAAAGGCAGTGGAGTTGGATTCAGATCTGAATATTTTGCTTGTTCTACCCCATGTAATGTGCAAATTAAAGCTTAAAGTCCAAACGCCTCCATACTTTGTCAGAGTATAAAGTAGGTCCTGAACTTTGCTGTTCAGACCCGTCTCCAGTTAAGAACACAGTTTATTCAGGGAATGTTGTGTATGAAATCACTCTTGGAATATTACACAAAATCACAGGAAAATTATATTATTTTAAATACAAACTGGGCAAGAAATAAATTGTTCCTGACCTGTTTCTATTAAGGAGCTCAAACTTGATTAATTCTTGGCCTGGATGTTCTCTTACCTCCAGCAATTACATGCCACTATTACAGTGATTATTTTATAAAAACTAATAAACACTATCTGGAGTTAATATTTGCTCCTGCGGAAAGTTTGCCAAAAGCTTAGAAGAAGTTTACAGAAGATTTTGCCCATTAGGTTTGTGTACAACATTTGAAATGCCAAAATCCTTTTAGCATCATTAATCACAAAAATGCAATGTAAAAACAGTTGTACCTAATAAAGCTGTAATCTGATACAAAAATAGGCAAACCCTCAGGAATTTAACACAATAGGCCAAACATTGTCCATTCCAAATGAGTTCCAGTAATGCCACTATTGACTCGGCTTTGAATAGCCTTCTGCTCTTTTAAAACAAATATATATAGATAAAATAGGATTTTATTTTCTGCAGTACAGCGGCAGCTGTTGTTAATCAATTCTTTCACAAAGGATACTGGCTAATGCAGTCCAGGAAAGCTATTTTGTCCAGCTTGCCGCAACTTCTTCCTTGTCCTCTAAGCTTACAGCTTGCTCTATCTTGATGTCACTGGGGTTCTGGCTGCCCTTGACTCATGAGCTGCTCATGTGTAGGGTTCACTAGGGGCTGAGTCTGGCTGGCCATGGGGCAAAACGAACTGTCTCTCTAGATTTCTGACCATGGCGTAGAGTAAGCGTTGTGGGGGACTGACTTCTCATGCTATGATGCTGCCAGAAAAGGGAGCTAGGGCCACGGTGCGAGGGAGCTGGGTTGTATAGGAGCAGATGTATTGCCTCCCTGCAGTTTGATCCCTGCATAGTCGCTCCCCAAAACCTGGAGCTCCAAATGTCAGAGGGGAAGTGAAATTTTAGCCGACAAGTCTTCACTCCCTTGCCTCCTACTGTACTCACCTATTCTGTGGCCATCTCAGCTTAACTGAATATTTCCTGCAGGGATCATTTATTACTGTATATCCTATTTTTCAGTTTTACGTGGACTTGCCTATTAAACCAAACACGCTTAAGAATGGAAGCAGTACAAGTTTATTCCAGCCAGGCAATGGGTTAAGCTCTTAAGTAAAAAGTTGGAAAGACATTTACAAAAAGTAAATAAAACATCAGTTCAGTTGTAGAATACACGCATAAGAAGATCTGTTCTTATTTGTTTAGTCCCACTCACCTTAAGCTGTGTCTCAATAGACCACTGTTCACCTCATGGTCTGAATGCTGGACCTTTTCAGGATCTAGATTTAAAGTTAGTACAGAAGCCTGATGGGCTTCCCTTCTGAGTTCATCCTTCCAGTCTTTCTGCCTTTTTCTTCCTCCCTCTCTCTTGCTTTTTAAGTTCAGTTTCCTTAGATAGAGAGCAACATATTTTGATAACTCACATTTTTTCTTAGCCAATGGCAACATAGTTTTGACAGCTTATAAGCCAAATTTGGTTTTAAGAGTTATTTTGACTTGGCTATCTTTCATTCTCAGATTCTGACTCTCCCTACTTCTCACCTTCTCCAAGTCTGCTGCTGAAGCCTTAATTAGCTCATTTTTCTCTGGTGATGATAATTTAAAACCTGTCTTCAAAACATTCCATGAATTAGATATGATAAAAATTATTATTTTTGCAATACTGTTGTTATTCCCATAGTTCAGATATTGGAGACCACATGTGGCACATTAATAATGTGGATGATAGACTGTTAACAACATGCATTGTCCAAGCTAATTCCTTCCATGCCTTTTCTTCTGTTATAAGGATTTCCTGTCATTTCAAGAGAGATGGGAAGACTGTATCCCTTCCCTTCTGATATTGACAACAAGAAATCAGGAGCAATGAGGCTTTGCCAGGTTCTTCTTGCAGGAAGAATGAAGTGAAAACCTCTTGTTTGGCTGAGGAGAAAGCTGATACAGTCAGCTACGATTCTCATCTCTTTTCTTTTTGCAGTCACAGTTGGAGATACCCGTTCTGAGGAGCTTTATGGCTCTCCCCTCCTGATAAACATGAGAAACTTGATGCATGGGAAAATGGGACTTGATGATAGCTTGACACTTTCACACCTTGAGATTCAAACTCGGATCTGTCAGAGGCGCATGCTATGAATATGCTGATGAAACATATCCCACACAGAACACATCACAACCCTAGTTAAGAGGCTTTATATTTGTCTACTACAAGTTATTCTTTCATCCAGCCCACATCAAAGAGTTCTATAATAAGGCTCTGACCACATCATGAGGACAACATGGAGCAGATGATTTGACACGTGAGAATATGGCAGCACCTAAAACCTCCTGCCATGTTGCTGGCCCTGCGACAGCACTAACTTACTGTATCGACCCTTGCATCTCCCACACACTCTATCAGCATTTCAGGCATAATAGCGACAGGTCTTTTGCAGCTTTGTGGCTATGATGAAATCTTTAGCCTACCTGACGTGCACACAGTTGTCTGTATTACCTGGTCAGCTGGAAGGGCTATCCAGTAGTCACCAGTAATTGATGCTTGCCAGCAGTTATGTAAATTCATCTGTCAGCCACAATCAAAAGGAACTGATAGAAAGCTGCTCCATTACAATTCCCCCATTTCGAGCATTTAACATTCTTCTGTGGAGTTGGATTTTGGTCTGGAACAGTGCAGTAATGTGAGTTGATAGCAAGCTGGGAGAGAGCCAGAAAGTGAGTGCTTAACCCAGAACCAGCACCTCTGGGAGTAAAGACTTCAAGAATCAGATGTTCTGCATTTATATTGCTTCCAACTTCATACTGGGGGAGGGAGAGAGATGATGGAAACCATCAATAAGTTCAATTTTAATTTCTTCTTTAACATTTCTTTTTCCACACTTTATCCAGTTGGGAATTCCAACACAAAACCTAGGACCATGTTGTCAGCCTCACAAGCTGCAGACTAAAAAGTTAATGAAATACAGCTCTAATTTTAGAAATATCAGTTCATTTGGGGTCTGTCTGGCATGGACAATGGTGCTAGGAAGCTACAACTGGAACAAACCTGGAACAGACAGTAATGATGCTTTTTGTTTTCTGTGTGTTAGACTTGAGATTTCAGGGCTGCCAAATATCACTCATTCCCACATTTTAACCAAGCGTCACACACTCAGACAGGCTTCAGGGACTGATAGTGTTGGTCATCAGGACATCGTGTGGTCCTTGCCCAGTCTTATCTGAGGTATGCTCTCTATCACATTTTTAATACCACTGAGCCCTTCAGGCACTATTTTCTCTGAGATTTTACTGTCCACATTGTAGGCAACATACATCTTGTATCCTCACTGAGGCATATTTCTTTTTCCCCTCTAATTTAAACCAGAAACCATTTGATACTGAAAGGACATGCTTGCTTTTAGTGCATGAAAACATAATAGAGAAACAATATTCTTGTTTCACACAATACGTTTCTCTAGTTGAGTGCCTTGCTCTCTGCAGTTCTGTGAATGAAGAAATATTGCCCTGTTTGTTATTTGTATTGTTGTGGCACCTAAGAGTGACAGTTCTTGACTCCATTATGCTTCACTGCATGGATAGAATAGGAAGATCTCTTTCTCCAAGAGCTTGCAATTGAAATACAAGGCAAAAGGCAATGGGTGGATACAGATGGAGAAGCCTGGAGAAATGAGAATAAAATACCGATTGGCATAACGGAGAAAAGAAAGGAATATCACAGCTTACCCAGTGCTTAACTGCTGTCAAGTCCTTAGTTTCAAGGAACATAATGAAGTAATTTTTGGATGTTTACCGGAAGACCCTTTCAAGTTAAACAGCAGTACAAATCAGGCATCAGAACACTTGTAATCCCATCATTGATTTTAAGAGTGTTTGTCTAATGTGATTTTGGAACTACTTAATGCATTCTGAAATCCATGGTGTAGCAATGAAGAAATCACTTCAGACGTGGTGCCGTTGAATGTATTTACATTGCCCACTTGTAGCTCTTGCCTCCAGAGGCGCTCTGTATAGTCAACGGACAAAGGAAAGGTCCTCCAGGGAGGCCAACCACCCGTGTTGAGTGTGTAAAACCAACCTGAAGTAGAAAGCATGAATAACCCTTGTAAGAACTCATGTTAAAGGGTATTGATAAATACTAAAATCTTCCACAGATTTCCCTTTCAAATCTTTCTAGGAATATATCATCAGAATATTTATAATCTTTTCAAGGTTGTAAAAATAACATAAATTAATAGCAACTTCTAAACCAAATTAGACTATTTAGTTTACCTATGTTAAAGTGTATGTTAAAGTGCTTCCACATGTTTTTAGCAAAGATTTTAGCAAAGATGTTGTTCTCCTCACATCACTTCTATTCATAGCTTTTTTTAAGGTTATATCTAGGGGACTGCTCTCTGCTGTCTTCTTTCAGACATCTATTTTGGCTGACCTAAATGTGAAGAAGCAAAAAAATCCCACCATAGAAATTCCTACAAAAAAACCCTTGTTTTTGAAAAATGAGGTGTCATGTATACTTTAATCTTCGTATGGTTCTCTTTGGCACGTTGCTCACACTTGGGTTTCATGTGGTGTATCACAGCAGTTCAGTTTACAAACCCACTTATTGGGCTACAATTGGTTATAAAAAATTCTAAGAAAGTGCTGCAAAAGAGCAAGTTTGCAATCTTGGGAGAAGTAAGTGACAAAGATGTTCTTCAGGCGAGATACAGTTGGATTTCTGGAGAACATATACTGTGAAAAGACCTTAGTAATTTTGCTAAATAATATATTTTCTTTTTGATTTTTTTTCCTTCTGCCAATACTTGCTCATTTCACTTTCCTATCTTTTGGTGTCTATCAGTGGAAGTGTCAGGTCACACCTCATACATAAGGAAGATGTCACACTTCTGAAATTCATATATGTGCTGTCAGCTCCTTTTTCCACCCAACAGCTTGGTAATCATGTTGCACTGGAGATATGAGGGCTTGTTTTCATCGTGGCTTTCAAGAAATACCCCCTGAAATATATGGCCTTTTGTATATGAAAAAGGCAGTTTACACAGTTGTGTAGCAAAGACCATATTTTCTTACATTTAGGAACAAAGACATGTCAGGCTTTATTGAGCACATCACTAACTATATAACTAGCATTAAACACTCTATTTGCAACTGTTGCTGTGTATTTTGTGTGTGATTATCACCCCTAGATCTGCATCCTATAAAAAGATATTTCTGTTTGCTTAATTATAAAGCTCTTTATGAACAGGCTCCTCTGTAAATAGCTTGGTGCAGCTGAAATAGAAATATAATTATAATGAAGGCAGATGTTTCTGAGATACTTCTCATGAAACTTGTTCTGAATATACAAAGGAAGAAGGCTTTTCTAACCAGTGGAGTGCAGGCCAAATGTGGCCTAATCATTCAAACGTGATGGGGGGTTCACTTTGGGGGCAAAATCTAAATAATAATAATAATAACAGCAGTAACAACAACAACAACAACAATAATGATAATAATCTTACTAAAACCATATACAACTGCCCTCTCCTTTGGTAAACATCTTTCTTCCTGAACCCTGAAGGGACAAAGACATAACTTTTGTGGCTTATCCCTATGGTCTAGGTGCCTGAAAATGCTGGACTTTTTTTTCTGCAATAGAGACTGATGAAACGCTCATGGAGCCACAAAATTTAGGGTCATTTGTATACAAATATAGCACTTCTGTCTGCCTCACTGTCTCTGCACATGGTCTTAAATTTTTTAAATCCTGTCAGTGAAATGAGATGATAATTTTTTTACTATTATTATTTTGCTATCCAAGAACTTATAAAACCACTGAATCCCATTTCCAATGGAATTAGACTTTTTGGAAAATCTCATCTTTCAGTCAAACCACAGGCTTCCTTCCCCCTCCCTCCCTTTCATCACTCGCAGTAAACGCGTGTGCTATGGCGGCTGGCTGGTAGCTGTTGATCCAAGCCTGCGGTCCTCACCTCAGTGGAGCAGCCATCCTGATCAGCTCTCATTTGTCCCAACATTAGTGACTCATTGGTGGAGTTAGTCGCTGTCCCAGTCTTCTTATGATAAGGCAGCCCAGAGAGACAGAGCTGTCTGGCAGGCTCGTGAATTGGAAACTACCAGTTTAGTCCAGGATGAACTACTACAAACTAAGTTATTCTGTGGAATAGCACCCTCCAGCCCAACATAGTCTCATTTCACTCACAGCATGTGCATGGGAGAGTCAGTTGTCAGTCATCAGTCTTCCTCTTCCCCATCTTGGTCCCCACAACTGAATGAGGGAGTATGGAACTGGTCTGCCTTAAAATGGGGAGAGGAGAGTGAGAAGTGAAAAAAACTGTTAAGGATGATTTGAACTGAGCCAGTAACACTCCTGACATCCCTGTCATGACTATTTTTCAAACAGAAACTTAGCCTCTTATTAAAGTTTACAGAAGTGGAATATGAGTATTTGTACAGAGAGATATCAAGGATTTGATCTAAAAGGAATTCAGTGATTTTAAAGGACTGTGGACCAGGTTTTGAATGTGACTTTGGGTAGTCCGTAGTGATTTGTTTTACTTCCCCCCTTTGGTGGCAAACTAGCTGTCTTAATGTAGCCTCACCTGGAGGTACAGAACTGGAGACCACATTTCCTTTGCAGGCAATATATCCTCGAGCATAACGGAGCTGAATCCTGTTTAGAGTGATTCCTCTTGAGATGTAAACAACCGTAATTCCTTTTCTCTCTTGTGCTAAACAATTTCACTGTGTCAACATCAGCTATACCTACCACGCCACGACCTGACTCCTGTGGTTATCTTCGAATAGTCCACTGTCACTACTCAGGGCTTTGGAAGAAGCTTTCATTACTAATGTATATCAAGCATATTTCAGCTTAAGAACACATCATAGTTCTCATTTCAAAGGTTAGATCCCACGTTGCTCCTCTGCAAAACACACACTGGAGAGAATTTTCTGTTCTGGTTGGATAACTTTCCTCTGTATTTATGGTATTCTTTAACGGAGAAACAATAAAATATCTGGTCTTTCAGTGTATACGCATCACTTCCATTAACAATAACAGAAATTACGTATGTGCTGAGGATGAGAACGAAGCTCTCAGACTGTACATACTTGTGCCTGAGGCCAAGCCTTGAGGCCTAACAAATCAGCCTGGCTTTCTGGGCTCTTCTGACCCCAGGGGACCCAGTGTAACTTGTCTACACATAGGGGATGGGAAAAGACAGAAGTAAAAAGGTGTTGCACTTTGCCAGAAAAGAAGTACTCAACAGTAACTCAAATACAGGCACTGAGATTAAAATTGATGGAGTGCTTGATGCCACAGAAACATATTCTGTTAGTAAAATGAACAATCATTTAGAGTTTTACGTAGAACAAATGCACTAAGAAAGGCGATGACAAATATTTGTGCATCAGGAATCATATATGTGGTGAAAGAAAGACAAATTACCCTATTGTTTCTCTTTTATGAATGGGAAACTGAGGCACAGAGATATGATTTACTTGAAATCTCCTTTTTTCTCTCTTACATACACACAGATACACACAGAAACTATAAAGGAGAATGAGAGGTTTCTTAACTTTTGACTCCTTTGCAAAAGTTCATTTTTCTGCATGCCCTCTAAACTGTTCAACTGCACTTCTCGGATTCCCAGCTCTATAGAATAGATCTAATAGAATGTGCCAAGTCTGTGGCAGTCATTTAACCTGCCAGCTGTGAGGAGCAACTTAAACATCCCTTTGTATCTCCACCCTTACCTTTTTGCCCATTCTTTGCTGTCCTTGTTAGCCTTTTTCTTCTGAGAAGAACTTCTACTGGAAATTGTATCCTTGTACAATGAAGGTGTTATAGGTCACCCTGCCTACAAATGGAATGAAACTGTTTAATGGCTAGCCCTTGTCTTTATTACAGAATAAGGCAGAAAACATTGCATTTGAATATGGGCATACATGAAAAGTGTCTGAAAGTCCCTTTCACTGAAAGAGAAATATTAGCTGGTTTTCACATTTCCCCATAGTTGCCTCTCTAAATTGATACTGGAGCATTGTTGCCTTCGTTAGCTCTTTCAGTCTGTTGTACCATGAATATAATTTGTTTTAGACTAGCATGTTAGTGAAAAAACACCAAACACTAAAAACTTTGATCAACTTATTTTGTAATTAGCTACAAATTCAGAAGTATAGGGTAACAACCTTGTTTTTCAGTTTTGAAGAAGGCCTGAGAGTGTCTGACTTTGTAAAAGGTTTTGCTGTCATTTTTGTTTCCCTGTTTCCTGTTTGGTTTTCTCACCTTTGTCTGGCTGATGAATGAACAGAAATGGAAGAACTTCAGAAATGTCTTTCAGAAGATTAACAGCCCAGTTTTGCAAACATGTGAAATTAGGAGAGATTTTTGAAATAAAAGGGGATTCTTCTGAGGTAAGATTATTCTTATTTGTGCTGAGGGTGCACAGAGGGACATGAAGGCAGAAAGAACTACATGATTTCTAGATTACATTGTCTTCTTTAAAAGAAGACATAAATGGTCCTTTACCACTTATAGAGACTGTTGTGCAAAGTCATTAACAGATCTGTGCTTTTCGAAAACAAAACAAACAAAAATCCCTTCAAAACATTGAAAGATATGTCCCTCTATTTACCCTGTATCATAGAAAATCAGTTTTCAGATCCAAAAATTCCCTGCGTCTAGATGTGCCTAAAGTGATGATGATTTCAGGCATCAGTTTCTCAGTTGACTCCACATAGCCAAATTTCTGATCTATATAATGTCCAAATAATGGCATAGACGTGCTTGTAAGACTGTGGACTGATTCACTATTCTGTTATCTAAACCGATATTCCTGATAGCTATAGCTGCTACTGTGGGTCGTACATTGCAGTGAATTGTCACATACCCAGCTGGGGACCAGCCATAGCCGGTACTAGTGCTTACGTAGCCAATGCATATGGTGAAGGGTCATAAGATGGATGTGGAATGAAAAGAAACATGGTCGGGAAAATAATAAAACTATCAAAGTACCTTTAACAGTGTATGCGGGACAAAAAGAAAATTGTGTCTAGAGGTGGAGTAGTCCCAGTACCAAAAAACTGAAGACCTTACTATGTTGACTGCTCATTTACTTTGGGTACGGCTGGGTTAGAATCATAGAATCACAGAGTTTTCTAGGTTGGAAGGGACCTTTCAGATCACCAAGCCCAACCATCAACCTAACGCTGCCAGAACCACCACAAAACCATGTCCCTCAGCATCACGTCTACCCATCTTTTAAATACCTCCAGGGATGTCGATTCAACCACTTCCCACTAATATCAAAGAGCAGATACTGTCTCCATATAGTCAATATAGATTATTTAAGTTAGAGGAGTGGTGATCTGAGTCATATATTTTTGTCTTGTTTTTTTTTCTTCCCTCTCCCTCTAAATAACTAACTGAACATATTAAAAGAAAACTATAATAAATGATGTATAATGAGCTTTTTAGCAGTTTTGGAGAAAATGATTCATGCCAATAGTATCACACCATGATTTGTGAACATTTTTATGTATATTCACATACCTAAATCATGTAAATAATGAACTTGTACCCCTAATGTATTTAGTAATTTTGTTTGAAAAATCAGTGGTTTTTTGTCTTGACTTGTAATAATCTGAACCCCAATGTTAAACTC
Organism: Chionis minor; assembly: GCA_013398295.1. Classification (NCBI taxonomy): domain Eukaryota; kingdom Metazoa; phylum Chordata; class Aves; order Charadriiformes; family Chionidae; genus Chionis; species Chionis minor. The sequence continues at coordinate 390,066 of VZSF01000513.1, forward strand.
TCTGGACCTGTGGGTACTCTTTATGCCTGTGCTTCTTTGCATCAGTTTTACAATGTGAAGTGGACACAAGTTTAGAAGGATTTGGAATGTGCTGTTAGAATGGGATAAAGAAGCCTGAGGGTAATTAAATTAGGCCTGTGTTTTGGGTCAACTCTTAGGTAAAGAAAGCTTCAGTTTTCTGTGCAGACTGTCCTTTCACTTCCCATATATAAAAGAAAATCCTAAAGATATTGATTGTGTTATATTGTACATATTATTATTATATTTCATTTATTTATGTGTTTATTCTATCTCATCTTCTAATACTAACATTATATATTAGTTATATAATATACAATTATAACAATATATTTATATTGTGTTATACAATATAGTATGTATTACAATGTATAATTATATAATATTCCAGATGGTGATAAATCTACATGAAGTCAGATTTTTACCACTGTAAAGCTACTGCAGCAGGAAAGTTTGTCTGAAATCTGCCTGAAAATTTATATCCTGTAAAGAAAACTCTTTCATCAAGGAATATGTAAGCTACAATTGTAATTTTTTTGCACTTGTAGGACACTTCAAGGAGATAGGATCTGGACCATAGCCTTCAGTGGTAATGGGCAGAGCAGCTGGGAAGGGGACAAATCAAAGAGGTTTTACAGTGTGGGATCAGGAGGATTGCAACAGCTGGGGAGGGTCAGGCAGGTTACGACATTTGGGGGAACTGTTGGGTAGGGAGCTCTTCGGTAAGGAACGATGCGAGTTATGGCAGCTGGAACTGAGTTGGTGTTGAGACTTATGATCAGGAGGAATTGGGAACAGTATAGCATCTGGAAGCTGATAAGGCAAGGGGCTCATATCATCTGGGGGATCAGGAAGTACACAACAGCTGGGAAGGGTCAAGCAAATACCCAACACACATGGAATTGAACAGCAGGGCCTAGTGCCACATACGGCTTCTCACATTGCTTTTTTATGTATTGCTGCTCTCTACCTTTCTGTAAATGTCCCTAAACTCATGTTCAAAATGTGACTTTGTGCAAAAATACGGAGGTATAATTAAACAATATGAATTTCTACTATGACAAAAAAGTGGATAGCCCTCCCCAACCACAAGATAGTTTGCCAAAGTCCATGTAATTCTAATTACTGGCCAGTGAAAGATTTCCTTCTTCAACCCTATTGCACCCACTGACCTACTGGCTGAAGATTTTTATGAAGTTTTTTCCAGGAATTCCATTAGCCAAAGGAGATTAACTTTCTTTTCCAGTGGAAGTTCAGCATGTGGAGGCTCAATTTTTGGTGATATTGCTCAGTGATACTGGGTGGACTTCACAGTAGACACTGTTGGTGCAGGAAGAACGTGATTCATGTGTGCTGCTTGGCTTACACCAGCTCTGTCTGAACTGGTTTTTTGCCTGTTAGTCAACAATTTGTTTACTTAGTGTTTTCCCAGCCTCTATTGTGCTATTAGATACCACAGGTATGATTGTACATTTGTCAAATTTTCCCTAGGGTTTCTACTTCCTATATGAAGTTTATGATTTCTTACATTCAAGTCCTTCATCTGTGTCGTGGCTGTCCTGTCTTTTTGTCCATTAATTTTAAAAGTGAGACCTTTATGAACAAATAACCATACTTCCTTACTCTCTATAGCTTTACTTTCCTCTTTTTGTCATTTCTCTATGATCTTTTCTGACATTCCTAGAAGACAAGCTTCTTTTGTTATAACCTCTCCTACCTGCACCCAAGTGTTTTGTTTTATGCTATGTTATGAATGTAAGCTTATTTTGCAGGGACCATTTTTTAATTCTGACTTAGGTAAGTGCCTAGCACCACAGAGTCCTTCACAATAGCTCTCACAGGTATTAACAAGAATAATAAATGATAGTAATGAGTTCCATGAAAGTCCTGATTCTTTGCAAAGCTTCGACAAAGTGGGAAATGATGTCATATCCGTCAGGCAGTTGTGACAAATACGCATAGGGTAGAGGATAAATTGTTGTTGTACCTCTAGAAAAATCTGTAGTAGTCTCTTAGCTGCTCATATTATTTTTTTCTTCTATAGGCTCTTTTATTGCTTTCCAGACATGCTGTGCCTTGTCTTTGCCAATTGTTGCCATCTGTCCTGATGACATTGTGATGGAGGTTGAGTGTGTTACTGAGCTTCTTAATACTGTCACAGTGTCATTTTGTGTTACCTCTGTCACTCTGCTGCTGTTATGCTAACTTGTCTTCCTTCATCATTGCTTTTTCATGACTCTTATACTCAAGGCAGTCTAAAAAAAATGCCCTCTGGATTTAAGTTCTTCTCTTCTTTCCACCATATCTAATATCTCATCTGTTCTCTACAGCTGCTTTCTGTGTTCTGTATTTATTCCAGTCATATTCTATATGGTAGAAAGTGCTGCTTGCAGGACAGATTTTTTTAATTTCCTCTTGGCATTCGGTAACACCCTATTAAGTGACTGTGTTTACACTGCAGTTGTCAATGATCTTTTCCGGGTCCTCTGCTCGTTAAGCCATAAATTCAACTTTCCTGGCTAGCAGTGTTTTGAACATTTCATGTGGCAATATGGAGCCAGTCCCACAGGGAATGGTTTCCTCTTACCAGACTGCTCCCTCCACGTGCTATACTCCCTGTTGGGTTTATCTAACGATGTCATCTCTACGAAGGATACTTGAAGCAAGCTGTTGCCTCTTTCTTAGTTGCATGCAGGTTGCCAGGGAGCCTGGGGGACCCACCATCTGACATTCATAGCACTCGGCTTCCATCCGAATATGTCTGAGAATCCCACTGAAGCGTGGGATGACAAGTTCCCTCTTTCTTTTTGCAGAATTACTTCTCATCCACAATTAAGGTAATAAAATGTTTCTGCCAACCTGTTATTATGTTAGCATTCAGACTGCTATCAGTCACTGCAGAATTATAAAAATGGTCTAGAAGTAGTTTTTCAAAGGCATCTTGTAAGTTTTACATTTACCTCAGAGATCATGAAATCTGAAAAACCCTGGCGACCTGTGTCACAGAGAAGGTACAGCAAAAGCATCAGTTAGTTGGGTTTTCCTTCCCTGCCTCTGTATTCTGCTTCAACTTTGACCTAGGCAGATCACACCCAGGAGTGGGAAAATAATTCATTCCACAATCTAGTGCTTAACCTGCTTGCTAAGACTGAGAACGAGGGTCCCAATTAGTGCCAGCTGTAACAGTGCTTGGGAGATGTGGACCATCCACCAGGAGTTGGACCAGGACAACAGTTCATTTCAAAAAATGCATTGAGCAGCCATCAGAATGGTAATAATTTTCATCCACTCTTGAACTGGGACAAATTCAAGCTTAATTTGATAGAACAGACACTATTAAGGATACTGAAGGTTAACCTTGGGCAGTGAATGATATCAGAGAGGTAACATGGAAGCAAATACAGGAACAGAGACGCTTAATAAACCTATTACCTTTATGCCTCCCACTGAGAAAAGAAAAGAAAAAAAAAAAAATAAAAGAAAAGAAAAGAAAAGAAAAGAAAAGAAAAGAAAAGAAAAGAAAAGAAAAGAAAAGAAAAGAAAAGAAAAGAAAAGAAAAGAAAAGAAAAAAGAAAAAAAAGAAAAGAAAAGAAAAGAAAAGAAAAGAAAAGAAAAAAGAAAAAAGAGGTTGGCAAGCAAAAAGTCTAACAAGAAGAGGGAGCAGATTTACAGTCATGCTGGTGTACGGTGGAAGGGCACAAAAAAGCTGTTAGTTCTTGGTATCCTGGAGGGATAACTGAGATTATGCAAATAGCATAAAGTACCACCATATAAAGTACTATGTTTTAGTACAGGTAGGATAAAATCCCCAAATCTCAAACACAGTGCTGAAGGCTATAATTAATAGATTTATGCCACCGAGTTCCCTCCCTTATGCCGTTCTCCGCATTTGACTCTAGTTTCCACTCCTGTAACATGTTGATGTCTTTTGCTCTCTACCTCGTTCTACCCATTTACACCCCAGCTTAATTTTGACAGCTTGTTTTTTCTTCCTTCATGGTTTCTACTCTGCACCATCACTGACATTAACTTTCATACTCATAACTCATCTAATGCCTCAGCTGTGTGCTGCTTCATTTGGCTCTTCATTCAACCCTCAGCTTTGGTACAACTCTCCAGCTTGCCAAAGGGCCATTTACATGACTCAGTCTTTAAGTATTGTTTCCTTTTTGGCCTCTCATCATGTACAAGAGGCTATTTCAGAATTCATTGGCTTTGACCATCTCCTGGTCTTACCTCAGCATGAGTCTTCTGCCTTTCCACTCACATAAGTCTGACTTTCATGTTTCCAGTGCCATCAGTATTGTTGCTCTCTCTTCTGCTTTCAACAAAAGCTAAGTGCAGATCTGTTAGCATGCTATAGGTAAAGTAAGTTAGAAAGCATGAATTATGAACTGCTCGAGAAATAGCAGCTGTTGAGCTTGTGTGCACAGCGAGGTTTGTCTGCTGCTGATCAATAAAAATCAGAGTCAGTAGCCATGCTACCAGAGAGACCATCTGTGGCTACAGAGCCAGAAGCTTACTGACCGGGATAGACACTGCTGGCTTGAAGGATGACAGGGCAGGTTATATTCATATAACCCCCAAAAGAGGGACATAATTATCTGTGAGTGCTAGCTGGCAATTTGTGGTCAGAAGTACCCTACTGCCCTGCCTAGATCTCTAGGAAGAAGGGTCTGGAACTATGACAGTGGAATACTGGGATGTCCCTTTGCTATGTTGTTAGTGTGATAAATTAGCATGGCTAACAAAATGGGGATTATTACTAAAGAAATTTCTTGACAAGGGACCAGATGGGAGTAGAGGGACAGAACATTATATCTTCTCTTGAAGAACAAAGGTAGTGATGGCTCCTGTCTTACTTTCCTTGTGAGCCTTGTGTTAATATCTCCTATTCAAAACAATTCACCCTTGTCCCTATTTCCTTTCCTCATTACTGCCCAACTTTGCATTTCACTCCTGTGTATGCTGTGTCCTGTCATTTCATTTTTCTTCTTCATACCCAGCGTGGACCAATTTCATTCAGTTGAAATCACTCTTGTCAAATTTCAAATACCCTCTTCTTAGCCAATCTCTTAGTACCCTGTTCTCTCAATCTTGTCAGATGCCTTTGACATAACCAACTATGCTCTTCTAAAAATCCTGTCATCCCCTGGCTTGTGAGGTGTCAGAATCTGTTGGTTTTTCCCCTGATATTTCCGATAATTCCTCAAGTCTTTCCTTCGATAGTTTCTTCTCATTGATTATCCCTTAATAAGACTCACTCTTTTTTTCTCATTCTTTCCTTCTAAATTGCATCTCTGACTAACATATGCAAAACCAACTACTGCGTCTTTGCAGATGACTCACAGAAAGAGCTCTCCTTCAGATTTCTCTCCTTTTCTACCAACAGAAAAATCTCAACTATTACACTATGTCTCTGTGAATGCCTACAAGTCTTTTTTAAAGGTCAGCCTGAGTAAAACCCAAGTTCTAACTCTTTAACTATCCACATTTTTTTAATTCATCACTGTGACATCATCCTGCTTGTCACTGATATAATTCAGTGTTGTTTTTCACTTGGGCCTCTCTGCATCTTCTGCCCTCTGCTGTATGGCTAGGTCTTGTGGATGCTTTCCTGGAACATCTTTAAGGTATGTAAGGTGTGTTCCTTCTCATTGTTCCACACTGTGAAAACTTTTGGCCAGACACTTTTCTTTACATCTTCATTCCCAATTGATTCCAACATCTTTAATCTCAACTAATACTAACTTCAAAGACACAGTTTTGCTGCTTTATATTTATCCTCTCTCTTCTGTTGTAAAGATAATTTCCATAGATTCTTGCTTTGACTATGTCAAGGAAATTATGTATCAATTCAGTGATTTCCCTTTTTCTTTTAAATCAGTCACTGCGTGGATCTTCAAAGACCTTCACAGGTTCTCCTCACTCCATTCTTATCTGCTGGTGACGCACTGATTTCTGGCCTTAGTTAGCACTTGATGTCGATTTCTGTCATGTCCTTGTTTGATTTTTTTGGTGTGTTTTTTTTTCCTAAGGACTTCTTCGAACATGGAGGAAAAGCCCATAATCAGCAACAGTGATGTCTCCTTATCCTCCTCCAAAACTTTGTAAAACTTACCAATAGTTTGGCAGTGTGACTGGGACACACGAACTCAGATGTTAGTGGTTCTCATATAGAAGCTACATCTGAGTTAGTCCCAGCTCCCTCAGTCATCAAGTCAAACAGGAATCATGGATTCATCTCATCCTAAAGTTCACATGCATCTCCCTACATTGATGGGAAAGAGAAGCAAGCAGATAGTTCCTGTGCAGACACCATAGATATAGGAAAACCATTAAGTATACATAGGATTAGCTTCCTATACTAATTATTTTAATCCTGTTATTGTATGTTATTTTAATTAGGGTATTAGTATTATTTTTTCCTAAAGTTGTCAACTCTAGAGTAGGAACTGTCTATTTTTTCATCTTTGCTCAACCCATAATATAC